>CM042410.1:5188820-5450034 GCA_023634145.1 Thymallus thymallus
GTCTTATGACATTATTTTCAACTACCATTTGCACAATAGCTGTCACGATTCGAAGAGACGGGACGAGAAGCAGAGCGTTGGTGGAGAGACATTCCTTTTTATTTAACTTGTTCGTCTTAACAAGTACAAAAGATTAATAAGGAGAGTAGCCAAACCGTGAACTGACGTGAAACATACACATACAAGAACCCACACCCAGGTGACACACACAGGAACTTAAATAGAATCCCCAATTAGAGACAACACGAGACAGCTGTCTCTAATTGGGGATAGAAATTAACAAACACAAAAGACACCCGGTGAACTGCCAAGCTCTATCCGTGGCCCTCCAACTCACTAGAGGGAGCCAGAGACATGCCATAGTCAGAACCTGACAATAGCAGCCTCCTGGTGGTCTGTAAATACAACCACAACGGTGGTCGTCTTTCAGTTCTAAAAAAACAAAATAGTATACAGTACAGTAAACTCTACAGCAATAAAGTATACAAGATAAACATGTTACAACGTAGTATAGCTCCCAATTTCATGCATACAGTAATACATGAAACATGTACTTTGTTTCCCCTTACAGTATGTATTGGAATCTCCAGTCTTTACTGTTCTGTATGTTGTACTACTGTCATGTATTAAAATGTTCAGATTGGGCTGCACTCGCTGCCAGCCTCTCTCAAGGTCAAACCACCACATGGTCCACCACAGATGCCCGAAATTCATCAGAGATTACTCTCCTTGTTCTAGGTCTTCCTCCACCTCTACCCCCACCTCCATCTCCACCTCTAACTCTACCCCAACCTCCACCTCTGCATCCACCTCCACCCCCACCTCCACCTCTGCATCCACCTCCACCCCCACCTCTACTCCCACCTCAACCTCTACTCTACCTCTACCTCTACCCCAACCTCCACCTCTGCATCCACCTCCACCTCTGCATCCACCTCCACCCCCACCTCTACTCCCATCTCCACCTAAACCTCTACTCTCACCTCTACCTCCACCTCCACCTCTACTCCCATCTCCACCTCTACCTCTACCGATACCTCTACCTCCCCCTCCACTTCCACTTCTACCCCCACCTCCACCTCCCCCTTCACCTCTACCTCTACCTCCCCTCCAGCTCCACCTCCACCTCCACCTCCACCTCCCCCTCTACCCCACCTCCACCTCCACCTCCAGCTCTACCCCCACCTCCAGCTCCACCTCTACCCCTACCTCCCCCTCCACCTCTACCCCACCTCCACCTCCACCTCCAGCTCTACCCCCACCTCCCCCTCCACCTCTACCCCACCTCCACCTCCACCTCCAGCTCTACCCCCACCTCCCCCTCCACCTCTACCCCACCTCCCCCTCCACCTCTACCCCACCTCCCCCTCCACCTCTACCCCACCTCCCCCTCCACCTCTACCCCTACCTCCCCCTCTACCTCCCCCTCCACCTCTACCCCACCTCCCCCTCCACCTCTACCCCACCTCCCCCTCCACCTCTACCCCACCTCCACCTCCAGCTCTACCCCTACCTCCACCTCCAGCTCCACCTCTACCCCTACCTCCCCCTCAACCCCACCTCCACCTCTACCTCCCCCTCCACCTCTACCCCACCTCCCCCTCCACCTCTACCCCACCTCCACCTCCACCTCTACCCCACCTCCACCTCCAGCTCTACCCCACCTCCACCTCCAGCTCTACCCCCACCTCCAGCTCCACCTCTACCCCTACCTCCCCCTCAACCCCACCTCCACCTCTACCTCCCCCTCCACCTCTACCCCACCGCCACCTCCACCTCTACCCCACCTCCACCTCCAGCTCTACCCCACCTCCACCTCCAGCTCTACCCCACCTCCACCTCCAGCTCCACCTCTACCCCTACCTCCCCCTCAACCCCACCTCCACCTCTACCTCCCCCTCCACCTCTACCCCACCGCCACCTCCACCTCTACCCCACCTCCACCTCCAGCTCTACCCCCACCTACAGCTTCGCCTTCACCTCTACCTCTACCTCCACCCTCACCTCTACCTCCACCTCCACCAATACCTCTCTCTGCTTCTATTGTTTGCTTCCATTGTTGTCCAAACACAGGAGTACTCACCTGTAGCATTTTCATCCATACCAAAGGTCTGATTGCAAAGTGAACATTTACACAATTAGTGTTTGAACATGAAGAGAGAAAGTGATTAATTGGTAGTTGAGCTTAGCTTGTTGAACATTGTTGCTTTTCATTTGAACACAATATATTATAGTTGTAAAGGTTGTGCCAAAGGTAGAGAATTGTGTGTTGTGTTTTGCTAAATGTTTGTTATAGAATTGCAATCTAACTGTAAAGCAAAACATGTGCCAGTAATATTGCTGATGTGGTGTCTGGTTCTGCTAAATGAGGTACAGGTTTGGGTTGTTGTGCCTCACGGGACAGTTTTATTGTGGAAACAAACATTGTAAAAGCATAACAAGGACTTGCTATATATACTATATATTGATCCTAAGGTTAACTTACGAGACTTGAACTAAGAGATGCCTACTATCATTGATCATACAATCTTCCTCCATGGACTGGATACAGGATGAGAGAGAGAACATACAACCTTCCTCCATGGACTGGAAACAGGATGAGAGAGAGAACATACAGCCTTCCTCCATGGACTGGATACAGGATGAGAGAGAGAACATACAACCTTCCTCCATGGACTGGATACAGGATGAGAGAGAGAACATACAACCTTCCTCCATGGACTGGATACAGGATGAGAGAGAGAACATACAGCCTTCCTCCATGGACTGGATACAAGATGAGAGAGAGAACATACAACCTTCCTCCATGGACTGGATACAGGATGAGAGAGAGAACATACAGCCTTCCTCCATGGACTGGATACAGGATGAGAGAGAGAACATACAACCTTCCTCCATGGACTGGATACAGGATGAGAGAGATAACAAAGAGAGAACAAATTATTTCAACCCAACACCAACCACCATTGACCAATCAACAGATATCAAGTTTACACTAACCTGACCACCATGGCCCAATCTCCCCAGGGTCACAGCATTTAAAGACTTGTGTGGGGGATGAGACCAAAGTAAATAAGACAGAATTCCTAAGAGGACCATAAAACATTTTTGCATATAGTAATTCAGAGTTCACCCTATACAGACATAAGTTACCGCAGAGATCATACCTCCATATGCATACACTACATGACCTAAAGTAGATGGACACCTGCTCATTGAACATCTCATTCCAAAATCATTGGCATTAATATGGAGTTGGTCCCCACTTTGCTGCTATAACAGCCTCCACTCTTCTGGGAAGGCTTTCCACAATGTTGGAACATTGCTAAGGGGACTTGCTTCCATTCAGCATTAGTGAGGTCGGGCACTGATGTTGGGTGATTAGGCCTGGCTCGCAGTCGGCATTCCAATTCATCCCAAAGGTGTTCGATGGGGTTGGGGTCAGGGCTCTGTGCAGGCCAGTCAAGTTCTTCCACACTGATCTCGACAAACCATTTCTGTATGGACCTCGCTTTGTGAACAGGGGCAGTGTCATGCTGAAACAGGAAAGGGCCTTCCCCAAACTGTTGCCACGAAGTTGGAAACACTGTAGCGTTAAGATTTCCCATCACTGGAACTAAGGGGCCTGAACCATGAAAAACAGCCCCAGACCATTATTCCTCCTCCACCAAACTTTACAGTTGGCACTATGCATTGGGGCAGGTAGCGTTGTCCTGACATCCGTTAAACCCAGATTTGTACGTCGTTGAAACGTGATTCATCACTCCAGAGAACAATGGCGGTGAACTTAAAACCACTCCAGCCGACACAATCTACTATTCTCATTCAGTATTTTAACTTAAAGTAAAATACAAAAGTTGTTGTGAGACATTACATACTGCACCAAGAGATTAAATGGTGACAGAACCCGCTGTCACTGCAAACACTGGGTCTTCAACATACAAACACACACAGGCAGATACACACACACACACACACACACACACACACACACACACACACACACACACACACACACACACACACACACACATATGCACACAGGTGGATGAACGGATGCACGTACTAACCCGCACACAAGCACACTATAGTACTGAACTGAAGACCTGACATTCTCACAATTTCCCTTGATTGGTCTATAATTACAGTGCCCTCAGAAAGTATTCATACCCCTTGACTTTTTCCGCATGTTGTTGTGTTACAGCCTGCAATCAAAATTGATTAGATATATATTTTTCTTACCCAGCTAGACATAAGTCAAAACACGTTTTTAGACATTTTTGCAAATGTATTAAAAATGAAATACAGATATATCTAATTTACATAATTATTCATAACCCTGTGTCAGTACTTTGTAGAATTCCCTTTGGCAGCGATTACAGCTGTGTATCTTTCTGAGAAATTCTCTAAAAGCTTTGCACACCTGGATTGTACAATATTTTTCTCATTATTTGTTAAAAAATTCTTCAAACTCTATCAAGTTGGTTGTTGATCATCGCTAGACAGACATTTTGAAGTCTTGTCATAGATTTTCAAGTCAATTTAAGTGAAAGCCGCTCAGGAACATGCAATATCATCCAGTCCAATGGGACTCCCAATCACAGCCGGTTGTGATACAGTCTGGATTTAAACCAGGTTGTCTGTAGTGATGCGTCTAGCACTGAGCCACTTGGGAACCCCAAGTTGGTAAGCAACTCCAGTGTATATGGGGCCTTGTGTTTCAGGTTAATGTCCTGCTGAAAGGTGAATTAATCTCCCAGTGTCTGGTGGAAGCAGACTGAACCAGGTTTTCCTCTAGCATTTTGTTTCTTTTTATCCTAAAATGAATATTCAATGTCAGCTTTTTATATTCTATCAATAGGTGCCCTTCCTGGCAAGGCATTGGAAAACCTTCCTGGTCTTTGTAGTTGAATCTGTGTTTGAAATTCACTGCTCAACTGAGGGACCTTACAGATAATTGTATGTGTTGGAACAGAGATGGGACAGTCATTAAACAATCATGTTAAACACTATTTTTTTATTTTTTTTAACCTTTATTTTACTAGGCAAGTCAGTTAAGAACAAATTCTTATTTTCAATGACGGCCTAGGAACAGTGGGTTAACTGCCTTGTTCAGGGGCAGAACGACAGATTTTTACCTTGTCAGCTCGGGGATTCGATCCAGCAACCTTTCGGTTACGGGCCCAACACTCTAACCACCGGGCAACTTATTATGTGACTTGTAAAGCACATCCTTAACGTATTTAGGCTTGCCATAACAAAGGGGTTGAATTCTTATTGACTCAAGATAGATTTTCATTTTTTATTTCTACAAACATAATTCAACTTTGATTCTATGGGTTATTGTGCAAGTGACAAAAAATCTCAATTTAATCCATTTTAAATGCAGGCTTTAACACAACAATATGTGGGAAAAGTCAAGGGATGTGAATACTTTCTGAGGACACTGTATTCTGAATAATAATTGTTCAGAATAATGATAATAATAATATTCTAGAATAAGTACATGGTCCATACATATGAGTAACGTCTTACTGGAAATATTTGAACCATGAAAAGCTAGCTTTGTTGAGTAGACTAGCCCACACCTCTTATTTAGATGGGAAATAGTCAAAGATGCCTGGGGAGCTATAGCTGCCCCCAGAACCAGCATAACAGCCAGATTCACACTATTTTGCCGACCCGAACGACTGGCTCCGATCATTTGTTTTCACATTGTCCTTTCCAGCAGAGTCCCAAGGATGCATGACCGGGCCAGGCCAGTACAGCTTGGCACGGCACGGTTTGGCTCTGTAGTATGAAAAGGGTAATACAATAACATTCTTCTCCTGGGAGAGAAAGTGTTGGCACCGCCCAACCAACAGATGAGGCCAGCCAGGCAATGAAGCATTATAGCTCTTTAGCTCACAAAGCATTCAGCATTCATTTATTCTGTTGGAATGAGAATTTCAGGTCTTGCCAGCCAAACTGGTTCTGAGGGGTTCTGAGCATATAGCTCTGAAGCATCCAGCATTCTGTTCCAGAATGTCAAAGGGTTCTGACGGGGTTAGAAGGGTTCTGAGCCAAATCTTGGGTCTTGTTGTGTTGACCACTGGAGGCAATGGTAGGAGGACATTTTTTGGTAGGATGAAAAATGTGTCACTGTTAGAGCAGTCTCATTGCATTCATTGTTATGGAAGGGCTATCTCTCAGAAACACGCTTGGGTTATCCTCTAGTTGAAGCCCTCTGAGTTAAGGGGGCAATCACTCAGACACAGACACAGACACACACACACAGACACACATTCACAGACACAGACACACTCACACAGACACACTCAGACACAGACACATGCACAGATGCATTTATATTTTTTTAGAATTATTTAAAAAATTAATTAAGTTTGAAAAGCAGAAAGTCTTCAGTCTATAAGTACTCAACATGGTTGGTATGGCAAGCCTAAGGTTCAGGAGTAAACATTTGCAAAGAAAAGGAGGAAGCACGTTTGCAATAAGACACTAAAGTAAAACTGCAAAACATGTGGCAAGGAAATGAACTGAGTACCACTCTTCATATTAGTATTTATGTTGGTGGCTGCATCATGTTATCGGAATGCTTGTCATCGGCAAGTACTAGTACGTTTTTTAGGATAAAAAGACAAAGAACAGAGGTAAGCACAAGCAAAATCCTAGAGTGAAACCTGCTTCAGTCTGCTTTCTAACAGACACATGGAGAGAAATTCACCGTACAACAGGACAATAACCTAAAACACAAGGCCAAATATACACTGGAGCAGCTTACCAAGACGATATTGAATGTTCCTGAGTGGCCGAGTTACAGTTTTGACTTAAATCAGCTTAAAAATCTATGGCAAGACTTAAAAATGTATTTCTAGCAATGATCAACAAACAACTTGACAGAGCTTGAGGAATGTTTTAAATAATAATGTGCAAATATTGTCCAGGTGTGCAAAGCTCTTACAGAGTTACCCAGAAAAACTCTCAGGTATAATCACTGCCAAAGGTGATTCTAACATATATTGACTCTGGGGTTTGAATACTTATGTAAATGTAATATTTTTGTATTTAATTTTTAATACATTTCCAAACATTTCTAAAAACATGTTTTGACTGTCATTGTGTGTAGATGGGTGATAACTCAGGCTGTAACACAACAAAATGGGGAATAAGTCAAGGGGTGTAAATACTTTCTGAATGCACCATAGGGGAAGCTAATGTAGAGGGAGAAGGGTGGCTAACACACAAAGCCTACTGTAGAGAACAACCTCTTTAACAACCGTGAAACAGGGAACCAAATTAACAGCAAGAGGACAGAGCTTCATTTACATAAATCTGAATATAACGATCGTAAATAAGGACAGCGCCGGAAAACAAAACACAGGAAAATACAGCCTGAATTGGGTTTCTAACTCAAACTTCAGATGGAAAATACAGCCTGAATTGGGTTTCTAACTCAAACTTCAGATGGAAAAGACAGCCTGTCCTGTCAAGATTGTGATACTACATGATTCCATACGTGTTGTGTCATAGTTTTGATGTCTTTACTTTTATTCTACAATGTAAAAAATAGTGCAAATAAAGAAAAACCCTTGAATGAGTAATATTCCAAACTTGATGTAGTCATAGTGATTATAGCTATAACCCATGATGTAGTCATAGTGATTATAGCTATAACCCATGATGTAGTCATAGTGATTATAGCTATAACCCATGATGTAGTCATAGTGATTATAGCTATAACCCATGATGTAGTCATAGTGATTATAGCTATAACCCATGATGTAGTCATAGTGATTATAGCTATAACCCATGATGTAGTCATAGTGATTATAGCTATAACCCATGATGTAGTCATAGTGATTATAGCTATAATCCATGATGTAGTCATAGTGATTATAGCAACTTCAGTGAAGTGTTTACCCTTTCATATAAATAACAACAGTGCCATTAGCACCATCATTCCACATTAGGTCACGCAACAATGTTGGAAATTATGTGATGTTGTGATGCGCTAAGCCCCAGGTTTATGTAAGTCATGCATACTGCCTATATTTCAGTCCTTATAATGACATAATAACAGCGTAACCATCCTACTGAGTTAAATCATATTAAGGGATTATTTCAGCGTGCATCTAGAGAAGGTAAATCATTGTTTCTACAATGTATTATAATCTTTTCCCAAGACACATTGCACAATGGCTGAATCTCAAACCGAACACTTTAAGCACTTCGAGCCCTCGATATTCACGTTCACGAGTTAATTGAGTCAATCTCAAATGCTATTTGTCAAGTCATTGAGGGTTCCACTGAGCCCTTCTGGAAGCCTCTCTATTGACTGGGTATCCTGTGACGACTCGGCACTCTCGGCAGAAACTTCTAGCAACAACATAACAACAGTTAAAACTACTTCGCCCTCAAAAATTGTCAGAATAAGTCAACATAATTCAATAAATCTTTAATACATTTTGAAGAGGACGTCTTAGTCGTGCAATTGTACATGTAGCTAAGTAGTTTAGTGGATGAAGGAGTGCTATTTCTGACATTTGATAATGTACAACAACACTTGTCCATTACCAGGCTGGATGAATAAAAACGAGATAATTGCATCCGTCGTGGAGCCCAGTTTCATAATATTACCATATGTCCCAGCTGCTTGTCGTAGTTTTAAAGTAATCACTTTATTTTAGGTAATTTTTCACCCTGCCAGCTCCTATTAGTTCTATTGAACACTGTGGCACCAACTCACCTTCAGAACGTTCTATTTCCAGCCCATTGTTCTATGTCACAATGCCTGCTTCGCTACAGTCGTATGCAAAAGTTTGGGCACCCCTGACAATTTCCATAATTTCCATGTATAAATAATTGGGTGTTTGGATTAGCAATTTCATTTTGATCTATCAAATAACTGATGGACACAGTAATATTTCAGTAGTGAAATTAGGTTTATTGGATTAACAAAAATGTGCAATATGCATCAAAACGAAATTAGACAGGTGCATAAATTTGGGCAACCCAACAGAAAAATCACATCAATATTTAGTAGAGCCTCCTTTTGCTAAAATAACAGACTCTAGATGCTTCCTATAGCCTCTAATGAGTGTCTGGATTCTGGATGAAGGTATTTTGGACCATTCCTCCTTACAAAACATCTTCAGTTCAGTTAGGTTTGATGGTTGCCGAGCATGGACAGCCCGCTTCAAATCATCCCACAGATTCTAAATGATATTCAGGTCTGGGGACTGGGATGGCCATTCCTGAACATTGTACTTGTTCCTCTGCATATATGCCCAGGTAGATTTTGAGCAGTGTTTTGGGTCGTTGTCTTGTTGAAATATCCAGTCCCGGCGTAACTTCAACTTTGTGACGGATTCTTCAACATTATTCCCAAGAATCTGCTGATATTGAGTGGAATCCATGCGACCCTCAACTTTAACAAGATTCTCAGTACCGGCACTGGCCACACAGCCCCACAGCATGATGGAACCCCAACCAAATTTTACTGTGGGTAGCAAGTGTTTTTCTTGGAACGCTGTGTTCTTTTGCCGCCATGCATAACGCCCCTTGTTATGACCAAATAACTCAATCTTTGTTTCATCAGTCCACAGCACCTTATTCCAAAATGAAGCTGGCTTGTCCAAATCTGCGTTTGTGACGTGTGTGCAGAAAAGGCTTCTTCCGCATCACTCTCCCGTACAGCTTCTCCTTGTGCAAAGTGCGCTGAATTGTTGAACGATGCACAGTGACACCATCTGCAGCAAGATGATGTTGTAGATCTTTGGAGGTGGAGGTTTTTGACAGTTCTCATCATCTGTTCGCCTTTGCCTCTCTGATATTTTACTTGGCCTGCCACTTCTGGCCTTAAAAAGAACTGTGCCTGTGGTCTTCCATTTCCTCACTATGTTCCTCACAGTGGACACTGACAGCTTACATCTCTGCGATAGCTTTTTGTAGCCTTCCCTAAACCATAACGTTGAACAATCTTTGTTTTCAGGTCATTTAACAGGTTTGATACTGGCCCTGTCCACCTCCCCTCCAGCTCCCCAGACCACACACCCTCACGGCTGTCCCACCCCCACTTTGCTCACAGCACCTCTGCTGAGACAATCAGTGACCCCACCTCCGCCCCTGCTCCCCCTGGACTGATCCTCAACACCCCCCTTCCCCCCACCTCCCCACCTGGGCTTTCACCACCAACCAAGTGAAGAGAGAGCTGGAGAGACTACATCAGTGGAAAGCGGCGGGCCCTGATGGCATCAGCCCAAGGGTGCTGAGGGTCTGTGCTGACCAACTGTGTGGAATACTCCAGTGTCTTTTCAACCTTAGCCTGAGCCTAGAAAGGGTCCCTGTGCTGTGGAAAACATCCTGCCTCGTCCCAGTGCCCAAGAAGGCACACCCCACTGTCCTGAATGACTTCAGACCTGTAGCGCTAACATCCCACATCATGAAGACCCTGGAAAGATTAGTCCTCGCTCACCTCAGACCCCTGGTGTGTTCATCAATGGACCCCCTGCAGTTTGCATACCAGCGCCACATCGGGGTGGATGATGCAATCATCTACCTTCTGCAGAGGGCCTACTCTCACCTGGACAACGCAGGTTGCACTGTGAGGGTTATGTTTTTTGACTTCTCCAGTGCCTTCAATACCATTCAGCCCCTGCTACTGGGTGAGAAGATGAGGAGGATGAAAGTGGAAGCACCCTTAGTCTCCTGGGTCACGGACTACCTGACCGGTAGGCCACAATTTGTGCGACTACAGAGCTGTGTGTCAGAACGGGCAGTTAGCAACACAGGGGCCCCCCAGGGTACGGTCCTGTCCCCCTTCCTGTTCACCCTCTACACCTCAGACTTCAGATATAACTCTGAAACATGCCACCTACAGAAGTTCTCGGATGACTCTGCTATTGTAGGGTGCATCAGGGGTGGGCAGGAGGAGGAGTATAGGAGCACAATCAGTGACTTTGTGTTGTGGTGTGAGCAGAACCACCTTCAGCTCAATATCAGCAAAACAAAGGAGATGGTGGTGGACTTCAGGAGAACCAAGGCACAACTGACTGCAGTCCCTATACATGGGGTTGGATGTGGAAATGGTTGGGTCATACAAGTTCCTGGGAGTCCATATGGACAACAGGCTGGAATGGGCCGGTAACACCGGGGCCCTGTACAAAAAGGGCCAGAGCCGACTCTACTTTCTGAGGAGGCTCAGGTCCTTCAAATGTGTGCAGTAAACTACTCTATACCTTCTACCAGTCTGTGGTGGCCAGTGCCATCTTTTTTGCAGTGGTGTGCTGGGGAGCAAACATCAAAGCCGGTGATGCTTCTCGGGTAAATAAGCTGATCAGGAAGGCTAGCTCTGTCCTGGGGATGAGCCTTGACACTCTAGAGGAGGTGGCGGAGAGACGGATCCTGGCCAAACTGCTGGCCATCATGGACAACGTCACCCACCCTCTGCACGCTATGGTTATGATGCAGAGGAGCACTTTCAGTCACAGACTGATCCCACCACGGTGTGCCAGAGAGCGCTACAGGAGGTCCTTCCTGCCGGCGGCTATTAGACTATATAATGCCTCACCGGGGTGCCGTGCCGTCGGCAACATAGATCTGGAACTGTTGGGGTGCTAGGACCTAGTTTAACAATTATGCATCCATTCGTGAGTAACTCTGGTCCGTCAGCACTCATCCACTCAGGACCTATTTATTCATACAGGTCTGTATATACATACTCATGTACAGTTGTTATATCATATCACATGCAATATTGTAAGTAATTATTGGACTTAACTTACGTAGGCATTCACTCAGGAATGCATATTAGTATCCTGCCAGTTGCACCTTTTCTCATTGCTTTTAGTATATCGAATGTGCAATACGTGCAGTTGTCTGTAATTAAACCCTGCGCACTATGGACTGTATTTTAAGGGAATTACTATTATTACCCCAAATGATATCATATACACATTTAGCTATTAAAATATCTCTTCCTGTCATTTACCTGTACAGTTTGTGTAACCACGCAAGTATTCACTTATCTGTAAATATAACTGTATACCTAACTGTACAGCTAATTTAACCATGCAAAATGTTCACTTACCTGTTCATTTACCCAGTCTGTCTATTAAGTAAACTATTATTACCCTCGCTCATATCATACGCATTTTTAGCTACTGAAGTATTTCTCTGCCATCAACCTGTATAGTATAGTTAACCATCCAACATCCACCAATGTATAGTGTACACATCCACCAATGTATAGTGTACATATTCAGCCAACCACCCATACTATGCAATGTCTTTTTTATAGCTTTTATTTTTTTGCACTCATCTTGTATTTCTAGACTTTTCCATACTGCCTCTCTATGTATCATGTACCGTGTATCTGTCTTTTGTGTACTTTCGTTGTGGCATTTTGCACCTGCCCTGTGTTTTGTTGTAGCTGCTTGACAATGAAATTTCCCCCCCGGGGGAAAAAAATCTATCTATCTATTTGAGAGTTGTTTTGAGGCCACCATGTTGCCACTCTTCAGAGGAGAGTCAAAGAGAACAACAACTTGCAATTGGCCACCTTTCTCATGATTGGATGCACTTGTCTATGAAGTTCAAGGCTTAATGAGCTGACCAAACCAATTGTGTGTTCCAATTAATCAGTGCTAAGTAGTTACAGGTATTCAAATCAACAGAATGACAAGGGTGCCCAAATTTTTGCATAGCCTATTTTTCACATCTGATTTTTATTTCATACAACTTAATATTGCTACACTAAAAATCTTTGTCTGGACAATACCCCAGGACTCAGCTTTTATTAGAAAATGAATGGCATTCCACTGTGATCATTTTCTGTGACGACAGAATAAATTATTATGCAGCCTCAGAGTGGTGCCCAAACTTTTGCATACGACTATTTTGTTGGCAATGAGACCCGCCCACGTTGTTAGTTACTGATGAATCTCTGAGGCCGTCCCGTTGTTTCCTATAGGGTAAATATAGTGTTTGTCTGTCTATTTTGCTAAATATCTCGCAATGTGTTTATTTTGATTTTTTCAAGTCGGGAACCATTTTAATCAAGAGAATCTCCTCTTTGTAATTATGTAAGTCTGGGCAGCGAGCTCGGTTGTCATCGATCACTAGACCAGAAATAGTTTTCATTTCTTCCCTACTTTCTCATTACGCAGACATAAGCACAGTTGACACCATCGAGGTGCGGATGTTAACTTTCTACACTATTTAAAAAAAAAATTGTTTCATCCTAAAAACAGATTGTAGTTCTAATATGAAAAGGGATAAATGTTTTTGTGCCATTTAGGCGAAATCGAATGCTAAGCTTCTTTCCAGTCAAAATAGGCTCTAAGAAAGTTTGATTCAAATAATTAGCTATGGGCTCGCGCAAGTGTTCAAGTTTAGCCAACGTTCTGTTGCAGTTTTACAGCCTTGGGTGAATTTTGACTTGTTCTATTGTCCAGCATACCATTACATCTCTAAGACTGAGCCAGCAACTTCATATAAAACGAAAGAGAAGCTAACCAGATTCTGCTACACTAAATGCAATGATCCTTAAATAAAGTAGCCAGCTAACTACTGTAGTAACATTATCTTATCACAATGAACACATTTGAATGAAGCAGCAACTGCCTGTTCTGCCCTGTGTCCGCACAGTATGGAGTCAGGCAGCTGCTGCTGTGCTGTGCACTCAGCTGAGCTGTCCTACCGCCTTATAGTGTACAATTATTTACGGACTGCTGCGAAGTGAGACCATGTCTACAACTTCATCATCAAGCTGTCAAGTTACCTTAATTAAGTGACAAGCTGAACTCTGTTTATATTCCATCCCTGTGTTTATCAGTGAAGGTAGTTAGCAGTAGGTTGGCTACAACAACCTGCATCAAATGATGAAATCACTGGCGACCGATACACTTGCACATATTTCGTGCAGAAGTAAATAGATGTTGTTTTTCTTTCTCCCAGTCTGTCGGCGTCTGTGTTTCATAACGAGTCATACAGTATATATGCATAATATATACAGTATATATACTCATGCTACAAGACAGGTGGTGAGAGAATGCTCACGAATGGATTTAGAATTTTGGAATATTGACAAGTGACAGTTGGGACGTCGAGTGTGCATCATCTCAATGCTCAGTTTGACCAAAACACGTTTTGAGATTCAGTCTAAGGCATTGTCTTGAGTTTATTGAACTTGCCTGATACACTGACCAAATCCTCAAACAAAGGCCCTAATAGGCATTGCTCTCTACTGGTAGTATTTCTGAAAGTTCCCTGACTGTATTGTGGCCTTTTGGAATTAGGAGTTACCACATATTAGGAGTTACCACATATTAGGAGTTACCACACATTAGGAGTTACCACACATAAGGAGTTACCACACATTAGGAGTTACCACACATTCAGTGTTACCACACATTCAGAGTTACCACACATTCAGAGTTACCACATATTAGGAGTTACCACATATTAGGAGTTACCACACATTCAGAGTTACCAAACATTCAGTGTTACCACACATTCAGAGTTACCACATATTAGGAGTTACCACATATTAGGAGTTACCACATATTAGGAGTTACCACACATTCAGAGTTACCACACATTAGGGGTTACCATTCATTCAGAGTTACCACATATTAGGAGTTACCACACATTCAGAGTTACCACACATTAGGAGTTACCACACATTCAGAGTTACCACACATTAGGGGTTACCATTCATTCAGAGTTACCACATATTAGGAGTTACCACACATTCAGAGTTACCACACATTAGGAGTTACCACACATTCAGAGTTACCACACATTAGGGGTTACCATTCATTCAGAGATACCACACATTAGGAGTTACCACACATTCAGAGTTACCACACATTAGGAGTTACCACATATTAGGAAATACCACATATTAGGAGTTACCACACATTCAGAGTTACCACACATTAGGAGTTACCACACATTCAGAGTTACCACACATTAGGAGTTACCACACATTCAGAGTTTCCACACATTAGGAGTTATCACACAATCAGAGTTACCACACATTAGGACTTACCACACATTAGGAGTTACCACATATTAGGAGTTACCACACATTAGGAGTTACCACACATTCAGAGTTACCACACATTAGGGGTTACCACATATTAGGAGTTACCACACAATCAGAGTTACCACACATTAGGAGTTATCACACAATCAGAGTTACCACACATTAGGAGTTACCACATATTAGGAGTTACCACATATTAGGAGTTACCACATATTAGGAGTTACCACACATTCAGAGTTACCACACATTAGGAGTTATCACACAATCAGAGTTACCACACATTAGGAGTTACCACATATTAGGAGTTACCACACATTAGGAGTTACCACACATTAGGAGTTATCACACAATCAGAGTTACCACACATTAGGACTTACCACACATTAGGAGTTACCACATATTAGGAGTTACCACACATTCAGAGTTACCACACATTCAGAGTTACCACACATTAGGGGTTACCACATATTAGGAGTTACCATTCATTCAGAGTTACCACACATTCAGAGTTACCACACATTAGGGGTTACCACATATTAGGAGTTACCACATATTAGGAGTTACCACACATTAGGAGTTACCACACATTCAGAGTTACCACACATTAGGGGTTACCACATATTAGGAGTTACCACATATTAGGAGTTACCACACATTAGGAGTTACCACACATTCAGAGTTACCACACATTAGGGAGTTACCACATATTAGGAGTTACCACACATTAGGAGTTACCACACATTCAGAGTTACCACACATTAGGGGTTACCACATATTAGGAGTTACCAAATATTAGGAGTTACCACACATTCAGAGTTACCACACATTAGGGGTTACCACATATTAGGAGTTACCACATATTAGGAGTTACCACACATTAGGAGTTACCACACATTCAGAGTTACCACACATTAGGGGTTACCACATATTAGGAGTTACCACATATTAAGAGTTACCACATATTAGGAGTTACCACACATTAGGAGTTACCACACATTCAGAGTTACCACACATTCAGAGTTACCACATATTAGGAGTTACCACATATTAGGAGTTACCACACATTCAGAGTTACCACACATTAGGAGTTACCACATATTAGGAGTTAACACACATTCAGAGTTAACACACATTAGGGGTTACCATTCATTCAGACTTACCACATATTAGGAGTTACCACACATTAGGAGTTACCACACATTAGGAGTTACCACACATTAGGAGTAACCACACATTAGGAGTTATCACACAATCAGAGTTACCACACATTAGGACTTACCACACATTAGGAGTTACCACATATTAGGAATTACCACACATTAGGAGTTACCACACATTCAGAGTTACCACACATTAGGGGTTACCACATATTAGGAGTTACCATTCATTCAGAGTTACCACACATTCAGAGTTACCACACATTAGGGGTTACTACATATTAGGAGTTACCACATATTAGGAGTTACCACACATTAGGAGTTACCACACATTCAGAGTTACCACACATTAGGGGTTACCACATATTAGGAGTTACCACATATTAGGAGTTACCACACATTAGGAGTTACCACACATTCAGAGTTACCACACATTAGGGGTTACCACATATTAGGAGTTACCACACATTAGGAGTTACCACACATTCAGAGTTACCACACATTAGGGGTTACCACATATTAGCAGTTACCACATATTAGGAGTTACCACACACTCAGAGTTACCACACATTAGGGGTTACCACATATTAGGAGTTACCACATATTAGGAGTTACCACACATTAGGAGTTACCACACATTCAGAGTTACCACACATTAGGGGTTACCACATATTAGGAGTTACCAATATTAGGAGTTACCACATATTAGGAGTTACCACACATTAGGAGTTACCACACATTCAGAGTTACCACACATTCAGAGTTACCACACATTAGGAGTTACCACATATTAGGAGTTACCACACATTCAGAGTTATCACACATTAGGAGTTACCACATATTAGGAGTTACCACACATTCAGAGTTAACACACATTAGAGGTTACCATTCATTCAGAGTTACCACATATTAGGAGTTACCACACATTAGGAGTTACCACACATTAGGAGTTACCACATATTAGGAGTTACCACACATTCAGAGTTACCACATATTAGGAGTTACCACACATTAGGAGTTACCACATATTAGGAATTTCCACCCATTCAGAGTTACCACATATTAGGTGTTACCACATATTAGGAGTCACAACATATTAGGAGTCACCACATATTAGGAGTTACCACATATTAGGAGTTACCACATATTAGGAGTTACCACATATTAGGAGTCACCACACATTATGAGTTACCACACATTCAGAGTTACCACACATTCAGAGTTACCACACATTCAGAGTTACCAGACATTCAGAATAACCACATATTAGGAGTTACCACACATTAGGAGTTACCACACATTAGGAGTTACCACACATTAGGAGTAACCACACATTAGGAGTTATCACACAATCAGAGTTACCACACATTAGGACTTACCACACATTAGGAGTTACCACATATTAGGAGTTACCACACATTAGGAGTTACCACACATTCAGAGTTACCACACATTAGGGGTTACCACATATTAGGAGTTACCATTCATTCAGAGTTACCACACATTCAGAGTTACCACACATTAGGGGTTACCACATATTAGGAGTTACCACATATTAGGTGTTACCACACATTAGGAGTTACCACACATTCAGAGTTACCACACATTAGGGGTTACCACATATTAGGAGTTACCACATATTAGGAGTTACCACACATTAGGAGTTACCACACATTCAGAGTTACCACACATTAGGGGTTACCACATATTAGGAGTTACCACACATTAGGAGTTACCACACATTCAGAGTTACCACACATTAGGGGTTACCACATATTAGCAGTTACCACATATTTTGAGTTACCACACATTCAGAGTTACCACACATTAGGGGTTACCACATATTATGAGTTACCACATATTAGGAGTTACCACACATTAGGAGTTACCACACATTCAGAGTTACCACACATTAGGGGTTACCACATATTAGGAGTTACCACATATTAGGAGTTACCACAAATTAGGAGTTACCACACATTAGGAGTTACCACACATTCAGAGTTACCACACATTCAGAGTTACCACACATTAGGAGTTACCACATATTAGGAGTTACAACACATTCAGAGTTACCACACATTAGGAGTTACCACATATTAGGAGTTACCACACATTCAGAGTTAACACACATTAGAGGTTACCATTCATTCAGAGTTACCACATATTAGGAGTTACCACACATTAGGAGTTACCACACATTAGGAGTTACCACATATTAGGAGTTACCACACATTCAGAGTTACCACATATTAGGAGTTACCACACATTAGGAGTTACCACACATTAGGAGTTACCACATATTAGGAAATACCACATATTAGGAGTTACCACATATTAGGAGTTACCACATATTAGGTGTTACCACATATTAGGAGTTACCACATATTAGGAGTTACCACACATTAGGAGTCACCACACATTATGAGTTACCACACATTCAGAGTTACCACATTTTAGGAGTTACCACATATTAGGAGTTACCACACATTCAGAGTTACCACATATTAGGTGTTACCACATATTAGGAGTCACAACATATTAGGAGTCACCACATATTAGGAGTTACCACATATTAGGAGTTACCACATATTAGGAGTTACCACACATTAGGAGTCACCACACATTATGAGTTACCACACATTCAGAGTTACCACACATTCAGAGTTACCACACATTAAGAGTTACCAGACATTCAGAATAACCACATATTAGGTGTTACCAAATATTAGGAGTTACCACACATTAGGACTTACCACATATTAGGGGTCACCATTAATTCAGAGTTACCACATATTAGGAGTTACCACACATTAGGAGTTACCACACATTCAGAGTTACCACACATTCAGAGTTACCACACATTCAGAGTTACCAGACATTCAGAATAACCACATATTAGGAGTTACCACATATTAGGAAATACCACATATTAGGAGTTACCACATATTAGGAGTTACCACACATTAGGACTTACCACATATTAGGAAATACCACATATTAGGAGATACCACATATTAGGAGTTACCACACATTCAGAGTTACCACATATTAGGTCTTACCACATATTCAGAGTTACCACACATTAGGAGTTACCACATATTAGGAGTTACCACATATTCAGAGTAACCACATATTAGGAGTTACCATATATTAGGAATTACCACCCATTCAGAGTTACCACACATTAGGAGTTACCACATATTAGGAGATACCACATATTAGGAGTCACCACATATTAGGAGTTTCCACATATTAGGAGTTACCACACATTCAGAGTTACCACATATTAGGTGTTACGACATATTAGCAGTCACAACAAATTAGGAGTCACCACATATTAGGAGTTACCACATATTAGGAGTTACCACATATTAGGAGTTACCACATATTAGGAGTTACCACATATTAGGAGTTACCACACATTAGGAGTTACCACATATTAGGAGTTACCACATATTAGGAGTTACCACACATTAGGAGTTACCACATATTAGGAGTTACCACATATTAGGAGTTACCACACATTAGGAGTTACCACACATTATGAGTTACCACACATTCAGAGTTACCACATATTAGGAGTTACCACATATTAGGGGTCACCATTAATTCAGAGTTACCACATATTAGGAGTTACCACACATTAGGAGTTACCACACATTCAGTGTTACCACACATTCAGAGTTACCACACATTAGGAGTTACCACATAATAGGAGTTACCACACATTCAGAGTTACCACACATTAGGGGTTACCATTCATTCAGAGTTACCACTTATTAGGAGTTATCACATATTAGGAGTTACCACACATTCAGAGTTACCACACATTAGGAGTTACCACATATTAGGAGTTAACACACATTTAGAGTTACCATATATTAGGAGTTACCATTCATTCAGAGTTACCACATATTAGGAGTTACCACATATTAGGAGTCACCACATATTAGGAGTCACCACATATTAGGAGTTACCACATATTAGGAGTTACCACACATTAGGAGTTACCACATATTAGGAGTTACCACAAATTCAGAGTTACCACATATTAGGAGTTACCATTCATTCAGAGTTACCACATATTAGGAGTTACCACATATTAGGAGTTACCACATATTAGGAGTTACCACACATTAGGAGTTGCCACATATTAGGAGTTACCACACATTCAGAGTTACCACATATTAGGAGTTACCATTCATTCAGAGTTACCACATATTAGGAGTTACCATTCATTCAGAGTTACCACACATTAGGAGTTACCACCCATTCAGAGTAACCATATATTAGGAGTTACCACACATTAGGAGTTACCACATATTAGGAGTTACCACATATTAGGATTTACCACACATTAGGAGTTACCACATATTAGGAGTTACCACATATTAGGAGTTACCACATATTAGGAGTTACCACACATTAGGAGTTACCACATATTAGGTGTTACCACATATTAGGAGTTACCACACATTCAGAGTTACCACATATTTGGTGTTACCACAAATTCAGAGTTACCACATATTAGGAGTTACCACATATTAGGAGTTACCACACATTAGGAGTTACCACACATTCAGAGTTACCACACATTAGGGGTTACCACATATTAGGAGTTACCACACATTCAGAGTTACCACACATTAGGAGTTATCACACAATCAGAGTTACCACACATTAGGAGTTACCACATATTAGGAGTTACCACATATTAGGAGTTACCACATATTAGGAGTTACCACACATTCAGAGTTACCACACATTAGGAGTTATCACACAATCAGAGTTACCACACATTAGGAGTTACCACATATTAGGAGTTACCACACATTAGGTGTTACCACACATTAGGAGTTATCACACAATCAGAGTTACCACACATTAGGACTTACCACACATTAGGAGTTACCACATATTAGGAGTTACCACACATTCAGAGTTACCACACATTCAGAGTTACCACACATTAGGGGTTACCACATATTAGGAGTTACCATTCATTTAGAGTTACCACACATTCAGAGTTACCACACATTAGGGGTTACCACATATTAGGAGTTACCACATATTAGGAGTTACCACACATTAGGAGTTACCACACATTCAGAGTTACCACACATTAGGGGTTACCACATATTAGGAGTTACCACATATTAGGAGTTACCACACATTAGGAGTTACCACACATTCAGAGTTACCACACATTAGCGAGTTAACACATATTAGGAGTTACCACACATTAGGAGTTACCACACATTCAGAGTTACCACACATTAGGGGTTACCACATATTAGGAGTTACCACATATTAGGAGTTACCACACATTCAGAGTTACCACACATTAGGGGTTACCACATATTAGGAGTTACCACATATTAGGAGTTACCACACATTAGGAGTTACCACACATTCAGAGTTACCACACATTAGGGGTTACCACATATTAGGAGTTACCACATATTAGGAGTTACCACATATTAGGAGTTACCACACATTAGGAGTTACCACACATTCAGAGTTACCACACATTCAGAGTTACCACACATTAGGAGTTACCACATATTAGGAGTTACCACACATTCAGAGTTACCACACATTAGGAGTTACCACATATTAGGAGTTACCACACATTCAGAGTTAACACACATTAGGGGTTACCATTCATTCAGAGTTACCACATATTAGGAGTTACCATTCATTCAGAGTTACCACACATTAGGAGTTACCACCCATTCAGAGTAACCATATATTAGGAGTTACCACGCATTAGGAGTTACCACACATTAGGAGTAACCACACATTAGGAGTTATCACACAATCAGAGTTACCACACATTAGGACTTACCACACATTAGGAGTTACCACATATTAGGAGTTACCACACATTAGGAGTTACCACACATTCAGAGTTACCACACATTAGGGGTTACCACATATTAGTAGTTACCATTCATTCAGAGTTACCACACATTCAGAGTTACCACACATTAGGGGTTACCACATATTAGGAGTTACCACATATTAGGAGTTACCACACATTAGGAGTTACCACACATTCAGAGTTACCACACATTAGGGGTTACCACATATTAGGAGTTACCACATATTAGGAGTTACCACACATTAGGAGTTACCACACATTCAGAGTTACCACACATTAGGGAGTTACCACATATTAGGAGTTACCACACATTAGGAGTTACCACACATTCAGAGTTACCACACATTAGGGGTTACCACATATTAGGAGTTACCAAATATTAGGAGTTACCACACATTCAGAGTTACCACACATTAGGGGTTACCACATATTAGGAGTTACCACATATTAGGAGTTACCACACATTAGGAGTTACCACACATTCAGAGTTACCACACATTAGGGGTTACCACATATTAGGAGTTACCACATATTAGGAGTTACCACATATTAGGAGTTACCACACATTAGGAGTTACCACACATTCAGAGTTACCACACATTCAGAGTTACCACACATTAGGAGTTACCACATATTAGGAGTTACCACACATTCAGAGTTACCACACATTAGGAGTTACCACATATTAGGAGTTAACACACATTCAGAGTTAACACACATTAGGGGTTACCATTCATTCAGACTTACCACATATTAGGGGTTACCACACATTATGAGTTACCATTCATTCAGAGTTACCACATATTATGAGTTACCACATATTAGGAGTTACCACATATTATGAGTTACCACATATTAGGAGTTACCACATATTATGAGTTACCACATATTAGGAGTTACCACATATTAGGGGTTACCACATATTAGGAGTTACCACATATTAGGAGTTACCACACATTGGGAGTTACCACACATTCAGAGTTACCACACATTAGGGGTTACCACATATTAGGAGTTACCACATATTAGGAGTTACCACACATTAGGAGTTACCACACATTCAGAGTTACCACACATTAGGGGTTACCACATATTAGGAGTTACCACACATTAGGAGTTACCACACATTCAGAGTTACCACACATTAGGGGTTACCACATATTAGCAGTTACCACATATTAGGAGTTACCACACATTCAGAGTTACCACACATTAGGGGTTACCGCATATTAGGAGTTACCACATATTAGGAGTTACCACACATTAGGAGTTACCACACATTCAGAGTTACCACACATTAGGGGTTACCACTTATTAGGAGTTACCACATATTAGGAGTTACCACATATTAGGAGTTACCACACATTAGGAGTTACCACACATTCAGAGTTACCACACATTCAGAGTTACCACACATTAGGAGTTACCACATATTAGGAGTTACCACACATTCAGAGTTACCACACATTAGGAGTTACCACATATTAGGAGTTACCACACATTCAGAGTTAACACACATTAGAGGTTACCATTCATTCAGAGTTACCACATATTAGGAGTTACCACACATTAGGAGTTACCACACATTAGGAGTTACCACATATTAGGAGTTACCACACATTCAGAGTTACCACATATTAGGAGTTACCACACATTAGGAGTTACCACACATTAGTAGTTACCACATATTAGGAAATACCACATATTAGGAGTTACCACATATTAGGAGTTACCACATATTAGGAATTTCCACCCATTCAGAGTAACCACATTTTAGGAGTTACCATTCATTCAGTGTTCCTACATATTAGGAGTTACCACATATTAGGAGTTACCACATATTAGGAGTTACCACACATTAGGGCTTACCACATATTAGGAATTACCACACATTAGGAGTTACCACACATTAGGAGTTACCACATATTAGGAGTTACCATTCATTCAGAGTTACCACATATTAGGAGTTACCACATATTAGGAGTTACCACATATTAGGAGTTACCACATATTAGGAGTTACCACACATTCAGAGTTACCACACATTAGGAGTTACCACATATTAGGAGTTACCACACATTCAGAGTTAACACACATTAGAGGTTACCATTCATTCAGAGTTACCACATATTAGGAGTTACCACACATTAGGAGTTACCACACATTAGGAGTTACCACATATTAGGAGTTACCACACATTCAGAGTTACCACATATTAGGAGTTACCACACATTAGGAGTTACCACACATTAGGAGTTACCACATATTAGGAAATACCACATATTAGGAGTTACCACATATTAGGAGTTACCACACATTCAGAGTTACCACATATTAGGTGTTACCACATATTAGGAGTCACAACATATTAGGAGTCACCACATATTAGGAGTTACCACATATTAGGAGTTACCACATATTAGGAGTTACCACACATTAGGAGTCACCACACATTATGAGTTACCACACATTCAGAGTTACCACACATTCAGAGTTACCACACATTCAGAGTTACCAGACATTCAGAATAACCACATATTAGGAGTTACCACATATTAGGAGTTACCACACATTAGGACTTACCACATATTAGGGGTCACCATTAATTCAGAGTTACCACATATTAGGAGTTACCACACATTAGGAGTTACCACACATTCAGAGTTACCACACATTCAGAGTTACCACACATTAGGAGTTACCACATATTAGGAGTTACCACATATTAGGAGTTACCACATATTAGGAGTTACCACATATTAGGAGTTACCACATATTAGGAGTTACCACATATTAGTAGTTACCACACATTAGGAGTTACCACATATTAGGTGTTACCACATATTAGGAGTTACCACACATTCAGAGTTACCACATATTTGGTGTTACCACAAATTCAGAGTTACCACATATTAGGTGTTACCACATATTAGGAGTTACCACACATTCAGAGTTACCACATGTTAGGAGTTACCACACATTAGGAGTTACCACACATTAGGAGTTACCACAAATTCAGAGTTACCACATATTAGGAGTCACCACATATTAGGAGTTACCATTCATTCAGAGTTACCACATATTAGGAGTTACCACATATTAGGAGTTACCACATATTAGGAGTTACCACACATTAGGGCTTACCACATATTAGGAGTTACCACACATTAGGAGTTACCACACATTAGGAGTTACCACATATTAGGAGTTACCATTCATTCAGATTTACCACACATTAGGAGTTACCACATATTAGGAGTTACCACACATTCAGAGTTACCACATATTAGGAGTTACCACACATTAGGAGTTACCACACATTAGGAGTTACCACATATTAGGAAATACCACATATTAGGAGTTACCACATATTAGGAGTTACCACACATTCAGAGTTACCACATATTAGGTGTTACCACATATTAGGAGTCACAACATATTAGGAGTCACCACATATTAGGAGTTACCACATATTAGGAGTTACCACATATTAGGAGTTACCACACATTAGGAGTCACCACACATTATGAGTTACCACACATTCAGAGTTACCACACATTCAGAGTTACCACACATTCAGAGTTACCAGACATTCAGAATAACCACATATTAGGAGTTACCACATATTAGGAGTTACCACACATTAGGACTTACCACATATTAGGGGTCACCATTAATTCAGAGTTACCACATATTAGGAGTTACCACACATTAGGAGTTACCACACATTCAGAGTTACCACACATTCAGAGTTACCACACATTAGGAGTTACCACATATTAGGAGTTACCACATATTAGGAGTTACCACATATTAGGAGTTACCACATATTAGGAGTTACCACATATTAGGAGTTACCACACATTAGGAGTTACCACATATTAGGAGTTACCACATATTAGGAGTTACCACATATTAGTAGTTACCACACATTAGGAGTTACCACATATTAGGTGTTACCACATATTAGGAGTTACCACACATTCAGAGTTACCACATATTTGGTGTTACCACAAATTCAGAGTTACCACATATTAGGTGTTACCACATATTAGGAGTTACCACACATTCAGAGTTACCACATGTTAGGAGTTACCACACATTAGGAGTTACCACACATTAGGAGTTACCACAAATTCAGAGTTACCACATATTAGGAGTCACCACATATTAGGAGTTACCATTCATTCAGAGTTACCACATATTAGGAGTTACCACATATTAGGAGTTACCACATATTAGGAGTTACCACACATTAGGGCTTACCACATATTAGGAGTTACCACACATTAGGAGTTACCACACATTAGGAGTTACCACATATTAGGAGTTACCATTCATTCAGATTTACCACATATTAGGAGTTACCACATATTAGGAGTTACCACATATTAGGAGTTACCACATATTAGGAGTTACCACACATTCAGAGTTACCACATATTAGGAGTTACCATTCATTCAGAGTTACCACATATTAGGAGTTACCACATATTAGGAGTTACCACATATTAGGAGTTACCACACATTCAGAGTTACCACACATTAGGAGTTACCATTCATTCAGAGTTACCACATATTAGGAGTTACCACATATTAGGAGTTACCACATATTAGGAGTTACCACACATTAGGAGTTACCACACATTATGAGTTACCATTCATTCAGAGTTACCACATATTAGGAGTTACCACATATTAGGAGTTACCACATATTATGAGTTATCACATATTATGAGTTACCACATATTATGAGTTACCACATATTAGGAGTTACCACACATTAGGAGTTACCACATATTAGGAGTTACCACATATTATGAGTTACCACATATTAGGAGTTACCACATATTAGGAGTTACCACATATTAGGAGTTACCACATATTAGGAGTTACCACATATTAGGAGTTACCACATATTAGGAGTTACCACATATTAGGAGTTACCACATATTAGGAGTTACCACATATTCCTCCTTCCTCTGTTTCTTTCTCTATTTCAACAGAACAGGGATGGTGGGGGGGAATGAATTAATAACATCAGATTATGGTGGATTATTCCACTCCATGACAATATACTCCTGGGTGTAGTGAATTATGCAATTTGAATAATACTGGAACACACACACACACACACACGCACGCACGCACGCACGCACGCACGCACGCACACACACACACACACACACACACACACACAGACACGCACGCACGCACGCACGCACACACACACACACGCACGCACACACACACACACACACACACACACACACACACACACACACACACACACACACACACACACACACACACTGGGTTGCTAGAGAAAGTCCTTGTCACTGAGCTGAGAGGCAATAATATATTACAGAAACAGTTAGAGGAAAATGGAGACTTTGTCCCCTATTCTGACCAGGGCCCATAGAGCTCAGGTCAACCCAAAAGGCTTTGCTTCCCTCCCTCAGCAAAATCCCTTGATTAAATGCTATTGCCAATTATTTCAGAAAACTTTTTTCTCTCATTGTCATAATTACACAATTATGGCATTTTCATCCCTGTATTGTCTGGTCTTCATTCTGGTCCATGGTGTTGAAAGAATGAAGAGGAGTAAATGAGCGTCTGCGTCTCAAATGGCACCCTATTCTCTATACTGTGTAGTGCATTACTTTTGACCAGAGCCCTATGGTGAATATTGTTTCAGACACAGCTAGTGTCTGTTGTTTATTGCAGGGAGGAGGACATGAGTTGTAATGAAATGAGTGCTCCTCGTCCCACTAGCTAGCAGGTCATGATGTTTAAGATCCTGAGCTGCAACAGATAGAGAGAACCGCAGCAAATTAACTTCAAATTGACACTGCTCTCTGCATCAGCTCCAAGCCTGATGTCTGACCCATATGACTGGAGTGTCATTGTGATCATTTTGTAAGACAGAGATCTCCTGCTGGTGCAGGCATACACACATACAGAGCACAGAAATGTGCACACAAGGCAAACATGCATGAGCACTTGCACACACACAGCTGATCAGCCTGTTAAACAATACACAAGCTGATCAGCCTGTTAAACAATGCACCAGCTGATCAGCCTGTTAAAAATACACAAGCTGATCAGCCTGTTAAACAATGCACCAGCTAATCAGCATGTTAAACAATACACCAGCTGACCAGCCTGTTAAACAATGCACAAGCTAATCAGCCTGTTAAACAATGCACCAGCTGACCAGCCTGTTAAACAATGCACCAGCTAATCAGCCTGTTAAACAGCAGTTTAATTAACAGGGAAGAAAGAGGAAGAGAGAAGGGGAGAGAGGGAGGGAGAGGAGGGAGGAAGAGAGAGGGATAGGAGGAAGAGAGAGGGAGTGGAGAAAGAGGAGGGAGGAAGAGAGAGGGGGAGAGAGGGAGGAAGACAGAGGGAGAGGAGGGAGAAGGAGGGAGGAAGACAGAGGGAGTGGAGGGAGGAATAGAGAGAGAGAGAGAGAGAGAGAGAGAGAGAGAGAGAGAGAGAGAGAGAGAGAGAGATAGAGAGAGAGAGAGAGAGAGAGAGAGAGAGAGAGAGAGAGAGAGAGAGAGAGAGAGAGAGAGAGAGAGGGAGAGGAGGGAGGAAGACAGAGGGAGTGGAGGGAGGAATAGAGAGAGAGAGAGAGAGAGAGAGAGAGAGAGGGAAGAGGAGGGCTGGAAAGAGTCTGGTTTGATGATCAGAGCTGTAATCTTGGTGCAGCATAATGCTTGGTTCGTCTGGTCTGGACCTTTTTTGATGTATTGAGCCCTAACACTTCCTGCACTATGTCTCTTAATTCTGTTTAGTCCATTTAAATTCATAGTGAAGAAAGGAGAAGAGAGAAGGAGAGAGAGGCAGAGAGGAAGAGGAGGTCTAGAGAGATGATCAGAACAGTAATGTGATGGTAAAGGATTTCTCTGATCTAACACCAACAACACCACATCTCTTAATTCAGTTTAGTCCTTTTAACTAAGGGTCTTGGGTATCTTGCTAAGGGAAGACCCAGTATGGTAATTACTAAACCCATATGCAGATTAGCCTTAACTTCTATAGGAGAGAAAGGAAATAAATTACAGCCAGAGTTTGAATTGATGATCAGAACAACAGCGTTGGTGCAGAGAAGTGCTGGGTGGTCCTGTTCTGATGGATTGAGCCATAGCTCTACCATGCAGCCATGTCTCTTCTGTTAAAGAGAGTAGAGAGAGACAGAGAGGGATGTGATAATCTGAACAGTAGGGAAGTGGTAGGTTGTATTCAGACCTGTTCTGGACATTTTCTGATCTGTTAATGTATGGAGCCATAACACCACCAGTATCAAGACTCTCAGTTAAGTCCTTTTAACTAAGGGCCATAGGTATGAACATACCCAGTATAGTGAAATTAGGATCCTGTTGATCCAACAACATGTTCATGTAGGAGGGTCTTGTCTTGGTGTGATGTTCTGACCTACTATGGTCAATACTAAAAGGTGGGTCTGGTCCTGGTCTAATGTTCTGACCCACAATGGCCAACACTAAAAGTTGGGTGTGGTCCTGGTCTGATGTTCTGACCCACTATGGTCAATACTAAAAGGTGGCTCTGGTCCTGGTCTGATGTTCTGACCCACTATGGTCAATACTAAAAGGTGGCTCTGGTCCTGGTCTGATGTTCTGACCCACTATGGTCAATACTAGAAGGTGGTTCTGGTCCTGGTCTGATGTTCTGACCCACTATGGTCAATACTCAAAGGCGGTTCTGGTCCTGGTCTGATGTTCTGACCCACTATGCAGACTGGCCTGATAGGCTGTGTTCAAGAAGGGTATTCTTACTGTGGTGAAGCTTCACTACTCATGGAATGCTATAAGATAGAAAACATTACAATGTGTTGGTTGTGTTTGTGGGTTGGTGTGCTTGTGGGTTGGTGTGTTTGTGGGTTGGTGTGTGTTTGTAAGAAAGGCTGCAGGTGGAAGTGTTCTGCCTTGGTCCTTTGAACTGGATTCAGACTGTTTCCATTTGGTCAGTTTGTTTTACAAATCACTTCTCTTCTTTCAGATCTACTCTCTGAACACCAGAGCAGGTGTCCATTCTGTTACCAGAGCAGCTGTCCATTCTGTTACCAGAGCAGGTGTCCATTCTGTTACCAGAGCAGCTGTCCATTATGTTATCAGAGCAGCTGTCCATTATGTTACCAGAGCAGCTGTCCATTCTGTTACCAGAGCAGGTGTCCATTCTGTTACCAGAGCAGCTGTCCATTCTGTTACCAGAGCAGTTGTCCATTCTATTACCAGAGCAGCTGTCCATTCGATTACCAGAGCAGGTTTCCATTCTGTTACCAGAGCAGCTGTCCATTCTGTTACCAGAGCAGGTGTCCATTCTGTTACCAGAGCAGGTGTCCATTCTGTTACCAGAGCAGCTGTCCATTATGTTATCAGAGCAGCTGTCCATTATGTTACCAGAGCAGCTGTCCATTCTGTTACCAGAGCAGGTGTCCATTCTGTTACCAGAGCAGCTGTCCATTCTGTTACCAGAGCAAAATAAGAGAATATCTTTGTCCCAAATGGCACCCTATTCCCTATATAGTGCCCTATAGGCCATGATCAAAAGTAGAGCACTGCATAGGGAATGGGATGCCATTTGGGATGTGAACAAGATGCTGACTTCCAGGTATTTGTCCTCTGGCCTTGTATCTCTGTTTGTTTTACCAATCAAACTTACTATCAACAGCGTTAGGTACAGATATGTCCTCTGCCCTCACTGATTTGTGTCCGTTGGTTTTAGAAATAACTTCTCTCTTTTCAAATACACTGCACAAAACATGACAAAGACTGACCAGGTGAATCCAGGTGAAAGCTATGATGCCTTATTGATGTCACTTGTTAATTCCACTTCAATCAGTGTAGATGAAGGGAAGGAGACAGGTTAAATTAGTATTGTTAAGCCTTGAGACATGGATTGTGTATGTGTGTCATTCAGAGGGTGAATGGGCAAAAAAATATCTAAGTGCCTTTGAACGAGGTTTGGTAGTAGGTCCCAGGCACACCGGTTTGAGGAAGTCAAGAACTGCAACACTGCTGTATTTTTCATGCTCAACTGTTTCCCGTGTGTATCAAGAATTGTCCACCACACAAAGGACATCCAGCCAACGCTATCCACACCTTGTACAATCCAAGCCCTGACAAATTGAGGCTGTTCTGATGGCAAAAGGTGTTCCTAATGTTTTGTACACTCAGTGTATATCCTCCTTCAACATTAAAACACTGTAAGAGGTCAAGAAAGTTTCAAGTGCAAATACCAATAATCATGTTGTTGGCTATTTCAAAGCTGCAGTCGCCAATTCTCGTTCTGCGACACAATGCAGTATTTTCGCATTCTGGTCAGGTAAACGCCTTCTTCCTCTGGATCAATGAAGCCAGAGCTGTCGTCAAATTCCTTTTCAGTTTCTTTTTTGTTGAGTCTGTCAAACCTCTGACCTTTCTGTCTCCGATGGAAAAATGACCCAAACAGTCATCATCTTGATCTATCATAGCGAGGAGCAGCCGGCTTCGGACCTTGGAGTAGAGATTCTTCTGTAGTTGGTGAATTTAAAAATTCAAAAGGCAGTGTAAAACCATAATTTATGCTACTGGCAAACTGTTGATGAGCTTATAGAATGGCATACAATTAACAAAGACCCCAAATTGTAGATACATTTGCATATACAAAAATAAAGAATACTGAACCAAGATATGTTGAGATTTACACGTTGCAGATAGATTCTTCCCAAAAATGTGAGAAACCTGTGAAGAAAATCACACCTATCACTTATCTTGAAAATTACAGCTTGAAATGGCCCTTTTCAAAAACACATGTTGCTTTCATTGACTGTATAATAAGCTAAGTGTCTTATAGGAATTCTCAACACACATTCACATGGATAAGTGAGTTCCTATTCGATATGGATGAGGAGTCTCTATATTCAGTTAGAAGCTTCCTTAATGGCACTGGGTTGAGGTTGTGTACTTAGCATCTGAATGACTGAAAAGAATACATGTTCCACTGAAAAGAGAGCTCTACCTTCAAATGAGGTACGAGGTAGACTTCAATGGCAAAACTTGGGTTTCATCAGATTCATTGCATACCTATCATTGAAAGCATCCATGAATGCTTATTTCCTGGAAATATATCAATAAACAATGGGCCTTATTCAATAAGGAAATATAATGGCAAGAGAATACCCAGTTGCTTGATATTTATATGGTGATACGTATGTTATTATAGCAGTTTAATTAGATGGAAGAGTAGCATTATATTATTAGGGAAATGTTACACTTTTATACGTACTGTCCTCTCTTGAAAACTGCCTTGATGTTATAATACAGAAAATGGTCAAGACCAGAAAATAATGTGTTTCATTTGCTTCCCAGTTAAGCTGCACAGTTCATTCCGAGTGGCAAAGCCATTGAATTTGAGCAGACCATATTTCCACTGATTCAGAGTCAATTGTAAAAGGCGCGTCACAGAGAGAGATTGTCGTGTGTCATGTGTGTCATGTGTGCCTCTGTGCTGCGTGGGAGGGTTGGGAACAGAGCAAAAAGACACATTCTATTGGATTCTTTGTCTTTGGGCAAGTGCTTTCCTGGTGCTGTTTCCAGCCACTTCCCACATCAAGGTAAAATAGCTGAGACGGCTGGGCCCTGGTGTGTTTTGTCACAGACAGACGGGGATAGGTTGGGGCCACAGGACACAGACAGACGGGGACAGGTGGGGGCCACAGGACACAGACAGACGGGGACAGGTGGGGGCCACAGGACACAGACAGACGGGGACAGGTGGGGGCCACAGGACACAGACAGACGGGGATAGGTGTGAGCCACAGGACACAGACAGACGGGGACAGGTGGGGGCCACAGGACACAGACAGACGGGGACAGGTGGGGGCCACAGGACACAGACAGACGGGGATAGGTGTGAGCCACAGGACACAGACAGACGGGGACAGGTGGGGGCCACAGGACACAGACAGACGAGGACATGTGGGGGCCATAGGACACAGACAGACGGGGACAGGTGGGGGCCACAGGACACAAACATTAGGTAGCAGATGTCCTTTTTTCTGTCACTGTGATGGACAAGATAATGGAGTGTGATAATGATAATCCTTCCAGAGACTGGCCAACAATGTTCATCACATCCTCACAGACACATAAATACAGGATACAGACCGGGAAACAGGCCGTAGGGGCCAAGGTTCTAATAGTAGACCTGATATCATTTCACTATCTTTGTGTTCCTGTCTGTGTGTGTAAGGTAAGTGAAAGAAAGAGACAGGAAGAGAGAGAGTGAACAAGGAAACAATCAACTTCAAGGCCTCATAAACAGAGGGTGGGAGGGGGAAGGTTGTTGGTTCCTGTGTAACTGACAGAGAGACACAGAGAAAAGAGAGAAGGAGAAGAGACAGAGAAAGTGAGCAAGAGAGAGATGGACAGAAAAAAGAGAGAAGAAACTTGAATAGAAGCAAAGAGAAAGACAAATATCATATAGAATGGTGCAGAGGGGGGACAGGGTTGGAAGGGGTTGTTGATTCCTGTGTAGGTGAAGGATTAAACTAATCCTACTGTGTGTGGGCAGCAGCACCTCTCTCTCTCCCTGCAGGCTAGGAGGGCAGCAGCACCTCTCTCTCTCTCCCTGCAGGCTAGGTGGGCAGCAGCACCTCTCTCTCTCTCCCTGCAGGCTAGGAGGGCAGCAGCACCTCTCTCTCTCTCCCTGCAGGCTAGGTGGGCAGCAGCACCTCTCTCTCTCTCCCTGCAGGCTAGGTGGGCAGCAGCACCTCTCTCTCTCTCCCTGCAGGCTAGGAGGGCAGCAGCACCTCTCTCTCTCTCCCTAAAGGCTAGGAGGGCAGCAGCACCTCTCTCTCTCCCTGCAGGCTAGGAGGGCAGCAGCACCTCTCTCTCTCTCCCTGCAGGCTAGGTGGGCAGCAGCAACTCTCTCTCTCTCCCTGCAGGCTAGGAGGGCAGCAGCACCTCTCTCTCTCTCCCTGCAGGCTAGGTGGGCAGCAGCACCTCTCTCTCTCTCCCTAAAGGCTAGGAGGGCAGCAGCACCTCTCTCTCTCCCTGCAGGCTAGGAGGGCAGCAGCACCTCTCTCTCTCTCCCTAAAGGCTAGGAGGGCAGCAGCACCTCTCTCTCTCCCTGCAGGCTAGGAGGGCAGCAGCACCTCTCTCTCTCTCCCTAAAGGCTAGGAGGGCAGCAGCACCTCTCTCTCTCTCCCTAAAGGCTAGGAGGGCAGCAGCACCTCTCTCTCTCTCCCTAAAGGCTAGGAGGGCAGCAGCACCTCTCTCTCTCTCCCTAAAGGCTAGGAGGGCAGCAGCACCTCTCTCTCTGGAGGGCAGCAGCACCTCTCTCTCTCTCTCCCTGCAGGCTAGGAGGGCAGCAGCACCTCTCTCTCTCTCTCTCTCTCTCTCTCTCTCTCCCTGCAGGCTAGGAGGGCAGCAGCACCTCTCTCTCTCCCTAAAGGCTAGGAGGGCAGCAGCACCTCTCTCTCTCCCTAAAGGCTAGGAGGGCAGCAGCACCTCTCTCTCTCTCTCTCTCTCTCTCTCTCTCCCTGCAGGCTAGGAGGGCAGCAGCACCTCTCTCTCTCTCTCTCTCTCTCCCTGCAGGCTAGGAGGGCAGCAGCACCTCTCTCTCTCTCTCTCTCTCTCTCTCTCCCTGCAGGCTAGGAGGGCAGCAGCACCTCTCTCTCTCCCTGCAGGCTAGGAGGGCAGCAGCACCTCTCTCTCTCCCTGCAGGTTAGGAGGAGGTGCACAGAATAAAATGTCACTCCAGCCAGCCACCTACCTATAATGAAATCCCTTTCTTCTACCTCTCTAGGGAAGAAAATGTCCATGGGAAATGGAGAAATTAATATAGCCAGGGGGTTCCCTTGAACAGAATTATACCCAGAGTTTTCAGTGTTCAGGTGATGGACACCTGATGTCTAACTGCATTCATACTTGTTCATGGCACTGTTGAAAGACTTAATAGCCCTCTCACACCCAATCATACACTACCGGTCAAAAGTCTTAGAACACCTACTCATTTAAGTTTTTTTCTTTATTTTTACTATTTTCTACATTGTTGTCACACCCTGATCTGTTTCACCTGTCTGTGTGTTTGTCTCCACCCCCTCCAAGTGTCGCCTGTGTTCTATGTTTGGCTGTTGCCAGTTCGTTTGGCTTGTTGAAGCCTGCCAGCGGTTTTCCCCTTTGCTCTTGCCTTGCTATTTTTACTCTCTCCTATATTTCCCGATTTTGACCCCTCCTGCCTGCCGTCTTGTACCTTTACCCCACTACTCTGGATTACCGAACTCTGCTTGCCCCTGACCTGTTTTTTGACTACCCCTGTTGTGATAATAAACATTTGTTATTCTGACGTTGTCTTCTCCTCGAACGTGATAGTACGAACTGGCCATGACTGACCCAGCAGACTCGGACCAGCTGCCCCACGCCATCTCCTCCCAAGGAGCCTACATTGGCAGGCACAAGATGCTTCTGGTGCCACAGACGTTGGCAAAGCAATGCCACGGGTTGGCGGGGAGACGCTGCCCCACTGGTCACTCCACCTTCTCGGGAGCCCTGTTTACCTCCGCCGGAACGCTTCAATGGAGAGCCGAGCACCTGTCAGGCGCTTTTGGCTCAGTGCGCCCTCATTTTTTAGCTTCAGCCCTCCTCCTTCGCCTCGGAGCGATCCAAGATAGCCTACCTCATCACACTGATGTCCGGGAGGGCTCTCACCTGGGCTACCGCGATATGGGAACGTCAGCCGGCCATATGCAGGAGTCTGGAGGGGTTTGTGGGAGAGGTGAGGAGAGTTTTTGATGCTCCGTTTTCTAGGAGAGAAGCTGCCCGGAGGCTTATCCAGCTTCGGCGGTTCTACCGCAGTGTGGCCGATTATGCAGTATATTTCCGCACATTAGCAGCAGAGAGTGCCTGGAACCAGGAAGTACTCTTCGACATGTTTTTGCACGAGGTCTCGGAGGAGGTCAAGTATGAGCTTAACGCTCGGGAGTTACCCACAGACCTTGATTCCCTCATCGCCCTGACGATTAGCATCGATGAGCAATTACGGGAACGACGAGGGGAGAGGGAATTTCAGTTTGGGATTCCACCCAGACTCCGAGTCATCCCGGAAGTCCCCGATGGTCCTGTAGCCGAGAGGGCCGAGTCACCGCTTCCCGAGCTGATGCAGCTAGGTAGAGCGGGGCTGTCACCAGCGGAACGTCAGTACAGGAACAGTACTAAGAGGTGTCTGTACTGCTGGACTATTGGTCATTTTGTAAAAGACCCGGCCCACTAGTAGGAACGAGTACTCTTGTGGCCCATATGGAGACTTTGTCCAATTCCCGTACTCGTACCCCTTTTCATGTTATTCTCCGGTGGGGAGACCAGTCCAAATCGCTCCGGGTCCTCATTGACTCTGGGGCTGACGAGAGCTTCCTGAACATCCCCACTCAGCCCCTCTCCATACCCGTGGAGGTTAGAGCCCTGGATGGGCGCTCTATAGGGCGGGTCAGCCATAACACCACTCCCATGAACCTACGGGAGATGATGCAGTTCCTGCTGATCAGATCCCCCCACTAATTTCCTCAGCCTTCGAGCTGCTCCAGGTGGCCACCTTGTTTTCCAAGTTGGATCTGCGGAACGCCTACCAACTGGTTTGGATAAGGGAGGGGGACGAGTGGAAGACCACCTTCAACACGGCCAGCGGCCAATACTAGTATCTGGTCAACGCCCATGCTGTTTTTCAGGCCCTGGTGAATGATGTCCTCCACGACATGTTGAACTACGACGTTGGGAATCGGAAGCTCCTCGCGGTGAAGATGACGTTGGAGGAGTGGAGGCACTGGCGGGAGGGGGCGGAACATCCGTTAGTGGTGTGGACCAACCACAAAAACCTGGAGTATCTCCGTACCGCCAAGCGTCTCAACTTCAGGCAAGCAAGATGGGCCCTGCTGTTTACCCGGTAAAAATGTTCCCTCTCCTACCGGCCGGGGTCCAAGAACATTAAGCCGAATGCCCTGTCTCACGCTATAGTCCCACAGGGACCACCCTGGAGCCCGAGACCATCCTTCCCACCTTGTGCCTGGTGACGGCACTCAGCTGGGGTATAGGAAAACAGGTCCGGGAGGCGCAGCGGTCTCAGCAGAACCCTGGAGGGGGTCCTGATAACCGAATGATTGTGCCTGATGTGGTCCGCTCCGCGGTCCTGGAGTGAGCCCATTCCTTCCCGCTGGACCCTGGCCTTTGTGCGTCAATGCTTTTAGTGGCCTAACATGGTTCCCGGATGTGGCCACGTTTGTCGCCAACTGCACGGTCTGTGCACAAAGCAAGACTCCTCGGCAAGCTCCGGCGGGCCTGTTGCAACCACTGCCTGTCCCTCATTGTCCCTGGTCCCATATATCTCTGAAATTCGTCACAGGTCTCCCCCCTTCTGAAGGCAACACGGCCGTCCTTACAGTGGTCAACAGGTTTTCCAAGGCCACTCACTTAATTCCATTTCCCAAACTGTCCCCGGCCAGTTCTCTTCCCGGTTCTGGAAGGCGTTCTGCACGATTATTGGGTCATCAGCCAGCCTGTCCTCCAGTCCAACAGTCAGTCAGAGCGAGCCAACCCGGACTTGGAGACGACCCTTCGCTGCCTAGTCTCCGCCAACCCCGTCACTCGGTATGGGAGTCAGCAGCTGGTATGGGTCAAGTGCTCTCTGGGCTATCAGTCCCCACTCTTCCCCGAGCAAGAGGTCAGCGTACCTTCGGCCCAGATGTTTGTCCGACGCTGTCGTCGTACCTTGGGGAGAGTCCGGTCGGCCCTTCTCAAGACCACCTACAGGTATCGACGACAGGCAGACCGCCCAGGTATCGGATAGGGCAGAAGGTTTGGCTATCCACCTGAGATCTGCCCCTCCGGGTGGAATCTCGCAAGCTGTCCCCCCGATTTATTGGCCCTTTCCCCATTTCTAGTATTATTAGCCCCTCTGCTGTACGCCTTCTGTTGCCCCGTACCCTTCATACTCATCCCACCTTTAATGTGTCCAGAGTTAAACCCATGTCTCACAGCCCTTTGTCTCCTGTTCCCAGGCCTACCCCTCTTCCACGGCTCATCGACGGCCAACCGGTGTACACGGTGAGGCGTCACCTGAAGGTTCGACCTCGGGGCAGGGGATTCCAGTACCTGGTTGACTGGGAGAGGTACGGCCCGGAGGAGAGGTGCTGGGTCCAGACCTCATCTCTGAGTTCCACCTCCGGAACCCCGGTCAGCCAGGTATGCGCCCAGGTAGGACGCCAGGAGGCGCCCGTAGAGGGGATGGGGGGGGGGTACTGTCACACCCTGATCTGTTTCACCTGTCTGTGTGCTTGTATCCAACCTTGTATCCAACCCCCTCCAGGTGTCGCCCATCTTCCCCATTATCCCCTGGGTACTTTAACCTGTGTTCTATGTTTGGCTGTTGCCAGTTCGTTTTGCTTGTTGAAGCCTACCAGCGGTTTTCCCCTTTGCTCTTGCCTTGCTATTTTTACTCTCTCCTATATTTTCCCGGTTTTGACCCCTCCTGCCTGCCCTGACCCTGAGCATGCCTGCCGTCTTGTACCTTTACCCCACTACTCTGGATTACCGAACTCTGCTTGCCCCTGACCTGTCTTTTGCCTAACCCTGTTGTGATAATACACATGTGTTATTTCCGACATTGTCTGTGCCTGGGTCTTACCTTCGAACGTGATAATTGTAGAATAATAGTGAAGACATCAAAACTATGAAATAACACATATGGTATTATGTAGTAACCAAAAAAGTGTTAAACAAATAATAATTGATTTTATATTTGAGATTCTTCAAATAGCCGTTCTTTGCCTTGATGACAGCATTGCACACTCTTGGCATTACTCAACCAGCTTCACCTGGAATGCTTTTCATTCTTGAAGGAATTCCCACATATGCTGAGCACTTGTTGGCTGCTTTTCCTTCACTCTGCGGTCCGACAAATCCCAAACCATCTCAATTTGGTTGAGGTCGGGTGATTGTGGCTGCCACGTCATCTGATGCAGCACTCCATCACTCTCCTTCTTGGTAAAATAGTCCTTACACAGCATGGAGGTGTGTTGGGTCATTGTCCATTTGAAAAACAAATGATAGTCACACTAAGCCCAAACTAGATGGAATTACGTATCGCTGCAGAATGCTGTGGTAGCCATGCTGGTTAAGTGTGCCTTGAATTCTAAATAAATTACTGACAGTTTCACCAGAAAAGCCCCCCCAAACCATTACACCTCCTCCTCAAAGCTTTACGTGGGAAATACACATGCGAGATAATCTGTTTATCCACACCGCGTCTCACAAAGACGCGGCTGTTGGAACCAAACATCTCCAATTTGTACTCCAGACCAAAGGACAGATTTCCACTGGTCTATTGTCCATTGCTCGTGTTTCTTGGCCCAAGCAAGTCTGTTCTTCTTTTTGGTGTCCTTTAGTAGTGGTTTCTTTGCAGCAATTCGACCATGAAGGCCTGATTCACACAGTCTCCTCTGAACAGTTGATGTTGAGATGTGTCTGTTACTTGAAGCATTTATTTGGTCTGCATTTTCTGAGGCTGGTAACTCTAGTGAACTTATCCTCTGCAGCAGAGGGAACTCTGGGTCTTCCATTCCTGTGGCGGTCCTCATGAGAGACAGTTTTCTCATAGCACTTGATGGTTTTTGCGACTGCACTTGAAGAAACTTTAAAAGTTCTTGAAATGTTCCGTATTGACTGACCTTCATATCTTAAAGTAATGATAGACTGTCGTTTCTCTTTGCTTATTTGAGCTGTTCTTTCCATAATATGGACTTGGTCTTTTACCAACTAGTGCTATCTTCCCCTACCTACCTTGTCACAACACAACTGATTAAGAAGGAAATACATTCCACAAATTAACTTTTAAGAAGGCACACCTGTTAATTAAAATGCATTCCAGGTAACTACCTCATGAAGCTGTCATCAAGGCAAAGGGTGGCTATTTGAAGAATCTCAAATAGAAAATATATTTTGATTTGTTTCTCAACCAAAGCCTCTATTGTTCCAGAACCTGAAAACATATTGAAAGGCATCCAAATGGTGCCAGTGATTGTCAGGGTCTACAACATGTATTTTCTTTGACAATGTCCCATTACATTTTCTATAGCACCGTGTACATTAGAGCTGTGTGGAAGAACATTAGAGCTGTGTGGAAGGACATTAGAGCTGTGTGGAAGTACATTAGAGCTGTGTGGAAGAACATTAGAGCTGTGTGGAAGAACATTAGAGCTGTGTGGAAGGACATTAGAGCTGTGTGGAAGGACATTAGAGCTGTGTGGAAGGACATTAGAGCTGTGTGGAAGTACATTAGAGCTGTGTGGAAGGACATTAGAGCTGTGTGGAAGAACATTAGAGCTGTGTGGAAGGACATTAGAGCTGTGTGGAAGAACATTAGAGCTGTGTGGAAGGACATTAGAGCTGTGTGGAAGAACATTAGAGCTGTGTGGAAGAACATTAGAGCTGTGTGGAAGGACATTAGAGCTGTGTGGAAGGACATTAGAGCTGTGTGGAAGAACATTAGAGCTGTGTGGAAGAACATTAGAGCTGTGTGGAAGGACATTAGAGCTGTGTGGAAGGACATTAGAGCTGTGTGGAAGAACATTAGAGCTGTGTGGAAGGACATTAGAGCTGTGTGGAAGGACATTAGAGCTGTGTGGAAGGACATTAGAGCTGTGTGGAAGGACATTAGAGCTGTGTGGAAGGACATTAGAGCTGTGTGGAAGGACATTAGAGCTGTGTGGAAGTACATTAGAGCTGTGTGGAAGGACATTAGAGCTGTGTGGAAGTACATTAGAGCTGTGTGGAAGGACATTAGAGCTGTGTGGAAGGACATTAGAGCTGTGTGGAAGGACATTAGAGCTGTGTGGAAGTACATTAGAGCTGTGTGGAAGTACATTAGAGCTGTGTGGAAGGACATTAGAGCTGTGTGGAAGGACATTAGAGCTGTGTGGAAGGACATTAGAGCTGTGTGGAAGGACATTAGAGCTGTGTGGAAGGACATTAGAGCTGTGTGGAAGTACATTAGAGCTGTGTGGAAGGACATTAGAGCTGTGTGGAAGGACATTAGAGCTGTGTGGAAGGACATTAGAGCTGTGTGGAAGGACATTAGAGCTGTGTGGAAGGACATTAGAGCTGTGTGGAAGGACATTAGAGCTGTGTGGAAGGACATTAGAGCTGTGTGGAAGGACATTAGAGCTGTGTGGAAGGACATTAGAGCTGTGTGGAAGTACATTAGAGCTGTGTGGAAGGACATTAGAGCTGTGTGGAAGGACATTAGAGCTGTGTGGAAGGACATTAGAGCTGTGTGGAAGAACATTAGAGCTGTGTGGAAGGACATTAGAGCTGCGTGGAAGTACATTAGAGCTGTGTGGAAGGACATTAGAGCTGTGTGGAAGGACATTAGAGCTGTGTGGAAGGACATTAGAGCTGTGTGGAAGTACATTAGAGCTGTGTGGAAGGACATTAGAGCTGTGTGGAAGGACATTAGAGCTGTGTGGAAGGACATTAGAGCTGTGTGGAAGTACATTAGAGCTGTGTGGAAGGACATTAGAGCTGTGTGGAAGGACATTAGAGCTGTGTGGAAGGACATTAGAGCTGTGTGGAAGGACATTAGAGCTGTGTGGAAGAACATTAGAGCTGTGTGGAAGGACATTAGAGCTGTGTGGAAGGACATTAGAGCTGTGTGGAAGGACATTAGAGCTGTGTGGAAGGACATTAGAGCTGTGTGGAAGAACATTAGAGCTGTGTGGAAGGACATTAGAGCTGTGTGGAAGGACATTAGAGCTGTGTGGAAGGACATTAGAGCTGTGTGGAAGAACATTAGAGCTGTGTGGAAGGACATTAGAGCTGTGTGGAAGAACATTAGAGCTGTGTGGAAGTACATTAGAGCTGTGTGGAAGAACATTAGAGCTGTGTGGAAGGACATTAGAGCTGTGTGGAAGAACATTAGAGCTGTGTGGAAGGACATTAGAGCTGCGTGGAAGTACATTAGAGCTGTGTGGAAGGACATTAGAGCTGTGTGGAAGGACATTAGAGCTGTGTGGAAGAACATTAGAGCTGTGTGGAAGGACATTAGAGCTGTGTGGAAGAACATTAGAGCTGCGTGGAAGGACATTAGAGCTGTGTGGAAGGACATTAGAGCTGTGTGGAAGGACATTAGAGCTGTGTGGAAGGACATTAGAGCTGTGTGGAAGGACATTAGAGCTGTGTGGAAGAACATTAGAGCTGTGTGGAAGGACATTAGAGCTGTGTGGAAGGACATTAGAGCTGTGTGGAAGGACATTAGAGCTGTGTGGAAGAACATTAGAGCTGTGTGGAAGGACATTAGAGCTGTGTGGAAGAACATTAGAGCTGTGTGGAAGTACATTAGAGCTGTGTGGAAGAACATTAGAGCTGTGTGGAAGGACATTAGAGCTGTGTGGAAGAACATTAGAGCTGTGTGGAAGGACATTAGAGCTGCGTGGAAGTACATTAGAGCTGTGTGGAAGGACATTAGAGCTGTGTGGAAGGACATTAGAGCTGTGTGGAAGAACATTAGAGCTGTGTGGAAGGACATTAGAGCTGTGTGGAAGAACATTAGAGCTGTGTGGAAGGACATTAGAGCTGTGTGGAAGGACATTAGAGCTGTGTGGAAGAACATTAGAGCTGTGTGGAAGGACATTAGAGCTGTGTGGAAGGACATTAGAGCTGTGTGGAAGGACATTAGAGCTGTGTGGAAGGACATTAGAGCTGTGTGGAAGGACATTAGAGCTGTGTGGAAGAACATTAGAGCTGTGTGGAAGTACATTAGAGCTGTGTGGAAGAACATTAGAGCTGTGTGGAAGGACATTAGAGCTGTGTGGAAGGACATTAGAGCTGTGTGGAAGGACATTAGAGCTGTGTGGAAGGACATTAGAGCTGTGTGGAAGAACATTAGAGCTGTGTGGAAGGACATTAGAGCTGTGTGGAAGGACATTAGAGCTGTGTGGAAGAACATTAGAGCTGTGTGGAAGGACATTAGAGCTGTGTGGAAGGACATTAGAGCTGTGTGGAAGGACATTAGAGCTGTGTGGAAGAACATTAGAGCTGTGTGGAAGGACATTAGAGCTGTGTGGAAGGACATTAGAGCTGTGTGGAAGAACATTAGAGCTGTGTGGAAGGACATTAGAGCTGTGTGGAAGGACATTAGAGCTGTGTGGAAGGACATTAGAGCTGTGTGGAAGAACATTAGAGCTGTGTGGAAGGACATTAGAGCTGTGTGGAAGGACATTAGAGCTGTGTGGAAGAACATTAGAGCTGTGTGGAAGGACATTAGAGCTGTGTGGAAGGACATTAGAGCTGTGTGGAAGGACATTAGAGCTGTGTGGAAGAACATTAGAGCTGTGTGGAAGGACATTAGAGCTGTGTGGAAGGACATTAGAGCTGTGTGGAAGGACATTAGAGCTGTGTGGAAGGACATTAGAGCTGTGTGGAAGGACATTAGAGCTGTGTGGAAGGACATTAGAGCTGTGTGGAAGGACATTAGAGCTGTGTGGAAGTACATTAGAGCTGTGTGGAAGAACATTAGAGCTGTGTGGAAGTACATTAGAGCTGTGTGGAAGAACATTAGAGCTGTGTGGAAGGACATTAGAGCTGTGTGGAAGGACATTAGAGCTGTGTGGAAGGACATTAGAGCTGTGTGGAAGGACATTAGAGCTGTGTGGAAGGACATTAGAGCTGTGTGGAAGGACATTAGAGCTGTGTGGAAGGACATTAGAGCTGTGTGGAAGGACATTAGAGCTGTGTGGAAGGACATTAGAGCTGTGTGGAAGGACATTAGAGCTGTGTGGAAGAACATTAGAGCTGTGTGGAAGAACATTAGAGCTGTGTGGAAGGACATTAGAGCTGTGTGGAAGTACATTAGAGCTGTGTGGAAGAACATTAGAGCTGTGTGGAAGGACATTAGAGCTGTGTGGAAGGACATTAGAGCTGTGTGGAAGGACATTAGAGCTGTGTGGAAGGACATTAGAGCTGTGTGGAAGGACATTAGAGCTGTGTGGAAGGACATTAGAGCTGTGTGGAAGTACATTAGAGCTGTGTGGAAGAACATTAGAGCTGTGTGGAAGGACATTAGAGCTGTGTGGAAGGACATTAGAGCTGTGTGGAAGTACATTAGAGCTGTGTGGAAGAACATTAGAGCTGTGTGGAAGTACATTAGAGCTGTGTGGAAGAACATTAGAGCTGTGTGGAAGGACATTAGAGCTGTGTGGAAGGACATTAGAGCTGTGTGGAAGGACATTAGAGCTGTGTGGAAGGACATTAGAGCTGTGTGGAAGGACATTAGAGCTGTGTGGAAGGACATTAGAGCTGTGTGGAAGGACACGGATGGGCTTTGAACAGTCCTTATTCTAGTAGTATTTAGCTGTCATATTCCATTTGACTGAATCGCTTCATGTTTAACTTCTATTCTTCAATCGTTTTATGTCTACAGCCTTAGATCTCTCCACCATAGTCTACTAGTTTGGCTTTAATATTACCTCCAGTGGTGGAAAAAGTATCTGATTGTCAAACTTGAGTAAAAGTAGATGCATTAACAGAAAATGACTCAAGTAAAAGTGAAAGTCACCCAGCAAAATACTACTTGAGTAAAAGTCTAAAAGTATTTGGTTTTAAATACACTTAAGTATCAAAAGTAAATGGAATTGCTCAAATGTACTTAAGTTTCAAAAGTAAAAGTATAAATATAAACCATTTCAAATTCCTTATATTAAGCAAACCAGACGGCACAATTGTATTTTATTTTATTTTATTGACGGATAGCCAGGGGCAAATTCCACCACTCCGCCAGATCAGAGGCAGTAGGGATGACCAGGGATGTTCTCTTGATAATTGGACCATTTTCCTGTCAACATTTAAAAAGTACTTTTGGGTGTCAGGGCAAATGTATGGAGAGAAAGTACATCATTTTCTTTAGGAATGTAATGAAGTAAAAGTACAAGTTGTTAAAAAATGTATATAGTAAAGTAAAGTCCAAAACTTTAAAGTATTTTTACTGAAGTACTGATTATTATCTCTTACTTAAAGCCACGTCCATTTCTCTTATCCACTCCTTTACTAATGTACAGTATTTACAGATGAATGCTTCTTCTCTCCAGCCATTTAATCAAGAGAGATCAAAGGGCTAATTGGAAACATAACACCTTGTTGGGATTTACAGCTAAGGGTGCTCTTTCTTATTTTTTATTATAAGGCCAAGAGGCCAGACTGGAATGAACAAATGGTCAAATAATCTCAGACCTTCCTTTGAAGAAATGTAATTGCAGTGGTGAACTTGAGTGCAAGTGGTGTCAAAGTAATTTAGAGGTTTATGAGGGATGTTGCATCTTCATTTGCTGATAACTCTGAACTCCATAAACTTAAATGACCAGAAGTGGAAAAGCAGTTTGAAGTATACAAATATTAATGGTCTTGTGATGGAGGTAGACTATGTTCTGATAACCTGTAATATGAATATTGATTTGATGTTTTCTAAAGACAATCGATGATATGTATATGTGTTATTTTTTATTTTCTTAATAGTCTTCATATTTTCCTTACAGTATCACTTTACTTGTTCAACAAACTTTCTTATTTCCCTCCTTTTTAGATGCTTGTCTTAAAATCATTTATTTTTAGATGCTTGTCTGAATATCGTTTCTTTTTAGATGCTTGTCTGAAAATCATTTATATTTAGATGCTTTTCTGAAAATCATTTATTTTTAGATGCTTGCCTGAAAATCATCTCTTTTTATATGCTTGTATTAAAATCATTTCTTTTTTGATGCCTGTCTGAAAATCGTTTCTTTTTAGATGCTTGTCTTAAAATCAAGTCTTTTTAGATGCTTGAATTAAAATCATTTATTTTTAGATTATTGTCTGAAATTCATGTTTTTTGAGATGCTTGTCTTAAAATCATTTCGTTTTAGATGCTTGTATGAAAATCATGTCTTTTTAGATACTTTTCTGAAACTCATGTGTTTTTAGATGCTTTTCTTAAAATCGTTTATTTTTAGATGCCTGTCTGAAAATCGTTTCTTTTTAGATGCTTGTCTGAAATTTATGTTTTTTTAGATGCTTGTCTGAAAATCGTTTATTTTTAGATGCTTACCTGAAAATCATTTATTTTTAGATGCTTGTCTTAAAATCATTTCTTTTTAGATGCTTGTCTGAAAATCATGTATTTTTAGATGCTTACCTGAAAATCATCTCTTTTTATATGCTTGTATTAAAATCATTTCTTTTTTGATGCCTGTCTGAAAATCGTTTCTTTTTAGATGCTTGTCTTAAAATCAAGTCTTTTTAGATGCTTGAATTAAAATCATTTATTTTTAGATTATTGTCTGAAATTCATGTTTTTTGAGATGCTTGTCTTAAAATCATTTCGTTTTAGATGCTTGTATGAAAATCATGTCTTTTTAGATACTTTTCTGAAACTCATGTGTTTTTAGATGCTTTTCTTAAAATCGTTTATTTTTAGATGCCTGTCTGAAAATCGTTTCTTTTTAGATGCTTGTCTGAAATTTATGTTTTTTTAGATGCTTGTCTGAAAATCGTTTATTTTTAGATGCTTACCTGAAAATCATTTATTTTTAGATGCTTGTCTTAAAATCATTTCTTTTTAGATGCTTGTCTGAAAATCATGTATTTTTAGATGCTTACCTGAAAATCATTTCTTTTTAGATGCTTGTCTGAAAATCATTTATATTAAGATGCTTGTCTGAAAATCATTTATTTTTAGATGCTTGCCTGAAAATCATTTATTTTTAGATGCTTGTCTAAAAATCATGTATTTTTAGATGCTACTCTTAAAACCATTTCTTTTTAGATGCTTGTCTGAAAATCATTTCTTTTTAGATCCTTGTCTGAAAATCATTTATATTTAGATGCTTGTCTGAAATTCATGTTTTTTGAGATGCTTGTCTTAAAATCATTTCTTTTTAGATGCTTGTATGAAAATCATGTCTTTTTAGATGCTTGCCTGAAACTCATGTGTTTTTAGATGCTTTTATTAAAATCATTTATTTTTAGATAGCTGTCTGAAAATCGTTTATTTTTAGATGCTTACCTGAAAATCATTTATTTTTAGATGCTTGTCTTAAAATCATTTCTTTTTAGATGCTTGTCTGAAAATCATTTATTTTTAGATGCTTGTCTGAAAATCATGTATTTTTAGATGCTTACCTGAAAATCATTTCTTTTTAGATGCTTGTCTGAAAATAATTTATATTTAGATGCTTGTCTGAAAATCATTTATTTTTAGATGCTTGCCTGTAAATCATTTATTTTTAGATGCTTGTCTAAAAATCATGTATTTTAGATGCTTGTCTGAAAATCATGTATTTTTAGATGCTTGTCTGAAAATCATCTCTTTTTATATGCTTGTATTAAAATCATTTCTTTTTTGATGCCTGTCTGAAAATCTTTTCTTTTTAGATGCTTGTCTGAAAATCATGACTTTTTAGATGCATGTCTAAAAATCATGTATTTTTTTATGCTAGTATGAAAATCATGACTTTTTAGATGATCGTCTGAAAATCATGACTTTTTAGATGATCGTCTGAAAATCATGACTTTTTAGGCATCTAAAAAGTCATGATTTTCAGACTAGCATCTAAAAAGACATGATTTTCAGACAAGCATCTAAAAAGACATGATTTTCAGATGCTTGTCTGAAAATCATGTCTTTTTAGATGCTAGTCTGAAAATCATGACTTTTTAGATGCTGGTCTGAAAATAATTTCTTTTTAGATGCTTGTCTAAAAATCATGTCTTTTTAGATGCTTATCTGAAAATCATGTATTTTTAGATGCTTGTCTGAAATTCATGTTTTTTTAGATGCTTGTCTGAAAATCATGTTTTTTGAGATCCTTGTCTGAAAATCATTTATTTTTATATGATTGTCTAAAATGTTGTATTTTTAGATGCTTGTCTGACAATCATTTATTTTTAGATGCTTGTCTGAAAATCATTTATTTTTAGACGATTGTCTAAAATCATGTATTTTAAGATCCTTGTCTAAAAATCATTTCTTTTTAGATGCCTGACTGAAAATCGTTTCTTTTTAGATGCTCGTCTGAAAATCATGTCTTTTAGATTCTTGTCTGAAAATCATTTATGTTTAGATTCATGTCTGAAAATCATTTACTTTTAGATGCTTGTCTGAAAATCATGTATTTTGTTATGCTTGTCTGAAAATCATGTGTTTTTAGATGCTCGTCTGAAAATCATGTCTTTTTATATGCTTGTCTGAAAATCATGTCTTTTTAGATGCTTTTCTGAAATTCATTTCTTTTTAGATGCTTCTCTGAAAATCATGTCTTTTTAGATGCTTTTCTGAAAATCATGTCTTTTTAGATGCTCGTCTGAAAATCATGTCTTTTTAGATGCTTGTCTGAAAATTATTTATTTTTAGATGCTTGTCTAAAAATCATTTATTTTTAGATGCTTGTCTGACAATCATTTATTTTTAGATTATTGTCTAAAATTCTGGTCTTTTTTGATGCTTGTCTGAAAATCATTTATTTTTAGATGCTTGTCTGAAATTAATGTTTTTTTTAGATGCTTGTCAGAAAAATATTTATTTTTAGATCCTTGTCTGAAAATCATGTCTTTGTAGATGCTTGTCTGAAAAATCATGTATTTTTAGATAATGGTCTGACAATCATTTATTTTTAGATTCTTGTCTAAAATGCAGGTCTTTTTTGATGCTTGTCTGAAAATCGTTTCTTTTTAGATGCTTTTCTGAAAATCATGTCTTTTTAGATGCTCGTCTGAAAATCATGTCTTTTTAGATGCTTGTCTGAAAATTATTTATTTTTAGATGCTTGTCTGAAAATCATTTATTTTTAGATGCTTGTCTGACAATCATTTATTTTTAGATTCTTGTCTAAAATTCTGGTCTTTTTTGATGCTTGTCTGAAAATCATTTATTTTTAGATGCTTGTGTGAAAATCATTTATTTTTAGATGCTTGTCTGAAAATCACGTGTTTTTAGATGCTTGTCTGACAATCATGTCTTTTTTAGATGCTTGTCTGAATAAAATGTATTTTAATATGCTTGTCTGAAAATCATTTATTTTTAGATGCTTGTCTGAAAATCATGTATTTTTAGATGCTTGTCTGAAAATCATTTACTTTTACATGCTTGTCTGAAAATCATGTATTTTTAGATGCTCATCTGAAAATCATGTATTTGCAGATGCTTGTATGAAAATCATTTATTTTTAGTTTCTTGTCTGAAAATCATGTCTTTTTAGATGCTTGTCTGAAAATCATTTACTTTTAGATGCTTGTCTGAAAATCATGTCTTTTTAGATGCTCATCTGAAAATCATGTATTTGTAGATGCTTGTATGAAAATCATTTATTTTTAGTTTCATGCCTGAAAATCATTTATTTTTAGATGCTTGTCTGAAAATCATTTCTTTTTAGATGTTTGTCTGAAAATCATTTCTTTTTAGATTTTTGTCTTAAAATCACCTGAATTGTACAATATTTATGGAGTATTCTTTTTTAAATTCTTCAAGCTCTGTCAAGTTGGTTGTTGATCCTTGCTAGAGTGACATGTTCAAGTCTTGCCATAGATTCTCAAGCCAATGTAAGTCAAACTATAGCCAGGCCACTTAGGAACATTCATGGTTGACTTGGTAAGCAGCTCCAGTGTATATTTTGCCCTGTGTTTTAGGTTATTGTCCTGCTGAAAGGTGAATTTGTCTCCCAGTGTCTTTTGCGAAGCAGGTTTTCCTCTAGGATTTTGCCTGTGCTTTGCTCTATTCCATTTATTTTTGTCCTTAACAACTCTCTAGTCCTTGCTGATGACAAGGATACCCATTGCATGATGCAGCCACCACCATGCTTGAAAATATGAAGAGTTGTACTCATTGTTGAATTTGCCCCAAACATAACACTTTGTATTCAGGACATAAAGTTCATTCCTTTGGCACATTCTTTTCAGTTTTACTTTAGTAACCTATTGCAAACAGGATGCATGTTTTGGAATATTTTTAGTATGTACAGGCAACCTTTTTTTTTCACTCAGTTTTCTCCTATCACAGCCTTTAAACTCTGTAACTGTTTTGGCCTCTTAAGCGTTTTTTTTGGCTTTCTCTCCGGCAACTGAAAAAGGAAGGACGCTTGTATGTTTGGGCTCCCGAGTGGGGCTGTGGTCTAAGACACTGCATCTCAGTGCTAAAGTTGTCACTACAGAATCCAGGCTATGTATATCACAACCAGCCATGATTGGGAGTCCCATAGGGCGGTGCGCAATTGGCCCAGCGTAGTCAGGGGTAGGCCGTCATTGTAAATAAGAATGTGTTCTTAACTGACTTGCCTCGTTAAATAAAAGTCAAATTAAAACAAGTTGGAAAAGATGTTGCTGATTTCTCTTGACAAAAAAGATGGATAAATAATTGCAAAATTATGTCAAAACACAATTCTAAAGTGTCCAAATCAATAACTAGTAGCAGAAACATTTTGTGATAATATTATAATCATAAAATGTACAATCTACACAAAGTTGTTCAACAATGGTGATCGTATTACTTGTATTTTTTAAAAACCCTGTGGTAATAAATCCCTCAGCTTGTGTAATGAAGTAACACATACTGTCCACATCATGGGAAGTAGCATATACATTAATTAGATATGGCTGATAGTAAATGATAGTCAATAATCAACTATATTTTTTAACTAGTTTAACCATTTAGAGAGAAAAAAAAGTATCCTTATCACATTTAACCATGCGCTCTAGACTAGATCATCCACAGCGTCTGCGCAGCAGGCTGGATGTTTGATGTTTTGCTAAAGGCAAGGAGATGGCAGAACATCCAATTATCCTCAACCATAAAAAAATCAAACATCGACTGTCTCTGTCAAGCTTGGTTTGACATCTCTGTCAGAATTGGTTTGTGATTTAACTTCTCACAGCCCAGGTCAGGGCTGTCTATACAATAAGATAAACAATAAAATCTCCCGCATGTAAGGGCATGCAGAGGACTATATCCAAGATTGTTTGAGGGTAAGCAGACTACAATCACTAAAATGTAATTGAGCCCTGCAGTACTATCTATTGAGTGGTATTTGACTGTGGTTTCTCAGAGTCCAGCATGACTGTCTATACAATTAGACAATTTCACGTATGTAAGGATGTAAAACCACGCTTGCCATGTATGCAGATCAGAGGACTTCCACGTGTGTGGGATTGCAGAGAACTATGCAGCCTATGGGGACCCTTAAATGGGATTTGATCTGATGATTGACAATACAGTTATTATGTTCATAGAGTGCAAAATATAAAAGATTGATAGCATACTGAGACTAATCATATAATCTACCTATTCTCCTGTTCTCCTTAACTCATCCCTGCTTCTTTTCTCCTTCTATCCTCAGATTCCTCAGATTAGCTATGCCTCCACGGCCCCGGAGCTGAGCGATGACCGGCGATATGACTTCTTCTCCCGTGTGGTGCCTCCTGACTCGTTCCAGGCCCAAGCCATGGTGGACATAGTCAAGGCCATGGGCTGGAACTATGTATCTACTGTAGCATCAGAAGGATCCTATGGAGAGAAGGGAGTGGATGCCTTCCAACAGCTGTCCAGAGAAGCAGGTGAGTCCCAAAGTGACCTCTCTGGTGAATCTGGCCTTAATGGCCATGTACTCTGAAATCTCCACCGGGTACTGCCAGAAGAGGACTGGCCACCCCTCAGAGCCTGGTTCCTCTCTACCCAGTACAGCCAGTAGAGGTCTGGCCACCCCTCAGAGCCTGGTTCCTCTCTACCCAGTACAGCCAGTAGAGGTCTGGCCACCCCTCAGAGCCTTGTTCCTCTCTACCCAGTACAGCCAGTAGAGGTCTGGCCACCCCTCAGAGCCTGGTTCCTCTCTACCCAGTACAGCCAGAAGAGGACTGGCCACCCCTCAGAGCCTGGTTCCTCTCTAGGTTTCTTCATAGGTTCCTGCCTTTCTAAGTAGTTTTTCCTAGCAACCATGCTTCTACATCTGCATTGCTTGCTCTTTGGTGTTTTAGGCTGGGTATCTGTAAAGCTGCTGATGTAAAAAGGGATTTATAAATACATTTGATTGATTGTTTGAATGTTCTCTAATAAAACGTATTGCAAGGGTGTAAAATGGATTAACGTGTGATGTGACTGAATAGTCAAGGAATTGCCATAATGCTCAGCTGATATTAAATACTATTATACCCCCTGTAGAAATGACTCTGTTTATTCAGAATATATCTACTTTGAGTTTGGTGTGGTAAGAGACAATCCTTGTATGTACAGTACCAGTCAAAAGTTTGGACACACCTACTCATTCCAGGGTTTTTCTTTATTTTTACTGCTTTCTACATTGCAGAATAATAGTGAAGACATCAAAACTATGAAATAACACATATGGAATCATGTAGTAACCAATAAAAGCAAATCAAAATATATATACTTTTTTATTAAACCTTTATTTAATTAGGCAAGTCAGTTAAGAACAAATTCTTATTTACAATGACAGCCTACATTGTTAAGTGCCTTGCTCAAGGGCAGATCAACAAGATTTCACCTTGTCGGCTTGGGTGTTCAATCCAGCAACCTTTTGGTTACTGGCCCAACGCTCTAACCGCTAGGCTACCTGCCACCCTTTGTCTTGCTGACAGCTTTACACACTCTTGGCATTCTCTCAACCAATTTATTTCCTTCTTAATGAGTTTGAGCCAATCACTTATGTTGTGACAAGGTAGGGGTGGCATACAGAGCCCTATTTGGTAAAATACCAAGTCCATATTATGACAAGAACAGCTCAAATAAGCAAAGTTCATAATTACTTTAAGGCATGAAGGTGATAGACTAGATATCACTGGCCACGCTAAGATATGGAACACTAGTCACTTGAATAATGTCATTTAGCAGATGCTCTTATCCAGAGCCACTTACAAATTGGGGCAGACGTGAGCAAGCAGGCTATTGAAGCTCTAGCAGCCGTCGTGCGGTGATGTCACCCTCCCTGAGATCTGAAATCAACTGTCCATCACGGTTTGACAGTTGACCTTAGCCTTGCCCTCAGCTAGTATTGGTGACTTTGAGTCACAGTTTTGTGTACAGAGGGTCCAGAGATCAAGCCCCGGGTAGGGAAGACAGCGATGAAATTCACTCTGTTAGATTTCTATGTGGAGAATTTTGGGCTTTAGCAATATAATATGGTCCTCAACATATGGTCCTCTATATATGGTCCCCTATATATGGTCCTCAATATATGGTCATCAACATATGGTCCTCAACATATGGTCCTCAATATATGGTCCCCTATATATGGTCATCAACATATGGTCCTCAATATATGGTCCTCAATATATGGTCCTCAATATATGGTCCTCAATATATGGTCCTCAATATATGGTCCTCTATATATGGTCCTCAATATATGGTCCTCAATATATGGTCCTCAATATATGGTCCTCAATATATGGTCCCCTATATATGGTCCTCAACATATGGTCCTCTATATATGGTCCTCTATATATGGTCCTCTATATATGGTCCTCAATATATGGTCGTCAACATATGGTTCTCAACATATGGTCCTCAATATATGGTCCTCAATATATGGTCCCCTATATATGGTCCTCAACATATGGTCCTCTATATATGGTCCTCTATATATGGTCCTCTATATATGGTCCTCAATATATGGTCATCAACATATGTTCCTCAACATATGGTCCTCAATATATGGTCCTCAATATATGGTCCCCTATATATGGTCCTCAATATATGGTCCTCAATATATGGTCATCAACATATGGTCCTCAACATATGGTCCTCAATATATGGTCCTCAATATATCTTCCTCAATATATGGTCCTCAACATATGGTCCTCAATATATGGTCCTCAATATATGGTCCCCTATATATGGTCCTCAACATATGGTCCTCAATATATGGTCCTCAATATATGGTCCCCTATATATGGTCCTCAATATATGGTCCTCAATATATGGTCCTCAATATATGGTCCTCAATATATGGTCCTCAATATATGGTCCTCAATATATGGTCCTCTATACATGGTCCTCTATATATGGTCCTCTATATATGGTCCTCAATATATGGTCCTCTATATATGGTCCTCTATATATGGTCCTCTATATATGGTCCTCTATATATGGTCCTCTATATATGGTCCTCAATATATGGTCCTCTGTGGCTCAGTTGGTAGTGCATAGCAACAATAATATATATATATATATATATTATATCTGAAGTTAGCAGGTCCAGTAAAGCCACTGTAAAAATCCTGTCACCTGGTTAGTGGGTCCAGTAAAGCCACTGTAAAAATCCTGTCACCTGGTTAGTGGGTCCAGTAAAGCCACTGTAAAAATCCTGTCATCTGAAGGTAGTGGGTCCAGTAAAGCCACTGTAAAAAGCCTGTCGTCTGAAGGTTTGCCCCCTGCCCTAACATCCTTTATTAATCACAGGATGACTACACTACAGTGGGTGTATCCCAAATGGCACACTATTCACCATTATAATGCACTACTTTTCACCAGGGCCCATAGGGAATAAGTGTGCAACAAGTGTTACGCAACTTTTTAATGAGCCTATTATTCACCAAAAGGGCATTCTCTTCCTGATTGCAGGGTTTTGTTCTTTATCGTTCTGTTTTATCTCCCAACAGCGCTCTGCGCTCATAATCCTCTACTTTATCGATCCTGGGGGAGTTTGTGTGTGTATGTTTGTTCCTGCTCTCACCACTCCACATCGCCACAGATCATCTGGCCAATTAGGCTCAGCCATTTCCAACGGGCTGTGGAGGCAAGAAATATCTACATTGATTTCTCGTGCAGCGGACTGGAGCATAGATTAGACGAGGATTTCCTATCCGCAGGTTTCTCAGGCAGCAGCCAGTAGAACAACTTTTTAAACATCCATAGAAACTAAATAGAAAGGAAACTCCAGCTCACTGGTGATGTTGATGCTTCCAAACATTAAATTGATTATAAACCAATGAGTTTAACTTTTTCAGACCTCATGGAATACCTTTTTTGGGGGGCATTGTAAGGCAATATAGAGGCGTGACTGGCACTGTAATATCTTTTGTCTCATCGAGTCGTGGCTGAACGACGACACGGATAGTATAGAGCTGGCTGGGTTTTCCGTGCTTCGGCAGGACAGAACAGCTACGTCTGGTAAGACGAGGGTCAATAAAAGCTGGTGCGCAATGTCTAATATTAAGGTAGTCTCGAGGTATTGCTCACCTGAGGTAGAGTACCTCATGATAACCTGTAGACCACACTATCTACCAAGAGAGTTCTCATCTATATTATTCGTAGCCGTCTATTTACCACCACAAACCGATGCTGGCACTAAGACCGCACTCAACGAGCTGTATGTATAAGGCCATAAGCAAACAAGAAACTGCTCATCCAGAAGCGGTGCTGCTAGTGGCCGGGGACTTTAATGCAGGCATACTTAAATCAGTTTTACCTAATTTCTACCAGCATGTCACATGTGCAACCAGGGGGAAAACATTTCTAGACCACCTTTACTTCACACACAGAGATGCATACAAAGCTCTCCCTTGCCCTCCATTTGGCAAATCTGACCACAATTCTATCTTCCTGATTCCTGCTTACAAGCGAAAACTAAAGCAGGAATGACGCGGATGCTAGGCTACAAGACTATTTTGCTAGCACACACTGGAATATGTTCCATGATTCATCCAATGGCATTAAGGAGTATATCGACGACGTCATCCCAACAGTGACCGTGTGCACATATGCTAACCAGAAGGCATGGATTACAGACAACATATGCACCGAGCTAAAGGCTAGAGATGCCGCTATCACGGAGCGGGACACATAATCCGGAAGTTTATAAGAAATCCCGCTATAACCTCAGACAAACCATCAAACAGGCAATGTATCAATACAGGACTAAGATTGAATTGTACCACACCGGCTCTGACTCTCATTGGATGTGGCAGGACTTGCAAACTATTACGGACTACAAAAGGAAACCCACCTGCGAGCTGCCCAGTGACGCGAGCCAATTCCTTTTATGCTCGCTTCGAGGCAAGCAACACTGAACCATGCATTAGAGCACCAGCTGTTCCAGACGACGGTGTGATCACGCTCTCCATAGCTGATGTGAGCAAGACCTTTAATCAGGTCAACATTCACAAGGCCGCAGGGCCAGATGGAATACCAGGACGTGTAGTCAGAGCATGCGAGGACCAACTGGCAAGTGTTTTCACTGACATTTTCAACCTCTCCCTGACCAAGTCTGTAATACCTACATGTTTCAAGCAGACCACCATAGTCCCTGTGTCCAAGAAAGTGAAGGTAACCTGCCTAAATTACTACCGCCCTGTAGTACTCATGTCTGTAGCCATGAAGTGCTTTGAAAGGCTGGTCATGACTCACATCAACACCATCATTCTGGAAACCCTAGACCCACTCCAATTTGCATACCGACCCAACAGATCCAGAGATGACTCAATCTCAATCGCACTCCACACTGCTCTTTCCCACCTGGACAAACGGAGCACCTATATGAGAATGCTGTTCATTGACTACAGCTCAGTGTTCAACACCATAGTGTCCACAAAGTTCATCACCAAGCTAAGGACCCTGGGACTAAACAACTCCCTCTGCAGCTGGATCCTAGACTTCCTGACGTGCTGGCCCCAGGTGGTGAGGGTAGGCAACAGCACATATGCCATGCTGACCCTCAACATGGGGGCCTCTCAGGGGTGTGTACTTAGTCTCTTCCTGTACTGTCTGTTCACCCACAACTTTGTGGCCACGCACGACACGAACACCATCATCAAGTTTGCTGACAACACGGTGGTGGTAGACATGATCACTGACGGTGATGAGACAGCCTAAAAAGAGGAGGTCAGCGACTTGACAGTGTGGTACCAGGACAACAACCTCTCCCTCAACGTCAGTAAGACCAAGGAACTGATTGTGGACTACAGGAAACAGAGGGCCGAGCATGCCCCCATCCACATCAATAGGGCTGTAGTGGAGCGGGTCGAGAGCTTCAAGATCCTTGGCGTCCACATCACTAAGGACTTAACATGGTGCACACACACAAGTACAGTCGTGGAGAGGGCACCACAGCACTCCTTCCCCCTCAGGCTGAAAAGGCTGAAAAGATTTGCATGGGCTTTCGGATCCTCATAAGTTCTGTTACAAATGCAATATAGAGACCTGCACACTGTTAATTGATGCTGCAGTTTTATTGTGTTCATCAGGTTGACTATGTGCAAAAGCTTGTTCACCTCTTTGAGTTACGTAATACTGTGCTTTGATTACTTTAAGCAAAGGGAATATAATTGTTTTTGTTAACTTTTACGGTAATATCCTGCTGGCCTGAGTTAGCTTACTGAGTTACATGATCCTGTCCTTCCCTGGTGCTTAGCTTTGTTCCTCTCAGCGACAACGGACAGGTGTTTATGTTGCCATGGATGTGGCTTGTGGGCTGCTGCTCACTGACATACTCAATATTGCATGTCTGCGCGTGCGTGTGTGTCTGTGTGTGTCTGTGTGTGTCTGTGTGTGTTTATTTGTAAATCCTTTAGTCCTGGTAGGGAATTAAAGGAGTGTGAGAGTTAACACAGGACGTAGTTCAGAGACTTCATTTGATTAGCCTGTTCCTGTGTGATATCATGACATGGCTAATCCGTTTATTAGTGAGGCACACACACCTACACTCACACAAACATACACGTACACACACACACACACACACACACACACACACACACACACACACTCACACAAACGTACACGTACACACACACACACACACACGTACACACTCACACAAACATACACGTACACACACACACACACACACACACACGCACACACACACACACGCACACACACACACGTACACACACACACACACACACACACACACTGTGTATTAGTGTGTCATAAATCATAAATCCAGCACATACTGTATCTCCATGATGACAACCACGTAGAGTGGCTAAAAAGGGTTTCACATGGTACATTAAACAACGCTTCATGACTCCCTTGATATCTGCTCAGGTGTATATCTGGTAGGGGTCAGTCAGTTACAAGTGCTTCAGGCTTCCATTGCTCAGGAATACATTCCTCTTTTATTAGGATATGAGACAGCCTAAAAGACCTAGGTAGATATAGAGGTAGTCTACAGACCAGCTAGACAGACCTAGGTAGATATAGAGGTAGTCTACACACCAGCTAGGCAGACCTAGGTAGATATAGAGGTAGTCTACAGACCAGCTATGCAGACCTAGGTAGATATAGAGGTAGTCTACAGACCAGCTAGGCAGACCTAGGTAGATATAGAGGTAGTCTACAGACCAGCTAGGCAGACCTAGGTATATATAGAGGTAGTCTACAGACCAGCTAGGCAGACCTAGGTAGATATAGAGGTAGTCTACAGACCAGCTAGACAGACCTAGGTAGATATAGAGGTAGTCTACAGACCAGCTAGACAGACCATGGTAGATATAGAGGTAGTCTACAGACCAGCTAGGCAGACCTAGGTAGATATAGAGGTAGTCTACAGACCAGCTAGGCATACCTAGGTATATATAGAGGTAGTCTACAGACCAGCTAGGCAGACCTAGGTAGATATAGAGGTAGTCTACAGACCAGCTAGACAGACCTAGGTATATATAGAGGTAGTCTACAGACCAGCTAGGCAGACCTATGAGGACATAGAGGTAGTCTACAGACCAGCTAGGCAGACCTATGAGGACATAGAGGTAGTCTACAGACCAGCTAGGCTGACCTAGGTGTATGTACTGTACTGTTGTTTACTAACAACAATAGTAAACCCTCGGATTGCCCTACGCTACCACCACCCAGTCATCTGGTCATGCAACCTGAGTCTCAGCATCTGGAAGAGGATCACAACTTTATTTGGGACAGTTACTGACCTGCGTTGTGGGGAAATATAAAGAAGGATTCTGTGAAGAGCATTCTTATAGGGAGAGGAGCAGCCGCTTTTCACAATAGAAGACCAACATCCCGCCTCAGAGAGGGATAGTAGGTTGGGTGGCAAGAGTCGCTCGCTAACTAATGATTTACTCCATAGTCGTTTAACGAATGGACGAACAGTATCAAGAGAGTGGCTGTTGTACTCCCCATCGACAGGACAGGTATTTTACTGACACTTTTACTGACAGATTTTGTGATTGGAAACACCCAGAACGTATATCTGAACATGAAAGAAGCCCTTGTCATGTGTCTTCTATGCTTGCTTTATTGCACAGATCTAAGAGCAGTTGTGAAGGAGAACGGTCATTTTCTCTGATGGCAAGAATAAAAAATGAAGTTAGGAGGACGCCTCCAGTCGCTTTCGCTGATGTCAATTGAAAGTGAACTTGTCAGATAAATGGATTTTAGTGACATTGAGGAAACCTTTTCTCGGATCAAATCAAGAAAAAAACCCATATAATGTAAGACTGGGACCAGATCCCTAGCATTTATTATGATTTTGCTGGTGATGATATTGTTGTGTGCTTAGCAGAGACCTCATTGTTTTTTGTTTCATAATTGTGAGCAAGTTCTGAAACTATGACTATAGTGATGCTAAAACGAGGCCTCGTTGAAACGATGAGGCTTACCAGCCAATTGCTTGGAGAAAAGATTCGTTACTCCAGGCCTCGTTTACACTAGGGACACCTGCTGGTATAAATCATTCAGAGAATCCAAATAGTTATAGATCGCATGTCACCTGTCGGCGAAACGTTAATGTAGTAGCTATGTCTATGGTGTTTCTAAACGTTTTAAAGTCATGTATGTAGGTTACATCTGTTATTAAAGTAGCCTATTCAATAAGACAAAATGCACAAACTATAACCAGTTTCTGTCTAGCATAGCCCGAAGCCCCCGGACATAAATATATTTCTCACACATGTTATTACAGTTTTTTACAATCGTTATGACAGTTTTTTCAATACATTTAACAATTTTCCTAAACTCTTAACGCACCAACACACCTAAAACACACAATTGGCAAAACGGCTAATTTCATGCTCAAAATCACACATTGTAAACTAAACTCCAAAACTACTTTTCAAAATACAATAATTCACTAACACAATACACTATGTCTAACAAAACACTGCAAACATGTTTCAAAATCAACTAATTATGCAAAACACTAACACATGTTCTCTTCCAACAGGAACATTTAGTCAATCATAACACAATGACAAAAATAACACTAACATCATCTGAAATTACAGAAACTGCATTATGTTATGTGTCAGGTCGGCCCTTATACAATAGACAGTATATTGTATTGATCATAGATTGTGTTTTGCACTGTAGTTTCTTTTGAAGCCTCTCTACATTTTTGTTTTGTTGGGTTTAGTAAATGTATGCATTTTGTTTCTTTTGCTGCAGAAATTTTATAAAAAAATGAATGACCATCTCAGCGTAGCTTTATAGAATGCACAGTTTATGAAAAAAAAAAAAGACAGAGACAGAATTGGTGCAGTAAAGACTTTCTTTGAAAACAGGACATTACTGCAAGATATACAAACAGAAAAAGCACAGGAATACAGTTTTTTACAATCGTTATGACAGTTTTTTCAATACATTTAACAAGTTTCCTAAACTCTTAACACGGTTAGCACAACATCAGTCTTTGTAGGCTATACAATTAACACATTTCTTGTTGCTTTGACACAAAATGCATACAGTTAACACAAATTTAAAATGCTTGAACTTCTTTTACACACAAGCTCAACCAATACCAAAACAATGTAATTTTACAGCCAAATTTACAAATGCTTTCACACTGTATGTCAGAACAGATAACATCATGTTCTAAACATAACTTATATAGGCTAAAGTCAAAGTGAACAGCTGGTCATATTGTGAATTGAAACAAAAATATATTCCCTGTATTTTATTCCATTGCTAATGAGAAACAGCTTATTGAAGTTTTGCAAATATATACATCACAGCTGATTCCCATCTAGAAAGCACACTCAGGTGTTGAGGTTCTTTCAATCGCATGACCATATGTTACAGTATAAAAGAGGTCTCTTTGGGCTGATCCTGTGTGGAAAAGGAACAATATAGAGCAACACAAAGAAAGAAAGAAAGAAAGAAAGAAAGAAAGAAAGAAAGAAAGAAAGAAAGAAAGAAAGAAAGAAAGAAAGAAAGAAAGAAAGAAAGAAAGAAAATGCCTGCACGAGGGAGAGGAAGACGAGTACCAGGACAAGGGAGAGGAGTGGGGCAAGGGCAAGAGAGAGGATTGGGGCAAGGGCAAGGGAGAGGAGTTGGGCAAGGGAGAGGAGTGGGGCAAGGTAGAGGGAGAGGAGTGGGGCAAGATAGAGGGAGAGGAGTGGGGCAAGGTAGAGGGAGAGGAGTTCGAATGCGTGGTGGCGCTCAAAGAAGGACCAGAGCTAGGGTAACTGATCAAATAAGAGCTACTATCATTGACCATGTCATAAACCACGGGCTATCATACAGAGAGGCTGGTGAACGAGTACAGCCAAATATCAGCCGGGACACAGTCGCATCCATTGTCCGTATTTTCAGAGAAACCAACAGGTAGGATATTGCTTCTCCTAGCAAAGTGATAATACTGTAATTTGACCATTTACGTAGTAGAGTGACTGTATGCCTCCAGTCTCTAATATATATAACTGTATTTTGTCCCTCTAAGGATTCAACGTCTACCTCCCTCAGGGGGCAGAGGAAAGCTCCTAAATGAAGAACAGGAACTTGCTATTGTCAACATGGTGATTGCTGACAATGAAATAAAACTGAAGGACATTCAGTCCAGAGTTGTAGAGGACAACCTTGTCTTTGGGAACATTGCAGCAATCAGCATAACATCCATTTCTCGGACTCTAGCTAAACACAGAGTCCGAATGAAGCAACTATACAAAGTTCCATTTGAAAGGAACAGTGAGCGCATCAAAGAACTCCGTCACCAATATGTCCAGGTAAGGTTATGCAATACAGTCATTACTGTACTATACATTGTGTGTTTTGCAGTAAACTACTCTATAAACCTGGAGAACATTAGGACATACAGTAGATATACAGCACAGTATTTACATACACTGTGTAATTACTTTCAGAGAGTCATGGAGTTGGAGGCCAATCAAGTCCCACATGAAATGATCTATGTTGACGATGCTGGCTTCAACTTGGCGAAAAGGCGTCGCCGTGGGAGAAACATAATTGGCAAAAGGGCCACAGTCACCGTGCCGGGCCAGAGAGGAGCTAACATCACCATGTGCGCCGCAATCTCCAACAACGGTGCACTCCTGCATAAATGTGAGATTGGCCCCTACAACACCGACCGCCTTCTCCTGTTTTTAGAAGACCTGCACGAAAGACTGGTGCCAGAGGTAGAAAGGGGACAGGTGGGAGACCACTTGTCAATATATGTGATCACATGGGACAATGTGGCATTCCACCATTCCCGTGCAGTCACAGCCTGGTTTGATGCCCATCCAAGGATGATGTCCCATTTCCTTGCTCCTTACTCCCCTTTCCTCAACCCCATTGAGGAGTTTTTCTCAGCCTGGAGATGGAAGGTTTTTGACCATCGTCCACATGACCAAATGTCCCTCCTGGATGCAATGGATGCTGCATGCCAAGACATCACAGCTGAACACTGCCAGGGGTGGATAAGGCATGCCAAAAGATTCTTCCCAAGATGCCTTGCCAGAGAAGATATCAGGTGTGATGTGGACGAGAACATGTGGCCAAATGCAGAAGACCGAGCAGATTAGAAGATTACTTTTTTTATTTTATAGTTGCTTCATTCGGACTCTGTGTTTAGCTAGAGTCCGAGAAATGGATGTTATGCTGATTGCTGCAATGTTCCCAAAGACAAGGTTGTCCTCTACAACTCTGGACTGAATGTCCTTCAGTTTTATTTCATTGTCAGCAATCACCATGTTGACAATAGCAAGTTCCTGTTCTTCATTTAGGAGCTTTCCTCTGCCCCCTGAGGGAGGTAGACGTTGAATCCTTAGAGGGACAAAATACAGTTATATATATTAGAGACTGGAGGCATACAGTCACTCTACTACGTAAATGGTCAAATTACAGTATTATAACTTTGCTAGGAGAAGCAATATCCTACCTGTTGGTTTCTCTGAAAATACGGACAATGGATGCGACTGTGTCCCGGCTGATATTTGGCTGTACTCGTTCACCAGCCTCTCTGTATGATAGCCCATGGTTTATGACATGGTCAATGATAGTAGCTCTTATTTGATCAGTTACCCTAGCTCTGGTCCTTCTTTGAGCGCCACCACGCATTCGAACTCCTCTCCCTCTACCTTGCCCCACTCCTCTCCCTCTATCTTGCCCCACTCCTCTCCCTCTACCTTGCCCCACTCCTCTCCCTTGCCCAACTCCTCTCCCTTGCCCTTGCCCCAATCCTCTCTCTTGCCCTTGCCCCACTCCTCTCCCTTGTCCTGGTACTCGTCTTCCTCTCCCTCGTGCAGGCATTTTCTTTCTTTCTTTCTTTCTTTCTTTCTTTCTTTCTTTCTTTCTTTCTTTCTTTCTTTCTTTCTTTCTTTCTTTCTTTCTTTCTTTCTTTCTTTCTTTCTTTCTTTGTGTTGCTCTATATTGTTCCTTTTCCACACAGGATCAGCCCAAAGAGACCTCTTTTATACTGTAACATATGGTCATGCGATTGAAAGAACCTCAACACCTGAGTGTGCTTTCTAGATGGGAATCAGCTGTGATGTATATATTTGCAAAACTTCAATAAGCTGTTTCTCATTAGCAATGGAATAAAATACAGGGAATATATTTTTGTTTCAATTCACAATATGACCAGCTGTTCACTTTGACTTTAGCCTATATAAGTTATGTTTAGAACATGATGTTATCTGTTCTGACATACAGTGTGAAAGCATTTGTAAATTTGGCTGTAAAATTACATTGTTTTGGTATTGGTTGAGCTTGTGTGTAAAAGAAGTTCAAGCATTTTAAATTTGTGTTAACTGTATGCATTTTGTGTCAAAGCAACAAGAAATGTGTTAATTGTATAGCCTACAAAGACTGATGTTGTGCTAACCGTGTTAAGAGTTTAGGAAACTTGTTAAATGTATTGAAAAAACTGTCATAACAATTGTAAAAAACTGTAACATGGTAGTCCATTACACATTGCTTTCACTCTCCTACACTTGAATGAAAAATATAGTGGTTAGAGTGTTAAGCCCGTAACTGGAAGGTTGTAGGATCGAATCCCCGAGCTGACAAGGTAAAAATCTGTCGTTCTGCCCCGGAACAAGGCAGTTAACCCACTGTTCCTAGGCCGTCATTGTAAATAAGAATTTATTCTTAACTGACTTGCCTAGTAAAATAAAGGTAAAAAAAAATGTTGTGTTGGATTGAGCACTACAGATGCTTTTGTGAATTTAGAATAATCCAACTGTCGGATGGGAGTGCTTCTGTAATCTCTCCTCCCTCCAAAAAACTAAAAATGCCTGTGAAAATAATGTATCCATCCTTCAACTCTCAATATCTACTTCGGTAATAGCGTGAACGATTTAATTTGCAATGTCAACCGGCATTCATAATGACGGGCAGCCAGACATGTTGATTCTAGCCGTAAAATAAGTGTGTCAACGGTCTTCGAGCGTTAACCGTGCCCAGGGCCCTAGGAAGTCATCATCCGTCTCTGTGTGTGAATGGGTAGTCAGAATGAGTGGCATGTCACTGATTAGCTATGCTAGTTATAGCATTGGTTACGAGGACCAAGAGTAGATTCATCAGTAGGCTGGCTAGTTGGATAAATAACTGTAAATAACATGCCTTTTCAGAATATGATTCATCAGTAGGATGGCTAGTTGGATAAATAACTATAAATAACATGCCTTTTCAAAATAGGAGTTTCTTTTAAATGTTATGTTCCTCAAACCACTTCACATAGATGTTTTTCCCTGTACTACCAATGTCTGTTAGCCATATGACTGATCACTTTCAAGACACATTTTGCATGAGGTATTCCATTGACTAAGCAACTTTCTATATTTGATGCTGCTGAGTAATTTGAAAAGAAACAGTTAAAAATGTAAAAACAGGTAATGACGTCCCGTGGGCCGCTAGCCTATTTCAGGTCCGGCAGCCATTCATATTTAACTGTGTGTGTGTGGGCCTGCACCTGCGTGTACATCTAATCACTCATTAACATTTGAAAAGACCATGTTGTGGTTCAAAGCGTTTCCAAGTAGTCAAGCTTAGCGTCATGTTGGGATGAGAGGATCGTGATAAGAGCAGGGCATGATGATGAGGGTGAGCTATGTGGCTAGGGGAAATGTTTTCCATCTAATGGGACAGATACTGCAGCCATTTGACTGTGTATGCAGGTGTTCCCTGGGTTATAGAGCTCATAAAGAAATGATGAGAAACAGTATGTCTCATTGAAATGGTGTCAAAGTATGTACTGTAGATCTAGACCCGTTTTCATAAAGCGTCTCAAGAGTGGGTTCATTTTTGCCTTTTTAGATGATAATGAATATGATTACATGGATGTGGGAAAGAACACGAGGATAGAGGGACTCGATCCTAGAACAGCGCTACTGCTTCAAGACGCTTTGTGAATACGGGCTCTGATGTAATCATCAGTGACTGACATGGTTATGGAAAACCAGAGACCTGTCAGTGCATCACTACTACTGGATATAGACAGTAAGGAGGAACAGACAGAACGAGGACCTGTCTACTAGCCTAGACTAGCTGTGTATAGCATCATATACCAGTCAATATAACTGCCTGACAACACGTTTATAACATTGTATATTACTCAATACATCACCATGATGACCTGTTGTATCCCGTTCCATCTCCTCTCTTCAAGACTGGGACCGAATACACACCCCTAGTCATAAACCACATTTCCTAGGCAGAAAACTGTTAATGAGATAGAAGAAGAATCCCCTGTCAAGTCAAAACCAATGTTGTGGGGATTCCGGCTGGCAGTTTAAATTGTACCAGTCTACACCCTATATATCCAGACAGAGAGACATAGATTACATTGCATGCACGGTAATATGTCTCTCATCCCAAAAGACACCTTATGCCCTTTAGAGTGCACTACTTTTGACCACCTGCCTCACCTGAAGCCTCTTCCGCTATAGGCCTCCAAGAGCAGTCAGTATTTGGATAATATGTGTGCAATGCTTGATAGTGTGTGTGTGTGGTTTTAACAGAAAGGCTGACCTCAACATTGACTAGTGTGGCTAATGCCTGTATTATGAGGGTATTAGCAACTAGAGTGCATGCTATGGGTGTGCCGACAAGGTCACACTCATATTCGTAATCATTAAATATTGTAAGAGCTTTTATTTATCCTACTGTTCTGACTTGGTGTACAGGGAGAATACTGTAAGAGCTTTTATTTATCCTACTGTTCTGACTTGGTGTACAGGGAGAATACTGTAAGAGCTTTTATTTATCCTACTGTTCTGACTTGGTGTACAGGGAGAATACTGTAAGAGCTTTTATTTATCCTACTGTTCTGACTTGGTGTATAGGGAGAACACTGTAAGAGCTTTTATTTATCCTACTGTTCTGACTTGGTGTATAGGCAGAACACTGTAAGAACGGCCCATGTTCTGAATTATGTTACTGTACATTTCTGTTACTGTACATTTCAAAAGTGCTAAACAAATTGTTATATTGACTAAGTCCGTCCTGGCTCGCTCATTAATGTCTTAATTGAAACTACGGATTGATTCTTATTCGTTCGTCATCCCCTTATGCCATAGTTTGTACATCTCAATAGGCAGTAGAAATCACATTTGTTGAAGCAAGAGCCATATCAGCTATGTTTTTTAAAAAGCCAGTAAATGAGGCTGAATGAACTGTTTCGCTGCCAGACAAGGCTCCGCTGATAGCCAGGTGAGGCAGTGGTAAGGTGTTGGGACTGCTGTTGGGACTCTGCTGTTGGGACAACTTTATGTAGGCCCTAACAGTTTGTGGCACCGTTTGTCACTGTTATAGTGCAATTAATATATTGTGTAGTGTAGTGTTGTGTAGTGGCTTTGTTGGCATGCATCTAAAACACTTTTATTTTTTTTGCCTCACCAAGATTTCCATGCTAAAATCACCACTGGTCCTGGCACCCGATAATTACATTTTTTCCCATCACAGATATTTACAAAACATTGCCCATATCAGTTGTGCTAGCTACAGTTATGCTCATTCTGTACCACTCCTCGGCACAACTCTAGTGCATACCAATAGTGTTGGATCAGTGACATCCACTTGTATTTATCATATCTTCACTAATGCTACACAGCTTTGCTCCAAAGCAATATACGTTCCCATTGGCTGTAGTGACCATAACATTGTAGCAATAACAATTAAAGCCAAAGTACCAAAGGTAAAAAGTAATTTAGGAAAGATCATACAATAATGTTTTCTCCAGACTCTTTTGTTGAAGATGTAAAACATGTATGTTGGTCTGATGTATATGAGGAAGTGAATCCAGATGCAGCACTGGAAGTATTAGTAAAATGATGCATGCATATTGTTGACAAGTATGCACCTGTTAAGAAATGAACTGTTAGAGCCCCTTGGATTGATGATGACTTGAAACATTGTATGGTTCAACAAAATTATGCAAAAGAGGTGGCAAACTTGTCTGGCTGCTCAGCTGATTGGCTAACATTCTGTACATTGAGAAATGTTTTTACTAAACTTAATAAAAACAAGAAGAAACTATATTTCCACACCAAGATAAATGACATAAAACACAATGGAAAAATACTTATAGAGTACCTTGAATTATATCATGGGCAGAAAACCCAATGTCCATCGTTCATTGAAGTTGATGGGTCATTTATAAGAAGACCTTTCAACACTGCCAATAATTTCAATGACTATTTCACTAGTAAAGTGGAAAAACTAGGAAGTGAAATTACAACATTGAACTGTGAACTATGACATATTTATTAAATAAAATATGTAATAATTAAAGAGAAGGATTGCTGTTTTGAATTTGGACAAGTTAGTGTGGGAGAGGTGGAATAACTATTGTTATCCATCAATAATGATGAACCACCAGGTGTAGACAACCTAGATGGGAAACCACCAGGTGTAGACAACCTAGATGGGAACCCACCAGGTGTAGACAACCTAGATGGGAAACCACCAGGTGTAGACAACCTAGATGGGAAACCACCAGGTGTAGACAACCTAGATGGGAAACCATCAGGTGTAGACAACCTAGATGGGAAACTATTGTTATCCATCAATAATGAAGGAACTCAGCTTGTACTACACTGACTCAGATGACAGATGATTGGTTATCAGCAATAGATTATTTTATTTAACCTTTATTTAACTAGGCAAGTCAGTTAAGAACAAATTCTTATTTACAATAACGGCCTACCCCAGCCAAACCTGGACGACGCTGGGCCAATTGTGCGCCATCCTATGGGACTCCCAATCACGGCTGGATGTGATACAGCCTGGATTCCAACCAGGGACTGTAGTGACACCTCTTGCACTGAGATGCAGTGCCTTAGAACGCTGCGCCATTCGGGAGTCATAATCAAGTCACTATCATAATAAGATGATAGTTGGAGCTGTATTGTTAGATTTAAGTGCAGCCTTTGATGTTATTGATTATAAATTGTTAGTGAATAAACTCCCTTGCTATGGCTGTACATCACCTGCCATCACATGGTTGGAGTGTTATTTATCCAATAGATTCCAGAGAGTGTTCTTCAATAGAAGCTTCTCTAACATCCGATATGTACAGTGCGGCGTCCCTCAGGGCAATTTCCTTGGGCCGTTTATGAGTATTACTGTAATGTAAATTACAGATTGTCTGCATAATCAAATAACATTTAGCTCAGACAACCATACATACCCCACAAGACATGCCACCTGGGGTCTCTTCACAGTCCGCAAGTCCAAAACGAATTCACAGTATTATTCAGAGCCATGATTGCATATAACTCCCTTCCATCTCCAGCAAACAGCAGAATTACCTTTAAACAACAGATTAAAAAACACTGGGGGGACACGCACACAGACATACGCACACACAAACACTATACACACACATGTTTTGATTTGATTATTATTAATAATAATAATTGTTTGTATTTTGTATTTATTATTGTTTGTATATTGTTGTATTATACATTTGTGTGACTGTCTATCAGTGCATCAGTGTTGTATTATTTGTCATGTGTTGTGTTTCTTGTAGACCCCAGGAAGACTAGCTGCTGCTTCTGCAAAAGCTAATGGGGATCGTAATGAACAAACACACAAATAAACCAGAGCTCATAGTGCACTATGGGGAATACAGTGAGTAGGAACACGTCCTCTGTCTCAAGACACTATGTGGAGCTGGGATTACACTGGTCAGCTCTTGTTTGGGACTATAAGCTTCTGTCTGCATTTCTGTCAACATTTTGTTATTGATAGGCTCTATTTAACATCAGTCAGATCAAGAATATACACTGAGTGTAAAAAACATTAGGAACACCTTTCTAATGTTGAGTTGTACCCTCCCCCTTATGTCCTCAGGACAGCCTCACCATAATAACCTAAAAGCAATAGCAGTGGATGAGGCCTCCGAGGCGGGTTAGGTGGGTGTGGGTGCTATTAATCAGTCAGTCACATCCTGAGAGACTTGCAGGCCCAGGTAATCCAGACAGCTGCTATTAAGATGTCTAACTGTGAGTGTGAGTGTGTCCTCTTGCAGCATCAACATATCCGGCCAAGGCTTTTGAGGGCTTTACCTCCTCTCTTCTCCTCCATTACTCATCCCTTCTTTAATATAGTATAACCTTCCCCCCTTTCCTCCTTCCGTGTACGAGCACTGCCAGTGGGCTTACCTCATACACAGAGGGGATATCTTGTCACTGGTTCTTATTAGTAGGAATTATGGATTGCCATTCGTGATTCGTTTGTTGTTCAGAAACCTCAGTAATATGTTGAGCCCTGTTGTCTTAAAGGAACACAATGGCTAAAACCTTGTACTGATGTATATAATGTTATGGCATCCAGGAGTCGTCTCTCAGGACCTCAGGACCTCAGTTTCATCACTATGTTGGCATCCTTTTTGTTTGAAAGCGAGATACAGTAGAATGGCATCCTTTTCTAACAGAAACACACAATGGGTAAAACCGTGTACTGCAGCTACAGTTGAAGTCGGACGTTTACATACACCTGAGCCCAAATACATTTGAACTCAGTTTTTCACAATTCCTGACATTTAATCCTAGTAAAAATTCCCTGTCTTAGGTCAGTTAGGATCACCACTTTATTTTAAGAATGTGAAATGTCAGAATAATATTAGAGAGAATTATTTATTTCAGCTTTTATTTCTTTCATCATATTACCAGTGGGTCAGAAGTTTACATAGTTTACATACACCCAATTAGTATTTGGTAGCATTGCCTTTAAATTGTTTATCTTGGGTCAAACGTTTCGGGTAGCCTTCCACAAGCTTTCCACAATAAGTTGGGTGAATTTTGTCCCATTCCTCCTGACAGAACTGGTGTAACTGAGTCAGGTTTGTAGGCCTCCTTGCTCGCACACGCTTTTTCAATTCTGCCCACGCATTTTCTATAGGATTGAGGTCAGGGCTTTGTGATGGCCACTCCAATACCTTGACTTTGTTGTCCTTAACCCATTTTGCCACAACTTTGGAAGTATGCTTGGGGTCCTTGTCCATTTGGAAGACCCATTTGCGACCAAGCTTTAACTTCCTGACTGATGTCTTGAGATGTTGCTTCAATATATCCACATAATTTTCCTTCCTCATGATGCCATCTATTTTGTGAAGTGCACCAGTCCCTCCTGCAGCAAAGCACCCCCACAACATGATGCTGCCACCCCTGTGCTTCATTGTTGGGATGGTGTTCTTCGGCTTGCGAGCATCCCCCATTTTCCTCCAAACATAACTATTTTTGTTTCATCAGACCAGAGGACATTTCTCCAAAAATTAAGACCTTTGTCCCCATGTGCAGTTGCAAATCGTAGCCTGGCTTTTTTATGGTGGTTTTGGAGCAGTGGAGCGACCTTTCAGGTTATGACGATATAGGACTCGTTTTACTGGTGCTGTATACTTTTGTACCTGTTTCTTCCAGCATCTTCAGAAGGTCCTTTGCTGTTGTTCTGGGATTGATTTGCACTTTTCGCACCAAAGTACGTTCATCTCTAGGAGACAGAACACATTTCCTTCCTGAGCGGTATGATGGCTGTGTAGTCCCATGGTGTTTATACTTGCGTACTATTGTTTGTACAGATGAATGTGGTACCTTCAGGCATTTGGAAATTTCTCCTAAGGATGAACCAGACTTGTGGAGGTCTATAATGTTTTTTCTGAGGTTTTGGCTGAGATTTCTTTTGATTTTCCTATGATGTCGAGCAAAGAGGCACTGAGTTTGAAGGTAGGCCTTGAAATACATCCACAGGTACACCTCAAATTGACTCAAATTATGTCAATTAGCCTATCAGAAGCTTCTAAAGCCATGATATCATTTTCTGGAATTTTCCAAGCTGTTAAAAGGCACAGTCAACTTAGTGTATGTAAACTTCTGACCCACTGGAATTGTGATATAGTGAATTGTAAGTGAAATAATCTGTCTGTAAACAATTGTCGGAAGAATGACTTGTGTCATGCACAAAGTAGATGTCCTAACCGACTTGACAAAACTATAGTTTGTTAACATGAAATCTGTGGAGTGGTTGAAAAATGAGTTTTAATGACTTCAACCTAAGTGTATGTAAACTTCCCACTTCAACTGTTGGTACTTTATTGATCCACGTGGGGAAATTACTTCATCAAACAGCTACGAAAAACACAGTGCAGGTGCAAAATGCCAGAACGCAATACACAAAAGACAGATACACAATATATGATACATAGTGCGGCAGTATGAAAAAGTATAAAAATACACGAAGTCTGGAGTGCAAAAAGCTATAGAAACGCATTGCAGAGTATGAGTGAATGACTGAATATGTACGCTACACATTGTTATTGTGTTAGGGGAAAAAAAGATACAATTATTGCACGTTAATATAAATAAAAATAATTTTAGCATGGTTAACTATACTATACAGGTCAATGGCAGAGAAAGATACTTAAATAGCTAAATGTGCATATGATATAAGTGAGGGTAATAATAGTTTACTTAATATACAGTCTGGTTAAATGTACAGGTAAATTAATATTTGCATTGTTAAATTAACTGTACAGGTAAATGACAGGAAGAGATACTTAAATAGCTAAGCTATTCAACCACATTTTCTGTTGTTACGATTTTTATACCAACTCGACCGTTTGTTCTGTCACCATGTTGATTTGACGTATTAGACGTTAGAGAGAGGCTCACTGGGCTGACATCATCGTGATGACATTTCAACACCCCAATCTAATCAATAGGATATTGGGTTAGAATAGAAGGGATTAGATTATAATTGTGATTTTAGATTGAATCAAGGAGAATGCGTTAAAATGTCATACTAAGAGAAATTCAACATCAATTCGTCCAATCCAGAAATGTAGTTCAATGGTTCAGAATGGATGGAGAACAACTTTAGATCAGAACAAGCTTGGAAAAACAACTGGAATCGACACCTGAAATTGGATTCATTATATAAAATGATTTGTATTTATAGTACCAATTGTCTGAATTGTCTTATTAGAACACAGGCAATGGAGCAACAGTACAGAACAGAAGTACAGCTGTACTGGTATACACATCCTGAGCTTAAGACAAACCACCCAAGAAATAAAAGGGAAGCATGCAGGCTTGACGTGAACTCTGTCCTCTGAGAGCACTGCTTTTCTGGATGAAATAGCAGAAGATTTATTGCTTTCCCTGGCTGGGATATTTCCATGGTAACGCTGTAGTGTGGTGCTGTACGAGGATAGACAGAGGGAGAGCTGTAGTGTGGTGCTGTATGAGGAGAGACAGAGGGAGAGCTGTAGTGTGGTGCTGTATAAGGAGAGACAGAGGGAGAGCTGTAGTGTGGTGCTGTATGAGGAGAGACAGAGGAAGAGCTGTAGTGTGGTGCTGTACGAGGAGAGACAGAGGGAGAGCTGTAGTGTGGTGCTGTATGAGGATAGACAGAGGGAGAGCTGTAGTGTGGTGCTGTATGAGGAGAGACAGAGGGAGAGCTGTAGTGTGGTGCTGTACGAGGAGAGACAGAGGGAGAGCTGTAGTGTAGTCTGTCTTTCTGTGATAAAATCGTGCAGTTCTCTCCAGAGCAAGTGTCTTCAATAATTGAACGGCCCTTGCATAATCAGTCGGTGGTATCTGAGGAAGATATGTCCCCACTGTTCTTTTATGTTGTTACTCAAACTGCACCAGACTGGTTTCAGTCACTATACAACATAGTTTCATATACTGTATATGTGCTTGATTGAACTTGCTTTGCTCAATTGAACCAATTAAATAGTCCCAAAACTTTATAAACCACCCATCTGGCACACCATGCAGGCTAAAACAGATGCTCAAAAAGTATTTAAAATAGAGAACGGCTATCTAATCTGCTATCTGCCCTTCTCTGTCAGCTTCGTCCCTCTACGTAGAAAAACTAATGATATTCCAGATGCCACTCACCGCTTGAGCTACGGGCACTGGACAATGCTGAGGAATGTCCAGCTGGGAAAATCATCATCATCACCATCATCACCATCACCATCATCATCACCATCATCACCACCATCACCATCATCATCACCATCATCATCACCATCATCATCACCATCATCATCACCACCATCATCACCACCATCATCATCAGCTAGCTAGCTCATTCTCCAACAGAAAGGTGCAGTATTGACAAATGGATGAATTGACACAGTGACCAAAATTAAACTCCTGTTGCAATAGGTTTAATTAATTCACTAGTAATAACGCTCGACCTGCAATAAGCAAGCTAATTAGTTCCTTCAAAAAGTATTCACACCCCCTGACTTTTTCTACATTTTCATCTGTTACAGCCTGAATTTAAAATGGATTACATTTAGATTTTGTGTCACTGGCCTACACACAATAATCCACAATGTCAAAGTGGAATTACGTTTGTAGACATTTTTACAAATTAAGCTGAAATGTCTTATATCATTAAGTATTCAACCCTTTTGTTATGGCAAGCCTAAACAAGTAAAAATGTGCTTAACAAGTCACGTAATAAGTTGCATGGACTCTGTGTGCAATAATAGTGTTTAACATGATTTTTGAATGGCTACCTCATCTCTGTACCCCAAACATACAATTATCTTTAAGGTTCCTTTGGTCGAGCAGTGAGTTTCAAACACGGATTCATTTTTCAAAGTGTTATGTTTGGGACAAATCCAATAAATAAATCCTAGAGGAAAACCCTGTTTCAGTCAGCTTTCCACCAGACAATGGGAGATGAATTCACCTTTCAACAGGACAATAACCTAAAACACAAGGCCAAGAGGACAGTGAATGTTCCTGAGTGGCCGAGTTACAGTTTTGATTTAAATCTAATTGAAATTATATGGCAAGACCCTAAAATGGTTGTCAGCAATGATCAACAACCAATTTGGCAGATCCTGAAGAATTATGAAAAGAATAATGGGCAAATGTTGCACAATCCATGTGTGGAAAGATCTTAGAGACTTACCCAGAAAGACTCAGAGCTGTAATCGCTGCCAAAGGTACTTCTACAAAATATTTGCTCAGGACTGAGAATACTTGTAAATTACATATTTCTGTATTTCATTTTCAATTTCAGACATTGCAAAAATGTCTAAAAACATGTTTTCACTTTGTCATTATGGGGTATTGAGTGATAAAACATGTGTCACGCGTCGGCATGGTGACAGACCAAGGCGCAGCGCAGTTGAAGTTCCACATTATTTACTAGACGAAACAAAATGTTGAATTACGAACTTCACAAAAATAAACCAACAACGTATTACACATGTACTCACACTGCTTAACGTGACTTGTAACATATATACACACAATGACCCACAACCCCGGTGTGGAAACATACAAACATATGTAGGATCCCTAATTAGAGACAATGCACTGCAGCTGCCTCTAATTAGGGATCCAACAGAAACCACCACCAGAAACAGAAATGATAGACCTGTCAGACTCTGACCATGGCTACATAGAGAAGCAATAGGCTTTTCTATGGCCAGAGCCTGACAACATGGAAATGTAATACATTTTCAATTCAGGCTGTAACACAAACAAATATGAAATAAGTCAACGGTATGAATGCTTGTTGAAGGCACTGTAGCTAAGCAGATTGAAATGTGACTTGCTAGCAAAGATTATAATAACTAACCCTTTCATCTGTGGTGTTAGCTAGCTATATGCTAGAAAGCTGGCTAGAGAAATATGGAGCTAAGACAGAGCTAATAGCAAACGTAGCTACGCAATGTTGGCTGGTTATCATTTTGAACATGCATCATTTTCGTCAACGTGCCATCTGATTTGCGGTGTAAAGTTAGCTATTTACTGGTGTGCTGATCTGACCAGCCACTATTGTATCCGTAAATTGACAGTTGATAGTCGGATTAAATGATTGTCATCATAGGGAAAGAAGGAAGTGTTTTAAAATGCCTAAATAAAGGTTGTTAGTAGGTTTAGCTACCTAAATCTTCCTGCTTGTTTATGGAACAAGAAAGCTCATGTGTGTGCGTTCTCACTTCTCAAACTATGGGCAGATTTCAGTCATTCAGACAGAACGTGCATCATCGTTTCATATTTTTTCCTACCCTCGCTCTCCTTGTTAGATATTTTGCACATTTATGGCCTGGTAGCAAATGTCATCCCCATTGAGTTAGTTCTCATAGTAGTGATAGACACCAAGCAGCAACTGATATGAGCGATGGAGAGAGATGTGAGGAGATGTGAAAGGTAGCATCGCTGTAGCCAATCATAGCAGTAGGATCAAGTTACAACCCACCTGTTTCTTGATAGCTGAACTAGCCAATTGATTTTTTTCAAATTTCGTCCTGTCAACTGAGTTGTTTACGTTGGACCTACAGCGGGTGAAATAAGTATTGAACACGTCACCATTTTTCTCAGTAAATATATTTCCAAAGGTGCTATTGACATGACATTTTCACCAGATGTTGGTAACAACCCAAGTAATCCATACATACAAAGAAACCAAAACAAATAAGTTCAGAAATTAAGCTATGTGTAATAATGTGAAAAGAAACAGGGAAAAAGTATTGAACACACTTACTGATATTTATTTAATACTTTGTACAAAAGCCTTTGTTGGTAATGACAGCTTCAAGACGCCTCCTGTATGGAGAAACTAGTCGCATGCATTGCTCTGGTGTGATTTTGGCCCATTCTTCCACACAAACAGTCTTCAAATCTTGAAGGTTCCGTGGGTCTCTTCTATGAATCTTGATCTTCAGTTCTATCCATAGATTATCAATGGGATTTAAGTCAGGTGATTGGCTGGGGCATTCTAGAAGCTTTATTTTCTTTCTTTGAAACCAATTGAGAGTTTCCTTGGCTGTGTGTTTGGGATCATTGTCTTGGTGAAATGTCCACCCTCGTTTCATCTTCATCATCCTGGTAGATGGCAAGAATGTCTCGGTAAATTTGCCCATTCATCCTTCCTTCAATTATGTGAAGTTTGCCAATACCATTTGCTGAAAAGCAGCCCCACACCATGATGTTCCCACCTCCAAACTTCACTGTTGGTATGGTGTTTTTAGGGTGATGTGCAGTGCCATTTCTCCTCCAAACATGGTGTGTATTATGACATCCAAACAGTTCAATTTTGCTCTCATCTGACCACACTATATTCTCCCAGTATTTCACTGGCTTTTCCAAATGTTGTGCAGCAAACTTTAAATGAGCTTCAACATGCTTTTTTTTCAGCAATGGAGTCTTGCGTGGTGAGCGTGCATACAGGCCATGGCGGTGGAGTGCATTACTTACTGTTTTCTTTGAGACAACAGTACCTGCTAATTGCAGGTCTTTTTGAAGCTCTCTACAAGTGGTCCTTGGCTCTTGGACAACTCTTCTGATTATTCTTTTCACTCCTCTGTCAGAAATCTTGCGAGGAGCACCTGGTCGAGGAAAATTTATGGTGAAATTATTGTCTTTCCACTTCCATATTATGGCCCCAACAGTGCTCACTGGAACATTCAGAAGCTTAGAAATGCGCCTATAACCAATGCCATCATTATGTTTTGCAACAATTAGGTTGCGAAGGTCTTGAGACAGCTCTTTGCTTTTACCCATCATGAGATGTGTCTTGTGTGACACCTTGGCAATGAGACCTTTTTGTAGGCCATCAGTTGGGACTGAACCAGCTGATATTAATTTGCACTGACAGGGGGCTGGATTGCTTTTTAATTACTGATAGTTTTCAGCTGTTGTCTTGGCTTTCCATGCCTTTTTGCACCTCCCTTTCTTCATGTGTTCAATACTTTTTCCCTGTGTCATTTCACATTATTACACACAACTTAATTTCTGAACTTATTTGTTCTGGTTTCTTTGTATGTATGGATTACTTGGGTTGTTACCAACATCTGGTGAACATGTCATGTCAATAGCACCTTTGGAAATATATTTACTGAGAAAAATGGTGACGTGTTCAATACTTATTTCACCCGCTGTATTTGCATTGAATAGATGTTCTTTTATATGATCAAACTAACAGCAGTGGCTATATGATGTCCTTCCATACAGGTGTGACATGCTGGAGTGATGCTTCTATGCAAATGTTGTTGATCTGTAGGATAATATATGTCCCAAATGGAAGTCAAACAGATTATTTGTCATCTGTAGCACCATAGACTCCACTTATCTGACAAAACAAGCTCAATAACTCAATGCATGCACTCCTATTGAATATGCATTAACCTGTATTGTCAGTAGGCCTATGCCATCTTAATTTACCAAATGTATCAAGAGATTTACCATTCAAATACAATTGTTACCATTATGATGTTGTGTGGTTATAGTATATCTGCCTCTGTACATCCAAATTAAGAATATAGGTTTCTGGTACACCGACTAGGGCTTAATATTAATATTTTCCAGGGAATCTACCAATTTTACTTCTCGAGAAAATTGCAAGTACACAGCATTTATATATATATACAGTGGGGAGAACAAGTATTTGATACACTGCCGATTTTGCAGGTTTTCCAACTTACAAAGCATGTAGAGGTCTGTAATTTTTATCATAGGTACACTTCAACTGTGAGAGACGGAATCTAAAACAAAAATCCAGAAAATCACATTGTATGATTTTTAAATAATTAATTTGCATTTTATTGCATGACATAAGTATTTGATCACCTACCAACCAGTTAGAATTCCGGCTCTCACAGACCTGTTAGTTTTTCTTTAAGAAGCCCTCCTGTTCTCCACTCATTACCTGTATTAACTGCACCTGTTTGAACTCGTTACCTGTATAAAAGACACCTGTCCACACACTCAATCAAACAGACTCCAACCTCTCCACAATGGCCAAGACCAGAGAGCTGTGTAAGGACATCAGGGATAAAATTGTAGACCTGCACAAGGCTGGGATGGGCTACAGGACAATAGGCAAGCAGCTTGGTGAGAAGGCAACAACTGTTGGCGCAATTATTGGAAAATGGAAGAAGTTCAAGATGACGGTCAATCTCCCTCGGTCTGGGGCACCATGCAAGATCTCACCTCGTGGGGCATCAATGATCATGAGGAAGGTGAGGGATCAGCCCAGAACTACACGGCAGGACCTGGTCAATGACCTGAAGAGAGCTGGGACCACAGTCTCAAAGAAAACCATTAGTAACACACTACGCCGTCATGGATTAAAATCCTGCAGCGCACGCAAGGTCCCCCTGCTCAAGCCAGCGCATGTCCAGGCCCGTCTGAAGTTTGCCAATGACCATCTGGATGATCCAGAGGAGGAATGGGAGAAGGTCATGTGGTCTGATGAGACAAAAATAGAGCTATTTGGTCTAAACTCCCCTCGCCGTGTTTGGAGGAAGAAGAAGGATGAGTATAACCCCAAGAACACCATCCCAACCGTGAAGCATGGAGGTGGAAACATAATTCTTTGGGGATGCTTTTCTGCAAAGGGGACAGGACAACTGCACCGTATTGAGGGGAGGATGGATGGGGCCATGTATCGCGAGATTTTGGCCAACAACCTCCTTCCCTCAGTAAGAGCATTGAAGATGGGTCGTAGCTGGGTCTTCCAGCATGACAACGACCCGAAACACACAGCCAGGGCAACTAAGGAGTGGCTCCGTAAGAAGCATCTCAAGGTCCTGGAGTGGCCTAGCCAGTCTCCAGACCTGAACCCAATAGAAAATCTTTGGAGGGAGCTGAAAGTCCGTATTGCCCAGCGACAGCCCTGAAACCTGAAGGATCTGGAGAAGGTCTGTATGGAGGAGTGGGCCAAAATCCCTGCTGCAGTGTGTGCAAACCTGGTCAAGAACTACAGGAAACGTTTGATCTCTGTAATTGCAAAACAAAGGTTTCTGTACCAAATATTAAGTTCTGCTTTTCTGATGTATCAAATACTTATGTCATGCAATAAAATGCAAATTAATTACTTAAAAATCATACAATGTGATTTTCTGGATTTTTGTTTTAGATTCCGTCACTCACAGTTGAAGAGTACCTATGATAAAAATTACAGACTTCTACATGCTTTGTAAGTGGGAAAACCTGCAAAATCGGCAGTGTATCAAATACTTGTTCTCCCCACTGTATATATACACTACCGGTCAAAAGTTTTAGAACACCTACTCATTCAAGGGTTTTTTCATTATTTTTACTATTTTCTACATTGTAGAATAATAGTGAAGACATCAAAACTATGACATAACACGTATGGAGTCATGTAGTAAAAAAAAGTATTTTATATTTGAGATTCTTCAAAGTAGCCACCCTTTGCCTTGATGAAAGCTTTACACATTCTTGGCATTCTCTCAACTAGCTTCACCTGGAATGCTCTTCCAACAATCTTGAAGGAGTTCCCACATATACACAGCCTGGAGGTGTGTTGGTTAATTGTACTGTTGAAAAACAAATGATAGTCCTGCTAAGCGCAAACCAGATGGGATGGCGTATCGCTGCAGAATGCTGTGGTAGCCATGCTGGTTACGTGTGCTTTGAATTCTAAATAAATCACCAACAGTGTCACCAGCAAAGCACCCCCACATATGTTTTATGTTTTTATGTTAGTATGATGTTTTTTTTAAATGGTATACTTGCTACTTGTAAAGCACTCTGTGATTCTTTCTGTGATGGGTGCTATATAAATAAAGTTTATTATTATTATTATTATTATTATTACACCATCACACCTCCTCCTCCATGCTTCACCTACTATGCTTCTCACAAAGACATGACAGTTGGAATCAAAGTTCTAAAATTCGGACTCATCAGACAAAATGACTGATTTCCACCGGTCTATTGTCCATTACTCGTGTTTCTTGGCCCAAGCAAGTCTCTTCTTCCTATTGGTGTCCTTTAGTATTGGTTTCTTTGCAGCAATTCGACCATGAAGGCCTGATTCACTCAGTCTCCTCTGAACAGTTGATGTTCATTTATTTGGGCTGCAGTTTCTGAGGCTGGTAACTCTAATGAACTTATCCTCTGCAGCAGAGGTAACTCTGGGTCTTCCTTTCCTGTGGTGGTCCTCATGAGGTTGGGGTTGGCGCAGTGGTCTAAGGCACTGCATCTCAAAGCTATAGGCGCCACTAAAAACAACCTGGTTCGAATCCAGACTGTATCACAACCGGCCGTGATTGGGAGTCCCATAGGGTGGCGCACAATTGGCTCAGTGTCATCTGAGTTTGGCTGGTGTAGGCTGTCATTGTAAATAAGAATTTGTTCATAATGACTTGCCTAGTTAAATAAAAAAATCAGAGCCAGTTTCATCATAGTGCTTGATGGTTTTTGTGACTGCACTTGAAGAAACTTTAAAAGTTCTTGAAATTTTCCGAAATGACATGATTTCATATGTGTTAAATCATAGTTTTGATGTCTTCACTATTATTCTACAATGTAGAAAATAGTAAAAATAAAAATAAAGCCTTGAATGAGTAGGCGTGTCCAAACTATTGACTGGTACTGTAGACTCTAAATAGGTTCTTCACTGGTTGCCCAAATCTTGCTGCTGTGATGCACACTGCGGTATTTCACCCAGTAGATATGGGAATGTATCAAAATGTATCAATTTATTATTTACTATTATAGTAAATAAATTCCCATATCTACTGGGTGAAATACCGCAGTGTGCATCACAGCAGCAAGCTTTTTGGGCAACCAGTGAAGAACAAACACCATTGTAAATTCAACCCATTTTTATGTTTATTTATTTTCAATTTTGTATTTTAACTTTTTGCACACTAAAAGTATACTTAATATGACACTTGGAATGTCTTTATTCTTTTTGAATTTCTGTGTGAGTGTAATGTTTACTGTTCATTTTTATTGTTTATTTCACTTTTGTTTATCATCTACTTCACTTGCTTTGGCAATGTTAACATATGTTTCCCATGCCAATAAAGCCCCTTGAACTGAATTGAATAGAATTGAGAGAGAGAGAGAGAGAGAGAGAGAGAGAGAGAGAGTGTGTGAGAGAGAGAGAGAGAGAAAGAGTGTGAGAGAGAGACAGAGAGAGAGAGAGAGTGTGTGTGAGAGAGAGAGAGAGAGAGAGAGAGAGAGAGAGAGATAGAGATAAAGAGAGAGAGAGAGGAAGACTATATTTTTGCTGTCTGACTATATGTTTTTTAAAGATGTGCAGTATTTTGGCTCGGTAAGGTGGGTAAGACACTGCTACTGAAGTTTTACTGCATTACCGTGATATCTTCTATTTTTTTTCTATTTTTGGCTTACAATGAAACTGAAACGTTTAGTTTTCCCTAGTTTTCCCTTTCTCTGTTCTATTTTCCATTATATGATGGGTGTAATAGTGCATCACTCTCTGATGTCACGTACTTACCAGTTTCCCCTGTTCTATTTTCCATTCTACGATGGGTGTAATAGTGCATCACTCTCTGATGTCACGTACTTAACAGTTTCCACAATTCTAATAGAATCACTTTGGAAGACTAATCGATTTTGGATTAAAACCACATTTATCCTGAACTAAAATTGCATGCGTCAGTGTCGTGTTAGTGGAAACATTGTTAATGAATCAAGCTTCCGGCTATTAATTACACCTGGTTTCAAAGACTATTCATAATAATCCATTAACTGTGCTTGCTTCAGCTAGCCTGTTGCAATGGAACCAATAGATATACCCCCGAAACCACGTCCATCTGGGACTCCAGGCAGAATAAAACTCTGTACATCTGGGACTCCAGGCAGACTACAACTCTGTCCATCTAGGACTCCAGGCAGACTAAAACCCTATTCATCTAGGACTCCAGGCAGACTAAAACCCTGTCCATCTGGGTCTCTAGGCAGACTAAAACCCTATCCATCTGGGACTCCAGGCAGACTAAAACTCTGTCCATCTAGGACTCCAGGCAGACTAAAACCCTATCCATCTGGGACTCCAGGCAGACTAAAACCCTGTCCATCTAGGACTCCAGGCAGAATAAAACTCTATCCATCTAGGACTCCAGGCAGACTAAAACCAACGCTCAAAGTACTTAAAAGATTTCACAGTGTTTGATCCCAGGTTTGTTATTATTTCATTTACATGTTTCTCAGCAATTCCACCGTAGCCTATCATCACCACATTCATGTAATCATAGCTTTCATAGGTTATCAGCTTTCCCAGTAACCTTCCCACCCACGCAGTACAGAGCATTTCCTTTACTATGCAGATGAGTTCAGTTCAAAGGGCAGTACATCTGAGAATTAGAGGGCAGGGGTTATTGAGAGAGGCTTGAGTTGGTGTTATTTCCAAACACTAATCATCATCTGCTGAGTCTCTAAAGGCAGGGCCGAGCCATGTTGCTCCAAAGATCTTCTGTTTCTCTTCTGTCTCTTTCTCTCTCTCTCCCTGTTGTTTTTCTCTGTCTTTATCTCTGTTGTTTCTCCCTGTTGTTTATCTCTGTCTTTTTCTCTGTTGTTTCTAGTTGTTGTTTATCTCTGTGTTTCTCTCTGTTGTTTATCTCTGTGTTTCTCTCTGTTGTTTATCTCTGTGTTTATCTCTGTGTTTTTTTTCTCTGTTGTTTCTCTCTGTTGTTTCTAGTTGTTGTTTATCTCTGTGTTTCTCTCTGTTGTTTATCTCTGTGTTTATCTCTGTGTTTATCTCTGTTGTTTCTCTCTAGTCACTCCATCACAATGGACTGCCGGTCCTCTCAGTGTGTATACAAAATTGCACCATATTCCCTATATAGTACACTACTTTTGACAAAAAACGTATGGGGGCTTTGGTCAAACGTAGTGCACTTTATAGGAAATAGGCTGCCATTGAGGCACAGGCACTGTCTCAACACTGCTACACGTAACCTTACATTAGTGCCATTAGAGCTGCATAGATCTGTCTTTAAGAAGGGTGTGACAGCCTAATAAATGTTATAGGCTCACATGTTTTATAGGCCTGTCAGAGGGAGATTCTTTTAATGAGCCTCTGACGTTTGATGACAAGTAGGAGTACAAAGCGAGGGAGAGAGAGAGAGAGAGAGAGAGAGAGAGAGAGAGAGAGAGAGAAAGAGAGAGAGAGAGAGACAGAGAGAAAGAGAGAAAGAGAAGGAAAGGGAAGCTTATCTTGTCATCGATTATCACATAATGGAGAAAAAAGAGAAAACAAATTGAAATCAGAGAGAAACACAGAGAGGAAAACAGAGAGAAACAGATAGAAACACAGAGAGGAACACAGAGAGGAACACAGAGAGAAACACAGAGAGGAACACAGAGAGAAACACAGAGAGGAACACAGAGAGGAACACAGAGAGGAACACAGAGAGGAACACAGAGAGAAACACAGAGAGGAACACAGAGAGGAACACAGAGAGGAACACAGAGAGGAACACAGAGAGAAACACAGAGAGGAACACAGAGAGAAACACAGAGAGGAACACAGAGAGGAACACAGAGAGGAAGACAGAGAGGAAGACAGAGAGAAACACAGAGAGAAACACAGAGAGGAACACAGAGAGGAACACAGAGAGGAACACAGAGAGAAACACAGAGAGAAACACAGAGAGATACACAGAGAAGAAGACAGAGAGGAACACAGAGGAACACAGAGAGGTAGACAGAGAGAAACACAGAGAGGAACACAGAGAGGAACACAGAGAGGAACACACAGAGGAAGACAGAGAGGAACACAGAGAGGAACACACAGAGGAAGACAGAGAGGAAGACAGAGAGGAAGACAGAGAGGAAGACAGAGAGGAACACAGAGAGGAACACAGAGAGGAAGACAGAGAGGAAGACAGAGAGGAAGACAGAAAGGAACACAGAGAGGAAGACAGAGAGGAACACAGAGGAACACAGAGCATAGATGAATGCCAATTTCTTTGGCTCAGCATGTCCTGCAGCTATGGTATTATGCCAGTAATTAATAGCTACTAGCAATATTATTCTGTATCTTCTTATCTGTACGTTATGTAATGCTTGGCAACACTCTCCTGATCACAGCCCAGGTGTTGAGTGGAGGAGGACAGTGGCCAGTGGTCAAAGTCACCTGGTCTGGTCCGTGCCAGATCTATCTCTCCCTGGGAGGGCAGGTCAAGAGCTCGACCCCCAGATCCACAGCTGCCCAGTGCATTTACTGCTGACAGCCATTGATTGGGCTTGTCAGGGATGCAGATGAGTGTGTGTGTGTGAGTGTGTGTGTGTGTCTGTGTGTGTGTGCGTGCATGCGTGTGTGTGTTCGTTTGTATGTGTGTGCGTGTGTGAGTGTGTGTGTGTGTGTGGGAATGTACGTGTGTGTGTGCGTGTGTGCGTGCATTTGTGTGTTTCTGATGATGGATGACAGACAGGACAGTCTCTCTTTGACCTGCTGAGATATGAACTAGTTGAACATCACCAAGTCTCTCTTTGACCTGCTGAGATATGAACTAGTTGAACATCACCAAGCCTCTCTTTGACCTGCTGAGATATGAACTAGTTGAACATCACCAAGTCTCTCTTTGACCTGCTGAGATATGAACTAGTTGAACATCACCAAGCCTCTCTTTGACCTGCTGAGATATGAACTAGTTGAACATCACCAAGTCTCTCTTTGACCTGCTGAGATATGAACTAGTTGAACATCACCAAGTCTCTCTTTGATCTGCTGAGATATGAACTAGTTGAACATCACCACGCCTCTCTTTGACCTGCTGAGATATGAACTAGTTGAACATCACCAAGTCTCTCTTTGACCTGCTGAGATATGAACTAGTTAAACATCACCAAGTCTCTCTTTGACCCGGATGAGATATGAACTAGTTGAACATCACGAAGTCTCTCTTTGACCTGCTGAGATATGAACTAGTTGAACATCACCAAGTCTCTCTTTGACCTGCTGAGATATGAACTAGTTGAACATCACCAAGTCTCTCTTTGATCTGCTGAGATATGAACTAGTTGAACATCACCACGCCTCTCTTTGACCTGCTGAGATATGAACTAGTTGAACATCACCAAGTCTCTCTTTGACCTGCTGAGATATGAACTAGTTAAACATCACCAAGTCTCTCTTTGACCCGGATGAGATATGAACTAGTTGAACATCACGAAGTCTCTCTTTGACCTGCTGAGATATGAACTAGTTGAATATCACCAAGTCTCTCTTTGATCTGCTGAGATGTTCATTAGTTAAACATCACCACGCCTCTCTTTGACCTGCTGAGATTTTCACTAGTTGAACATCACATGTAATTACACACTGAAATGTATTTTGATATTTCATCAATGACCCGTTCACTGCCGTATACAGTATTATAGAGAGACTGAAATCATTGTCCACATTGTTCTGTGTGTGTTGGGCTGTGGTTACCTTAACCATTCAGGATGAATGCCTAAACGTAATGTTTTAACCCTTTCCAAAACTTTAACCCTTAACCTTCTAAATTGGAGGTTTTGAGAAACGGAGTAGTCAACCCAGGGTGTCAGGAGTAGTCAAATCAGGGGTAGTCAACCCAGGGTGTCAGTGGTAGTCAAATCAGGGGTAGTCAACCCAGGGTGTCAGTGGTAGTCAAATCAGGGGTAGTCAACCCAGTGTGTCAGGGGTGGTCAAGTCAGGGGTAGTCAACCCAGGGTGTCAAAAATACTTTGAAATTTGATATTTGGAGGAACGTGGATAAACGTTTAATTCTGCATTGAGACTGTGAGAGCTTGTTGAATATTTTACCTTCCGTTCTCCCCAAATGTTGAAATGAAGAAGAAGAAGCTAAATGACGTCTGGAACCGTGTGCCTTCAAGTCCCTGAAAGCACATCACAGACATCCCTACAGCCTCTCACAGGAAGAAACCTGCTGTGTGTCTGTGTGTGTCTGTCTGTCTGTCTGTGTGTGTGTGTGTGTGTGTGTGTGTGTCTGTGTGTGTGTGTCTGTGTGTGTGTGTGTGTGTGTGTGTGTGTGTGTGTGTGTCTGTGTGTGTGTGTGTGTGTGTGTGTGTGTGTGTGTGTGTGTGTCGGTGTGTGTGTGTGTGTGTGTGTGTGTGTGTGTCTGTGTGTGTGTGTGTGTGTGTGTGTCTGTGTGTGTGTGTGTGTGTGTGTGTGTGTGTGTGTGTGTGTGTGTGTGTGTGTGTCTGTGTGTGTGTGTGTGTGTGTGTGTGTGTGTGTGTGTCGGTGTGTGTGTGTGTGTGTGTCTGTGTGTGTGTGTGTGTGTGTCGGTGTCTGTGTGTGTGTGTGTGTGTGTGTGTGTGTGTGTGTGTGTGTGTCTGTGTGTGTGTGTGTGTGTGTGTGTGTGTGTGTCGGTGTGTGTGTGTGTGTGTGTGTGTGTGTGTGTGTGTGTGTGTGTGTGTGTGTGTGTGTCTGTGTGTGTGTGTGTGTGTCTGTGTGTGTGTGTGTGTGTGTGTGTCTGTGTGTGTGTGTGTGTGTGTGTGTGTGTGTGTCTGTGTGTGTGTGTGTGTGTGTGTGAGTGTGTGTGTGTGTGTGTGTGTGTGTGTGTGTGTGTGTGTGTGTGTGTGTGTGTGTGTGTGTGTGTGAGTGTATGTGTGTGTGTGTGTCTGTGTGTGTGTGTGTGTGTGTGTGTGTGTGTGTGTGTGTGTGTGTGTGTCTGTGTGTGTGTGTGTGTGTGTGTGTGAGTGTGTGTGTGTGTGTGTGTGTGAGTGCCTGTGTGTGTGTGTGTGTGTGTGTGTGTGTGTGTGTGTGTGTGTGTGTGTGTGTCTGTGTGTGTGTGTGTGTGTGTGTGTGTGTGTGTGTGTGTGTGTGTGTGTGTGTGTGTGTCTGTGTATGTGTGTGTGTGTGTGTGTGTGTGTGTGTGTGTGTGTGTGTGTGTGTGTGTGTGTCTGTGTGTGTCTGTGTGTGTGTGTGTGTGTGTGTCTGTGTGTGTGTGTGTGTGTCTGTGTGTGTGTGTGTCTGTGTGTGTCTGTGTGTGTGTGTGTGTGTGTGTGTGTGTGTCTGTGTGTGTGTGTGTGTGTGTGTGTCTGTGTGTGTGTGTGTGTGTGTGTGTGTGTGTGTGTGTGTGTGTCTGTGTGTGTGTGTGTGTGTGTGTGTGTGTCGGTGTGTGTGTGTGTGTGTGTGTGTGTGTGTGTCTGTGTGTGTGTCTGTGTGTGTGTGTGTGTGTGTGTGTGTGTGTGTGTGTCTGTGTGTGTGTGTGTGTGTGTGTGTGTGTGTGTGTGTGTGTGTGTGTGTGTGTGTCTGTGTGTGTCTGTGTGTGTGTGTGTGTGTGTCTGTGTGTGTGTGTGTGTGTCTGTGTGTGTGTGTGTGTGTGTGTGTGTGTGTGTGTGTGTGTGTGTGTGTGTGTGTGTGTGTGTGTGTGTGTGTGTGTGTGTGTGTGTGTGTGTGTGTGTGTGTGTGTGTGTCTGTGTGTGAGTGTGAGTGTGTGTGTGTGTGTGAGTGTGTGTGTCTGTGTGTTTGTGTGTGTGTGTGTGTGTGTGTGAGTGTGTGTGTGTGTGTGTGTGTGTGTGTGTGTGTGTGTGTGTGTGTGTGTGTGTGTGTGTGTGAGTGTGTGTGTGTGTGTGTGTGTGTGTGTGTGTGTGTGTGTGTGTGTGTGTGTGTGAGTGTGTGTGTGTGTCTGTGTGTTTGTGTCAGTCCGTGTTGTCCTGAAGCTAAGTGTTAATTGCCTTTATGAAGACTATGTAATGACATGTGGTTAGACCGCAGTGTGTTCCCAACATGTCAAATGTTGTTTAGTATTGGCAACTCACATGGTGCTGTTGTACTGTACTTTGGCTCAGGGATACACTAGAGACTGCTCTACTCTACTGTCTGTCTGTCTGTCTGTCTGTCTGTCTGTCTGTCTGTCTGTCTGTCTGTCTGTCTGTCTGTCTGTCTGTCTGTCTGTCTGTCTGTCTGTCTGTCTGTCTGTCTGTCTGTCTGTCTGTCTGTCTGTCTCTCTCTCTCTTTCCCTACTGTATTCAATCTATCTTGCTCTCTCTCCTCTCTCTCTCTCTCTCTCTCTCTCTCTCTCTCCTCTCTCTTTCTCTCTTCTCTCTCTTTCTCTCTCTTTTTTTTCTTTCTCTCTCTCTATTCTCTCCTTTTCAATCAACTTATTTGTTTCCTTCTCTCTTCCCTCTGTCTGTTTCTCTCTCTCCATCTCTCTCTCTCCCTTCAATCTCTCTCGTTTTATGTATTTCTCTCTATCCGTATCGCTCTCTCGCTCTCTCTCTTTCTATCTCTCTCTTTTCCCTCTTCTCCCTCCCTCCCTCCTCCCCTCTCCAGTCCTCATCTGTCTCTGATTTACTGGGCCTGTGGACTGAACTGTATTTTTCATCCATCTGTGATTTACTGGGTCTGTGGATTGTAATGTATTTTTCATCCATCTGTGATTTACTGGGCCTGTGGACTGTAATGTATTTTTCATCCATCTGTGATTTACTGGGCCTGTGGACTGTAATGTATTTTTCATCCATCTGTTATTTACTGGGTCTGTGGATTGTAATGTATTTTTCATCCGTCTGTGATTTACTGGGTCTGTGGATTGTAATGTATTTTTCATCCGTCTGTGTTTTACTGGGTCTGTGGATTGTAATGTATTTTTCATCCGTCTGTGTTTTACTGGGTCTGTGGATTGTAATGTATTTTTCATCCGTCTGTGTTTTACTGGGTCTGTGGATTGTAATGTATTTTTCATCCATCTGTGATTTACTGGGCCTGTGGACTGTAATGTATTTTTCATCCGTCTGTGATTTACTGGGTCTGTGGATTGTAATTGATTTTTCATCCGTCTGTGATTTACTGGGTCTGTGGATTGTAATGTATTTTTCATCCGTCTGTGATTTACTGGGTCTGTGGATTGTAATGTATTTTTCATCCGTCTGTGTTTCACTGGGTCTGTGGATTGTAATGTATTTTTAATCCGTCTGTGTTTTACTGGGTCTGTGGATTGTAATGTATTTTTCATCCGTCTGTGTTTTACTGGGTCTGTGGATTGTAATGTATTTTTCATCCGTCTGTGTTTTACTGGGTCTGTGGATTGTAATGTATTTTCGCGGTGAACAGGGTCTCTCTTTTACTTATTTGCCTGTTTTGTCTTGCTGTTGTTCTCTGAGAAAATGCTAACACAGGCTGCTTCCCAAATGGCACCCTATTCCCTACATAGTGTACTACTTATGACCAGGGACAATAGGGCTCTGGTTTAAATAGATGAGCTATAATGGGAATATAGGGTGCCATTTGGGAGTCAGTCCAAGTCATGAAGTCTTCCCATGTAGAAAAATATGTTAAAGATAAATGCTACTCTACTCTTTGACGATCCATTCAGCATCAATTATATGTAATACAATACGATGACAAGGGATTTGTATCAATATGGGCTATAGTCGCTGAAGCATAACATAATTTAATGCTAATCTGTAATTTCTATCACCACTATGGTCTATTTATTGTCCTACCTCCTAACCTTATTGCATTTTGCACTACATTTGCACTCTGTATATAGATTTTCTATTGTGTTTTTGACTGTTTGTTTACTGTGTAACTCTGTGTTGTTGTTTTTGTCGCACTGCTTTGCTTTGTCTTGGCCAGGTCGCAGTTGCAAATGAGAACTTCTCAACTGACCTACCTGGTTAAATAAAGGTGAAATAAAAAAATAACAGGTCAGGCTAACCCTCCCAGTCTGGCTACACCCTGGCTCTCAATGGTAGGGAAACCACATCCCAGTCTGGCTACACCCTAGCTCTCAATGGTAGGGAAACCACATCCCAGTCTGGCTACACCCTAGCTCTCAATGGTAGGGAAACCACTTCACAGTCTGGCTACACCCTGGCTCTCAATGGTGGGGAAACCACATCATGTCTATACTCCAAAATCCCCAGAATGACCCTGTTCTCCTGCTAGGAGGATGGAATTCTTCAAAACTCTGGAAACAATCACATTCAGTGTACAATCAGTGTACAATCAGTGTACAATCAGTGGACAATCAGTGTGATACAAACATTGAGATATCCTGATAATCAAGGTGTTGCCAAACAATCTTCACCGCCCTGCAAGCCTCTTTCAGAATCTTCAATAGAGCAAATTTAGCACATTATGATCGGCTCTAGTGAATGCTAAGCAATTCTGGCATCCCTCCCTCCCTCCCTCCCTTCCTCCCTCCCTCCCTCCGTCCCTCCCTCCCTCCCATGGTGTTTTTCTCTGTCTCTGTGATGCCCAGTAGCTGGACTCAGACCAACTTCCATATATTCTCCTGTGGACCCGGCCATGACTCAGAGAGACGCACCAAGTCAAGGTCAGCTGGCTAGCTTCCACGTGTCATAAAACTCTGACACCAGGACATAGAGAGAGGCTTTAAACGATGAAAATAAACACAAATATTGAAGAGAAACCAGCTGGAATATACTGAATAATTCTACTAACAGGGGAAAGAACAATGCCTGAAGCGAAGGTAAAATTATATATTTAGAGAAATCACGTTTTGCTTACATTTGCAAAAAAATATTAGAGAGGTTTATTAAAGATGCATTCATGTGCTGAGATATAGCGCTACACAATAACTTCACATAATAACACGTTTAGAATGGAAAAGCTATTGTGAAACAACTGTTGCAAGGACTTGAGAAAGAGTTGTAATGTCAATGTTTTGCTAATGTTGTCAACCTCGTGAACCCAAACTAATGATAAAACAGGGAGATGTAGCCTACTCACAACAGCTGGCCGGACCCGTCAATTGTTCTCTAGTTGGTTTATATTCCTTCATTACTACTGATATGTGATTGAGGTAGAAATGTTACATGTGAAACCTTTCAATGCTTCCAGTGCTTCAGTCATTTAACCACAGACTATTTTCACACATTACTTTGTTTGGCGGGAACCTTTACTGGGCATTTAAAGGTAGTGCCTCTTTAAATGTAATGGTGTAGTTCAGCAAAATGATGTATTCAGATATTTATTTTCCAGTTAATGGACTGCTCTTAACCTCTTGAGGACAGATCCTGGACATAAACCAAGGAATATGTGGCGATGGGATGGAATGTGTAGGAAAACGAGTAGCAGTAGTATCCGGGTTAGGGTTAGGGTTAGGGTTACGGCGCCACGGACATTTTAAGCCATTTTTAGGGGTTGATGGGGAGGACGGCTCCTTGGGAATAAGGGGCCGGGCTGGGGCTCCATGGCCGGTTTGGGGAGATCCCCTAACACCCCAACCTAGGGTTAGGGTTAGGGTTAGGTTTTGGGTTTTTTCACAGATTATTTGGATGTTCCAGTGGGCGGTAAGGGCTTTGGCTTAGAGTTTCCTTTTGCGAGGGTGGAGACTTCTCAAACTGGAACACAGAACTTAATCATGCAGCTGGCCAAATTACACATGCTTTTAGTTCTGAGTGAATCGATGACTAAAGTGCTCTAAGGATTGACTGCAATCCACACTTTGGTTGTAGTAAAAAGGTCACTGCCAAGAAACGCGTATGTTAGCATTTTCTGACTTAAAAACTGTATTTTATTTAGCATGGAGTGTGACAATATTACACAATATTACTGTTTGGGAGTAAAATGTTCAACATATTTTGTTAAGCATCCTCTGTATTGTGTGCTCATTCTTTAACCATGTTCTAGGGGCCATTTTGAGACTTTAAGGAGCATCAGGTACTGCTGGATTGTCTAAAAATGGCATGTCCATATTTTTGTAAGAAATTAGACTGTTCACTCAAAACACATTTTTTGATGAAACCACACAAAAATACTTAACTAATGATTAGAAAATAGTTTAAAGGGACCTACAGTATATTAAACATCTTATGAATGATCTTTTGAATATTTACTGACATTTTCAACCTCTCCATAGATAGATAGGTACTTTATTGATCCCAGAGGGGAAATTTCTTTTTCAAGCAGCTATGAAAAAAACACAGGGCAGGTGCAAAATGCCAGAAAGAAAATACACAAAAGACAGATACACGATACATGATACATGGAGCGTCAGCATGAAAAAGTATCAAAATACAAGAAGTCTGGAGTACAGAAAAGCTATAAAAATAACATAGCATAGTATGGGTGGTTGGCTGATATGTACACTATACATTGGTGGATGGTGCATGGTTAAATATAGTAAATATCCTAACACCCCAACAGTTCCTGTAACACCTACATGTTTCAAGCAGACCACTGTTGTCTCTGTGCCCAAGCACACCAAGGTAACCTGACTAGCACTCATATCTGTAGCTATGAAATTCTTTGAAAGACTGATCATGGCTCACATCAACACCATCATCCCAGACACCCTGGACACACTCCAATTCACATACCGCCCCAACAGATCCACAGGTGACACAATTTCTGCTGCAAATCACACTACCCTCTCAGACCTGGACCTGAACACCTACTTGTCGAACATCTCATTCAAAAATCATGGACATTAATATGGAGTTGGTCCCTTCTTTGCAGCCTCCACTCTTCTGGGAAGGCTTTCCACTTCATGTTGGAACATTGCTGAGGGACTTGCTTCCATTCAGGCACAAGATAATTAGTGAGGTCAGGCACTGATGTTGGGCGATTAGGCCTGGCTTGCAGTCGGCATTCCAATTCATCCCAAAGGTGTTCGATGGGGTTGAGGTTAGGGCTCTGTGCAGGCCAGTCAAGTTTTCCACAAACCATTTCTCTATGGAACTCACTTTGTGCATGGGGGCATTGTCATGCTGAAACAGGAAAGGGCTTCCAAAAACTGTTGCTACAAAGTTGGAAGCACAGAATAGTCTAGAATGTAATTGTATAATGTAGCGTTAAGATTTCCCTTCACTGGAACTAAGGGGCCTAGCCCGAACCATGAAAAACAGCCCCAGACCATCAGTCCTCCTACACCAGACTTTACAGCTGGCACTATGCATTGAGGCAGGTAGCGTTCTCCTGGCACCCAGGACTGCCAGAAAGTGAAGAGTGATTCATCACTCCAGAGAACGCTTTTCCACTACCCGAGTCCAATGGCGGCAAGCTTTACAACACTCCAGCCAATGGTTGGCATTGCGCATGGTGATCTTAGGCTTGTGTGCAGCTGCTCAGCCATGGAAACCCATTTCATGAAGCCCCTGACCAACAGTTATTGTGCTGACATTGCTTCCAGAAGCAGTTTGGAACTCGGTAGTGAGTGTTGCAACCGAGGACACATGATTTTTTTCTACATTTCGAAAAAGCCATGGTAACAAAGATTATCTACACATACTGAGCAGCTCATGTTATATATAGAATCGTTCTAAATGGCAGACCAATCCAAACTCATCTCTCGGCATGTCCAGCCCATCCAATATGTCAACCAATCATGGCTAGCGGGAAGGTTCCTGTCTTTTTCCCTGGCTAAACCAACTAGGCTTGTAATTTAACAATTTTATTCGTATTTACAGATGACATACAAGTTTGTTATTAAGGCACATGAAAAATCAAATGTTCCAGAAGGCATTTCGGTCCAAAAACGCATTTTGCTAAAAAATTATAATAAGAATGTTCAAATGCCTCTCCTGTGAAGTAGTGACGCGTGACATACTCCTAACTTCCTGAATCTGGTCACAAATGTGATCAATTTGTGTATATAGTGTTTTGGATTAAACCCTCCATGTATTGAATGCTTTCTCTTTGTCATAATAAGTGGTTTGGTAACTTGAAGGTACGTATAATGCATTATGGTGCAGTTGTAAGACCTGTAATAAACATGTATGACCCCCTTATAATGTCTTAGAATCATATCCTCATTATGCAGACAAAATACCAGCCATTACACCTGCAGGCAGTAAAGTGGTGTTATTACATTTATTTGAAAAGGGACAATGTACAACAAATCATAAGTCTAAGTACCCTTAATAAAATCTGTGTTGTACCAGATTTAGCCAACAGCTCATTTCTGTTACACATTATATATCAAGGGAAGGTAAGGTAGCCATTTTGCGATCTACTGGCCTGTGAAGACTAGAGGGGTCTCCAAAATCTTAATTGCATCCTCTAAACTGTAAATTAGGTCTCAAAGCCATCCTGATCACTCATCCATGACAACACTTGGACGCTAGCTCATGGCCGACCTTGTAAGTTCTGACACTGGCTGTTTAATTTTAGATTTAAGCCCTGGTGGAATAATGCCATATTTCAGACCGTTGCTCCTGGAGCAGGAGCGGGTGGATGTTGGACATAGATTAACCTAAAAATGATTACCTAGATCAATATTTTGTCATGGATAATACAGATAAATTCAGGCTGTGGCCCTGGAGGTCGATGTCAGTTGGGCAGGCTGCCGAGAAGGCAATAACTCCAGCCTCTTTATTATATAGGTGTCCAATACTGAGACTGCTGAAGATCACTTCTCAGCTCCTCACCCTGTAGGGAGTTGCCTTCACTTTTCTATTAGTCTCTCTAATAACTCCCAACAGCTTAACTTTACAAGTACATGCTGTGGCCAGGGAACTACTCAGAGTTCGGACATTATGAGAGTCTGCTAAGATTCTGTTTACCCAAAATTACAATGTTTGAGTGAGAGCACTAACAGAGCAGAGAAAACATTTGGATATCTGCACCAAAAGCTGTGGTTACTGTGAAACGATCATATGACCATATCAAACCCTGTGATTGGCCAGTGTTACCAAACAGTTCCCTATAAGCTCCTCCACATCATGTCACTTACGCATGTAGGATTTTAATTTGAGCCAGTTTGCTACAGCAGGAAAATAATCCTGCTGCAAAAGGAAATGTGAATTAGTATTTGGATTATAATTAATGGACACTTTTTTAGGGGTTGATACTTTTTTCCACAAAGGAAAATCAAGCTTCAGATACACTACAAATGTTGCATTTCCTGCATTGCAAAATGATCAAATAAAGATTCCATTACCATGAACCACGTTACGATTTGGTTAATAACAAACCTATACACCATCCACAACCTGTGGTTACAGGAATAATAATAACATTGTGCCAAACCCTCTTATGGCCTGATCGTACTACCATCTATCTATCTATCTATCTATCTATCTATCTATCTATCTATCTATCTATCTATCTATCTATCTATCTATCTATCTATCTATCTATCTATCTATCTATCTATCTATCTATCTATCTATCTATCTATCTATCTATCTATCTATCTATCTATCTATCTATCTATCTATCTATCTATCTATCTATCTATCTATCTATCTATCTATCTATCTATCTCTCTATCTATCTATCTATCTATCTATCTATCTATCTATCTATCTATCTATCTATCTATCTATCTATCTATCTATCTATCTATCTATCTATCTATCTATCTATCTATCTATCTATCTATCTATCTATCTATCTATCTATCTATCTATCTATCTATCTATCTATCTATCTATCTATCTATCTATCTATCTATCTATCTATCTATCTATCTATCTATCTATCTATCTGTCTATCTATCTATCTATCTATAACACTATGTATTTTACTGTGGGCAGAATGGCTTCTACTCTTCTACACCTACTACTACAGTATAGACAATATAATGTAACTCAGTGTACATATGACCTTTGGCTGTATGGTAATCAAATGCATACATGAATATGCATATGTAATATTTGTAGGTATAACATGAATGTGCATATGTAATATGTGTAGGTATAACATGAATGTGCATATGTAATATGTGTAGGTATAACATGAATGTGCATATGTAATATGTGTAGGTATAACATGAATATGCATATGTAATATGTGTAGGTATAACATGAATATGCATATGTAATATGTGTAGGTATAACATGAATATGCATATGTAATATGTGTAGGTATAACATGAAATAAAAGCTCAACATTTGTATGTAAGGTGTTACATAAATATTGTGAATATGAGTGTCATGTAATTGATATATCAGAAAGAACACTGACATGAAACCAAGTCTTTGTTTCATTCTTCCAAGGATCCATTCTCTTTAGATTGTTTGGTATTTTGTTCCTGACTGTAGACTACTAAAGGATTCTCATCAAATACAACATCATCCTCCCCTCCATTGAGCCAAATAAACAGTTGGACCCACCTATCCTTTTAATAACAGTTATTATAGTTAAACAAATGATCAGATCACCCAGGATTGGAGTGATAGTGATTTTTCTATCCTCAAGGACCCAGCCGGGCTGTTGGTTGGTTCATTTCCATTCAGAGAATTTAGGAAATGCAAATGATGACTGTCTATTCTGCAGCGCAATGTCTGTCTCTCAACATTCTATCTGATTCTGAAGCTGTGCTCCAATGTGTTAATTCACTCATCTCAGGTTCTCTCTGATTGCTGCATGTTGATAGTCACTGTTTTCCTTCCTACTGCCTCTTCATTACTGGGTATTCTCTCTCTCTCTCTCTCTCTCTCTCTCTCTCTCTCTCTCTCTCTCTCTCTCTCTCTCTCTCTCTCTCTCTCTCTCTCTCTCTCTCTCTCTCTCTCTCTCTCTCTCTCTCTCTCTCTCTCTCTCTCTCTCTCTCTCTCTCCCTCCCTCTCTCTCTCTCTCTCTCTCTCTCTCTCTCTCTCTCTCTCTCTCTCTATCTCTCTCCCTCTCTCTCTCTCTCTCTCTCTCTCTCACTTCTATTCAATTCAATTCAAGGGGCTTTATTGGCATGGGAAACATATGTTAACATTGCTGAAGCAAGTGAAGTAGATAATAAACAAAAGTGAAATAAACAATAAAAATTAACAGTAAACATTATGGTCACAGAAGTTAAAAAATAATAAATACATTTCAAGTGTCATATTATGTATATATACAGTGTTGTAACAATGTACAAATGGTTAGTATAAAAGGGAAAATAAATAAACATAAATATGGGTTGTATTTACAATGGTGTTTGTTCTTCACTGGTTGCCCTTTTCTTGTAGCAACAGGTCACACATCTTGCTGCTGTGATGGAACACTGTGGTATTTCGCCCAGTAGATATGGGAGTTTATCAAAATTGGATTTGTTTTCAAATTCTTTGTGGATCTGTGTAATCTGAGGGAAATATGTGTCTCTAACATGGTCATACATTTGGCAGGAGGTTAGGAAGTGCAGCTCAGTTTCCACCTCATTGTGTGGGCAGCGTGCACATAGCCTGTCTTCTCTTGAAACCAGGTCTGCCTACGGCGGCCTTTCCCAATAGCAAGGCTATGCTCACTGAGTCTAGTTTGCTTTGCTTTTTTGTTAATTCTTTCCAATGTGTCAAGTAATTATCTTTTTGTTTTCTCATGATATGGTTGGGTCTAATTGTGTTGTTGTCCTGGGGCTCTGTGGGGTCTGTTTGTGTTTGTGAACAAAGCCCCAGAACCAGCTTGCTTAGGGGACTCTTCTCCTGGTTCATCTCTCTATAGGTGATGGTTTTGTTATGGAAGGTTCGGGAATCGTTTCCTTTTAGGTGGTTGTAGAATTTAACGGCCCTTTTCTGGATTTTGATAATTAGCGGGTATCGCCCTAATTCTGCTCTGCATGCATTATTTGGTGTTTCTCGTTGTACACAGAGGATATTTTTGCAGAATTAGTTTGGTGTTTGTCCCAGTTCTTGGTTGGTGAGGGGACCCCAGACCTCACTACCATTAAGGGCAATGGGTTCTATAATGGATTGAAGTATTTTTTGCCATATTCTAATTGGTTTGTTTAGTCCAAGGTATGTATAGTTTTTGTGTGCTCTAGGGCAACAGTGTCTAGATAGAATTTGTATTTGTGGTCCTGGCAACTGGACCTTTTTTGGAACACCATTATTTTGGTCTTACTGAGATTTACTGTCAGGGCCCAGGTCTGACAGAATCTGTGCAGAAGATCTAGGTGCTGCTGTAGGCCCTCCTTGGTTGGTGACAGAAGCACCAGATCATCAGCAAACAGTTGACATTTGACTTCAGATTCTAGTAGGGTGAGGCCGGGTTCTGCAGACTCTTGTGCCCTCACCAATTTGTTGATAATATGTTGAATAGGGTCCGACTACCCTCTGGAAAGGGTAGTCGGACCGCACACTTGTTGTTTGTGTACATGGATTTGATAATGTTGTGTGTTTTCCCCCAACAACGTATAGCAGACCCAGACACTCATGAGAATGTGTTTTAAAAAGAAAAACGATTACGTATTCCTGCGCCTGTTTCCCGATCCTCTATACGACGTGACAGATTTGATGGATTCTTCAATGACATTGAGCTGATTTCTGACGTGCTGTTCCTTCTTTTTCCGTAGTGTATTTCTGTATTGTTTTAGTTATTCACCATAGTGAAGCGTAGACTCAGGTTTTCTGGGTTTCTCAATTTCTTTCTTAGTTTTTTACATTCTTCATCAAACCATTTGTCATTGTTGTTCATTTAGATTTGATCGGGAAGCTGAGAGGTCAGATAAAACAGTTTAGATTTTCTACTGCCTAGTTTACACCTTCACTATTACAGTGGAACGTTTGGTCCAGGAAGTTGTCTAAAAGGGATTGAATTTGTTGTTGCCTAATTGGTTTTTGGTAGATTTCAACACTACTTTCCTTCCATCTATAGCATTTCTTAATATTACTCAGTTCCTTTGGCTTTGATGCCTCATGATTAAGTATTACTCTGTTCAAGTAGACTGTGAATTTGCTGTGATATGATAGGGGTGTCAGTGTGCTGACTGTGAACACTTTGAGAGACTCTGGGTTGAGGTCAGTGATAAAGTAGTCTACAGTACTACTGCCAAGAGATGAGCTATATGTGTACCTACCGTAGGAGTCCCCTTGAAGCCTACCATTGACTATGTACAGACCCAGCATCCGACAGACTGCAGGAGTTGTGACCCAATTTTCTTGGTTATGTTGTCGTAGTTGTGTCTAGGGGGGCATATGGGGGAGGGAATGCTATCACCTCCAGGTAGGTGTTTGTCCCCTTGTGTGCTGAGGGTGTCAGGTTCTTGTCCAGTTCTGGTCCTGGGCCTGGAAATGATTGATTTCCCCCTCCAGGATGGAGAAGCTGTCTTCATTAAAGTATGGGGATTCTATTGGGGGATATAGGTAGCACACAGGAGGACATTTTTCTCTGTTATGATAATTTCCTTGTTAATTTCTAGCCAGATGTAAAATGTTCCTGTTTTGATTAATTTAATAGAGTGAGTTAGGTCTGCTCTAGAGTAAATTAGCACACCCCCTCTCTTCCCTGTTTCACACCTGGTAGTTTGGTGGATGGGACTACCAGCTCTCTGTAACCTAGAGGGCAACCAGTGGGTTTGTCTCCTCTATACCATGTTTCTTTCCGGATGACAATATCTGTATTTCCGATTTCTTTGGTGAACTCCAGGTTCCTACTCTTTAGGCCAAAGTCAGATGACCTCAGGCCTTGGATATTCCAGGATGAGATAGTGAAGGCTTTGTGTTCCATAAAGTGTCCAATGTTGTTGGTTGTGTGGTTTGGCCTCAGGCCTCTCTCTCTCTCTCTCTCTCTCTCTCTACAGATGTAGGATCTTTATTTGATCACTCTTTTGTTGCTGACATTTTAAAAAGATTCCACTTTGACATTTGAGACTTGATTTGCCCTAATGAAAAATATATATCAAGCCCTACAAAAATGTCCATTAATTAAATCCACATAATAATTCACATTTCTTGTTGCTGCAGGATTATTTTCCCGCTATAGCAAACTGGCTCAAATTTGGATCCTTCATATGTGTATCTCTATCTCTCCAGGAGTTGAGCACAAATTACTTTGGGTAATAATGAGAAGTGGTTAGAATTCCAAACATTTATTTCATGGAGTCCTCTGATGGTTGTTCAAGTACTATGAATGATGAACAAAAAGAAGCAATACATCAACAAGCTCTGACGACCCAATTAAGAGAGGCTGTCTGTCAAACTAATGTTCACTTCACTCTACTTACTCTCTAAACAGGTACAGGATGAGCCATCAGCACTTTAGCAGAGAGAGATATGGGCTGAAAGAGAGGGGTAAAGAGAGGAGAGAGAAATAGAGAGAGAGATTTGTCTGACAAGCTCTAATCATACCTTTGATTTGTAAAAAGTGAAGGTTTCAGGATTGGCTGTCATATTATGATAATATTATTGAGAAAATCATGTTTTACATTCTACAGGACAACAACTATTAGAATGTTGACAGACTGAGAACATACGTATCACTATAGGCCTGGTTTCAATTATCATACCTTTTCATAATGCTACAGACTTGGGTTCAAATAGCATGCCTTTTCATAATGCTACAGACCTGGTTTCAATTAGCATACCTTTTCATAATGCTACAGACTTGGGTTCAAATAGCATGCCTTTTCATAATGCTACAGACTTGGGTTCAAATAGAATACCTTTTCATAATGCTACAGACCTGGGTTCAAATAGCATACCTTTTCACAATGCTACAGACCTTTGTTCAAATAGCATACCTTTTCATAATGCTACAGACCTGGGTTCAAATATAATACCTTTTCTTTCAAATACTTTGAGCATTCCGTTGACCCTAGCTGAACAGCCAGATGGACAGGGTTTGAAGTTTGCCCTTTTGGGACCATTCCATTGGTTCCACTACAGCAGGGCAAGCTCATTCAGGCTCAGCTCAAGTATATAAAAAAAATCACTACTTGAAACCTGTTCTGTCTTTTGAAGCTTTGATAAACACAGCCTTGTATTCATTTTGAGTCTGATGTCTGTGTTGTCAGATCAGTGACCGACCGGTTCAATTGGGCTCAGATGAGTCCTCTCTCTCTCTCTCTCTCTCTCTCTCTCTCTCTCTCTCTCTCTCTCTCTCTGGACACTGACCTTGTGTTTTGCTGTGTCATTAAAAGCAGAGCCTCGTTAATGGAAAATTCCAAGTTGTTTACAAAGATGCCGACCCTGATGTGACAAACACATACTGGCTGAGTTGAACACTAAAGTTTTGTCCTTGCCATAAAACAGACACCACCAATATCTCTCTCTCTAACTATATCTCCCTTTCACTAACTCTCTCTCTCTCTCTCACACTCAGCATTATCAGCAATGCAACAACAATAATAAATAATACAAGATAATGCTAACATAAAATAAATGGCTCAGTAGAATAGAATGAACATTATAGCATCAGTATAACAGGAAGTACAACAGAGGACTGACACTGTGTTAAGAGTCAGTGTGGTGGAGGAATGGTTGCCAATCCTCACAGCCTGTGGTCTGCCCGTCAGGAAGTCCAGGATCCAGTTGCAGAGAGTGGTGTCCAGAACCAGGGTTCTGAGCTTGGAGGGAACAATAGTGTTGAATGCTGAACTCACATAGGTGTTCCTCTTGTCCAGACGTGTTACTGCCGTGTGAATAGTGATAGAAATGGCATCTTCCATGGATCTGTTGGAGTGGGTCCAGTGTGCCTGGCATGCTGGCCTTGATGTGGGCCATGCACAGCCTCTCAAAGCACTTCATGATGAGTAATACTCATTTGGTCACCTTGTTTTTCTTGGGCACTGGGACGATGGTGGTCTTATAGCCGGTGGGGACTACAGCCTGGGAGAGGGACAGGTTGAAGATGTCAGAGAAGATGCCCGCCATGTGAGTATTCACTATTTTGAGAGTTTTCCTCACATCCGCATCGGAGAGTGAAAGCACCTGGTCGTCCGGAGTAGCTAGAGTCTTCCTGGATGGCTCGGTATTGTCTGCCTCGAAGCGAGCATAGAATGTGTTAAACTCATAGACTGTGTTAAACTCAATCTCTGAATGTGCAGTGACATCCTCTCCGGAGGAATTTAATTGGTCGGCTAACAATAGGTGACAGATCAATTCCGTCATATCAGTTCAATCCAAAGGGTCAGGGGAGCTGAAGTTTGTGTGTCTAACAGATGCCTGGTGATGGTCTCTGTTTCTCTGCAGGCTATAAAGAGTCCATGAAGTGGACCAGAGAGAGACAACAAAGGCCAGACAGATTACACACCAATCTGATTCTATATGTGGACTTCACTTCTAATCAGTAGTTCTATCTGATTCTATATGTGGACTTCTCTTCTAATCAGTAGTTCTATCTGATTCTATATGTGGACTTCACTTCTAATCAGTAGTTCTATATGATTCTATATGTGGACTTCTCTTCTAATCAGTAGTTCTATCTGATTCTATATGTGGACTTCTCTTCTAATCAGTAGTTCTATCTGATTCTATATGTGGACTTCTCTTCTAATCAGTAGTTCTATCTGATTCTATATGTGGACTTCTCTTCTAATCAGTAGTTCTATCTGATTCTATAAGTGGACTTCTCTTCTAATCAGCGTAATCTGCACATAATAACATAATGATCATACACAAAGAATAAACTACTAATTAGATAAATAAAATGTTCTCCTTGATCTGTATAATCAGTATCTATTATTTGTGCCACAAACATCCAGTTATGTTGTATATCCTGTTGTATAATGTTTTGGGTTCATTGATGGTTGCATGCAACACTCACAACATGAGGTTCCTTCCCGGAATGCTATTGAGTCATGACAACACAAACAGAATTCTGTGTGTGTGCCCCGTGGGAAATCCGGGACAGAACATGCTGTGGAACTTTAATTATGCTGGAGGCAACAGAATGATTTTAACCATGCAGCTTATTTAGCATCACAGTAATATAATATACTGCCTGGCTTTTTATCTCTCCGGGCCACCATACGTTATAGCGCTTTGTTATCCAGTGTAGGCCTACTTCATTTTTTCACTGTTCCGGATGTGAGTCTATATGCTCTTAAAAGTGCTGCTCCTGGTTGGAGGGTGATATACTGTAACTCTGCATGCCCTCAATTTTAAAAGTCTGTCAAATAAATCTTGTGTGGATAGTTAGCATGCTGCTGTCAAGGGGAAGCTGTAAATACATAACGTTGTACATGTTTGAGGTGTCTGAGGAAGCCTCTGGCTTCAGCGGTGTCTGTTCAATGCTTTTTGGTTATCTCTGTTACTACAAGTAAGAATAAGAATCAAATTTTAACTCTACACACCGATAGAATTTTGCACATTTTGAGCAATTAACTCTCTTTACTACCAAAGCTGGTAATATTACAGTCCATAACATACATCATCTCATACATGTAATAGAAGCAGTTCTGAGAGTCTTGCTTGTGTGATGACTAACTTTGCGTTAGCCCTTTCTGTGAGCCATATTTGCATGATGAATAACCCTACCTCAAGCCCTGAAGACTTATGTTAGCTGCGTGAACTAATATGGCGTGCAGTGGACCCTGGGTCATATTGTCATTGACATGGGAGTTATGAAAATAACCTGGTGTTTCTTACAGTCAGGACCATGCTACCAAACAGAGATGTTATAACTCTCAGCTAAAACGGACCATGCTACCAAACAGAGATGTTTTAACTCTCAGCTAAAACGGACCATGCTACCAAACAGAGATGTTTTAACTCTCAGCTAAAACGGACCATGCTACCAAACAGAGATGTTTTAACTCTCAGCTAAAACAGACCATGCTACCAAACAGAGATGTTTTAACTCTCAGCTAAAACAGACCATGCTACCAAACAGAGATGTTTTAACTCCCAGCTATAACGTTGTGGTTTGTTACAGGAATATGTACTCTGAAATCTAGCCCACAATTCATGTTCTTTCCCTGTTCAACATACAGTGTAATGGGAAAGTATTCAGACCCCTTGACCTTTAACACATTTTGTTACGTTACAGCCTTATTCTAAAATGGAATAAAATACATTTTTTACTCATTAATCTACGCACAATAGCCCATAATGACAAACCAAAAGCAGTTAAAAAAAAATAATTGCTAACCTTATTTACATAAGTTCAGACCCTTTGCTATGATGCCCAAAATTGAGCTCAGGTGCATTCTGTTTCCATTGATCATCCTTGAGATTTTTCTACAACTTGGTTGGAGTCCAACTGTGGTAAATTCAATTGATTGGACATGATTTGGAAATAAACATTAGGTCGGGCTCAGAGACAGGATTGGGTCGAGGCACAGATCTGTGGAAGGGAACCAAAACATGTCTGCAGCATTGAAGTTGCCCAAGAACACAGTGGCCTCCATCATTCTTAAATGGAAGAAGTTTGGAAGCACCAAGTCTCTTCCTAGAGCTGGCCGCCCGGAGGTGACCAAGAACCTGATGGTCACTCTGACAGACCTCCAGAGTTCCTCTATGGAGATGAAAGAATCTTCCAGAAGGACAACCATCTCTGCAGCACTCCACCAATCAGGCTTTTATGGTAGAGTGGCCAGACTGAAGCCACTCCTCAGAAAAAGGCAAACCTGGAAGAAACCTATAATCATCCCTAAGGTGAAGCATGGTGGTGGTACCATCATGCCGTGGGGATGTTTTTCAGAGGCAGGGACTGGGAGACTAGTCAGGATCGAGGAAAAGATTAATGGAGCAAAGTACAGAGAGATCCTTGATGAAAACCTGCTCCAGAGAACTCAGAGTGCTCTGTTCAACCTGACAGAGCTTGAGAGAATCTGCAGAGAAGAATCTGAGAAATTCCCCAAAAACAGGAATGCACTGTACATAGCTATGGACCATATGACTGATTTAATAAGTACCTGACAATATGGATATTATTATTATTTTTTAACCTTTATTTAACTAGTCAAGTTAGTTAAGAACAAATTCTTATTTACAATGACGGCCTACACCGGCCAAAAAGCCCAGACGACGCTGGGCTAATTGTGCCCTATGTATAGCCCACTTTTATTTATTTTCAACATTTCTATTTGCCATTTTATATTGCACAGCATTGTAAAGTATGTTATAACCTGAAGTATGTGCTTGTGATCTTATTAATCCAAAGTTTTTTTGTCACATGCCAAATCAAGGTGTATGGGGATGTTTGGTAATTGGCTGGATGTGGTTTGATTTAAATTGCTAGTGTTTTTGTTTGGGCAGTCTGTCCATTACAACTGCACATTAGTTACCCTTGTGGAGTCACAAACTGGATGTTCGTAGGTTATATGTTTATTTAAATTTTCACTGACTATTTTGTTTTTACAGTTGTAATGTTCATAGTTTTAACTTTAATCTTCTCCCAGTTTGAAGTACCTCACCTGAAGCTCATTACTTTCCATTTCAGGTGGGATCTGCATCGCTCAGTCCTTGAAGATCCCTCACAATCACAAGCAGGAAAACTTCGACAAGATCATCAGGCTGCTTCTGGACACGCGTTACGCTCGGGCAGTCGTCCTCTTCACCTCAGATGAGGACATAAGGTATGTATCTACAAGTTGTTAGGCCTTGGAGCTAAAGCCTAGGCATTGGCCGCGTGCAAGCCCTATAACCAACATTTAAAATATTGTCTGGAATACTGAAGAGCTGCTCGGTCCTCAGGATTTAAACTGAAATGCTAAAAGACAGTTCAGGAGGTCGGCAACTGAATTCAAATCAATAATGTTTACTTTAATGCTGATGCATTTCAGAGCAGGCTCCATTGTCACAGCAATATGTATCTACTGTTCATTATATTACCAAGCATACTGTGTGACAACAAGTAAAAGCCTGTTTTATCCATACACAACAATCTATAGTCCCAGGTGGTTTATTGAAACAAAGTTTTGAACCTTTAGGTCTTTATCAAAGGGTTGGAGTGTTGTTTCAAGGACCCACATGGGAGGATAAATGATAGAACTCAGTCTGTGGAATTCTCGTTCGCTTTCTGATGAGCATTCCTTTAGCACCTGCTTTAAGACACTGAATGGGAGTACAGTATGTAAACCTTCTATTGCAGGGAGACCAACAACAACTACAAAAACAACAACAAAAACAATATCTTAACATCACTTTATTGGTCAATTGTATTATACATAGTACAGCATTATAGTATAGCATTATACATATTATAGCATTATAGTATAGCATTATACATATTATAGCATTATACATATTATAGCATTATATATATTATAGCATTATAGTATAGCATTATATTATAGCATTATAGTATAGCATTATACATATTATAGCATTATAGTATAGCATTATACATATTATAGCATTATACATATTATAGCATTATAGTATAGCATTATATTATAGCATTATAGTATAGCATTATACATATTATAGCATTATAGTATAGCATTATATTATAGCATTATAGTATAGCATTATACATATTATAGCATTATAGTATAGCCTTATACATATTATAGCATTATAGTATAGCATTATAGCATAGCATTATATTATAGCATTATACATATTAAAGCATTATATTATATCATTATACATATTATAGCATTATAGTATAGCATTATACATATTATAGCATTATAGTATAGCATTATACATATTATAGCATTATAGTATAGCATTATAGCATAGCATTATATTATAGCATTATACATATTATAGCATTATAGTATAGCATTATACATATTATAGCATTATACATATTATAGCATTATACATATTATAGCATTATATTATAGCATTATAGTATAGCATTATACATATTATAGCATTATAGTATAGCATTATACATATTATAGCATTATACATATTATAGCATTATACATATTATAGCATTATAGTATAGCATTATATTATAGCATTATAGTATAGCATTATACATATTATAGCATTATAGTATAGCCTTATACATATTATAGCATTATAGTATAGCATTATAGCATAGCATTATATTATAGCATTATACATATTATAGCATTATAGTATAGCATTATATTATAGCATTATAGTATAGCATTATACATATTATAGCATTATAGTATAGCATTATACATATTATAGCATTATAGTATAGCATTATAGCATAGCATTATATTATAGCATTATACATATTATAGCATTATAGTATAGCATTATACATATTATAGCATTATACATATTATAGCATTATACATATTATAGCATTATAGTATAGCATTATATTATAGCATTATAGTATAGCATTATACATATTATAGCATTATAGTATAGCATTATACATATTATAGCATTATAGTATAGCATTATACATATTATAGCATTATATTATAGCATTATAGCATAGCATTATATTATAGCATTATACATATTATAGCATTATAGTATAGCATTATACATATTATAGCATTATACATATTATAGCATTATAGTATAGCATTATATTATAGCATTATAGTATAGCAATATACATATTATAGCATTATAGTATAGCATTATACATATTATAGCATTATACATATTATAGCATTATAGTATAGCATTATATTATAGCGTTATAGTATAGCATTATACATATTATAGCATTATAGTATAGCATTATACATATTATAGCATTATAGTATAGCATTATATATATTAAAGCATTATATTATAGCATTATAGCATAGCATTATATTATAGCATTATACATATTATAGCATTATAGTATAGCATTATATTATAGCATTATAGTATAGCATTATACATATTATAGCATTATAGTATAGCATTATAGTATAGCATTATAGTATAGCATTATATTATAGCATTATAGTATAGCATTATAGTATAGCATTATATTATAGCATTATAGTATAGCATTATAGTATAGCATTATATTATAGCATTATATTATAGCATTATAGTATAGCATTTTAGTATAGCATTATATTATAGCATTATAAAGTGTATAGCATTATATTATAGCATTACAATATTATAGCATTATAATATTATATTATTAAAGTGTTATATTATAGTATTATATTATAGCATATTGTTATAGCATTATAGTATAGCATTATAGTATAGCATTATACATATTATAGCATTATATTATAGAATTATAGCATAGCATTATATTATAGCATTACACATATTATAGCATTACAGTATAGCATTATATTATAGCATTATAGTATAGCATTATATTATAGCATTATATTATAGCATTATATTATAGCATTATAGCATAGCATTATACATATTATAGCATTATAGTATAGCATTATATTATAGCATTATATTATAGCATTATATTATAGCATTATATTATAGCATTATATTATAGCATTATAGTATAGCATTATACATATTATAGCATTATAGTATAGCATTATAGTATAGCATTATAGTATAGCATTATATTATAGCATTATATTATAGCATTATAGTATAGCATTATACATATTATAGCATTATATTATAGCATTATAGTATAGCATTATAGTATAGCATTATATTATAGCATTATATTATAGCATTATAGTATAGCATTATACATATTATAGCATTATATTATAGCATTATATTATAGCATTATAGTATAGCATTATACATATTATAGCATTATAGTATAGCATTATACATATTATAGCATTATAGTATAGCATTATACATATTATAGCATTATAGTATAGCATTATAGTATAGCATTATATTATAGCATTATATTATAGCATTATACATATTATAGCATTATATTATAGCATTATACATATTATAGCATTATAGTATAGCATTATACATATTATAGCATTATATTATAGAATTATATTATAGAATTATAGTATAGCATTATATTATAGCATTATATTATTATAGTATTATATTATAGTATTATATTATAGCATATTGTTATAGCATTATAGTATAGTAGTACAATATTACAGCGTTATATTATAGTATTATATTATAGTATTATATTATAGCATAATATTATATCATTATAGTATGGCAATATAGTAAAGTATTATATTATAGTATTATATTATAGCTTTATATTATAGCATTATAGTATAGCATTATATTATTATATTTTAGCATTGTAGTATTATATTATAGCATCATATTAAAACATTACAGCCTTGATACTGTGGTATCAAGAACTTGTGATATTGGATTAATTCAATGTGTGAAACAAAATGAAGATCCTACATGAGTTACTTTAGTGTAATTGATCTGTAGTTCCACATCAAAACGGATACTACAATATGACTAACTTCCTGGTCTCATTTGAGGAAACACCTCTTCACACTAGCTCTCTCTGTTCAGACAAAACAGAGCGTAAGACAAAATAGAACAGAAAGAACTACGTTACTAAGGAGTTCGACTGGGTGATATAGAACTATATACTGTTTGAATAACTTTGCTGTGAATTTTGTGTGTGTTTCAATGTTGTCTTGGTGGGCTTGGGAGTATGCATATTAAAAATAGACATTTCCTTTGCAAGATGGACTATATCCTATCCTATCCTGTCCTATCGTATCGTATTATATTCTATTAAGTCATCTATGTGTCTGGTTGCAGGGGTATCCTGAATGCCAGTAAAAGGGCGGACCAGGTGGGTCATTTCCTGTGGATTGGTTCAGATAGCTGGGGAGCCAAGAACAGCCCTATCCATCAGCTAGAGGAAGCAGCAGTGGGAGCTGTCACTATCCTGCCAAAAAGAGCAACCATTGCCGGTAGGTTGGGCCTGTAGAAACATCATGCTCAGATTTACTTTTTGTGAAGAGAAAAAAGCTGTCAGCCTGCCTGCCTGCCTGCCTGCCTGCCTGCCTGCCTGTCTGTCTGTCTGTCTGTCTGTCTGTCTGTCTGTCTGTCTGTCTGTCTGTCTGTCTGTCTGTCTGTCTGTCTGTCTGTCTGTCTTCACTATTTGAGATTCATAGAACAACTTCCTAATATTGAGTTGAACCCCCTTTTGCCCTCAGAACAGCCTTCAACAGTGATGCCGGCAGATGTTGACACCAATGCTTCCCACATTTGTCAAGTTGGCTGGATGTCCTTTTGGTGATGGGCCAGTCCTGACACACACAGGAAACTGTTGAGTGTGAGAAATCCTGCAGCGTTGCAGTTCTTGACACACTCAAACTGGTGTGCCTGGCACCTACTACCATACCCCGTTTAAAGGCACTTAAATCGTGTATCTTGTCCATTCACCCTCTGAATGGCACACATACACAATCCATGTCTCAATTGTCTCAAGGCATAACATTCCTTCTTTAACCTGTCTCCTCCCCTTCATCTACACTGACTGAAGTGGATTTAACAATATATTGGCATGGTGTATGAGCGATGGGATGTCGTTAGGTGTATGAGCGATGGGATGTCGTTAGGTGTATGAGCGATGGGATGTCGTTAGGTGTATGAGCGATGGGATGTCGTTAGGTGTATGAGCGATGGGATGTCGTTAGGTGTATGAGCGATGGGATGTCGTTAGGTGTATGAGCGATGGGATGTAGTTAGGTGTATGAGCGATGGGATGTAGTTAGGTGTATGAGCGATGGGATGTCGTTAGGTGTATGAGCGATGGGATGTTGTTAGGTGTATGAGCGATGGGATGTTGTTAGGTGTATGAGCGATGGGATGTCGTTAGGTGTATGAGTGATGGGATGTCGTTAGGTGTATGAGCGATGGGATGTCGTTAGGTGTATGAGCGATGGGATGTCGTTAGGTGTATGAGTGATGGGATGTCGTTAGGTGTATGAGTGATGGGATGTCGTTAGGTGTATGAGCGATGGGATGTAGTTAGGTGTATGAGCGATGGGATGTCGTTAGGTGTATGAGCGATGGGATGTCGTTAGGTGTATGAGCGATGGGATGTAGTTAGGTGTATGAGCGATGGGATGTCGTTAGGTGTATGAGTGATGGGATGTCGTTAGGTGTATGAGTGATGGGATGTCGTTAGGTGTATGAGCGATGGGATGTCGTTAGGTGTATGAGCGATGGGATGTCGTTAGGTGTATGAGTGATGGGATGTCGTTAGGTGTATGAGTGATGGGATGTTGTTAGGTGTATGAGTGATGGGATGTCGTTAGGTGTATGAGCGATGGGATGTCGTTAGGTGTATGAGCGATGGGATGTCGTTAGGTGTATGAGTGATGGGATGTCGTTAGGTGTATGAGTGATGGGATGTCGTTAGGTGTATGAGTGATGGGATGTCGTTAGGTGTATGAGCGATGGGATGTCGTTAGGTGTATGAGTGATGGGATGTTGTTAGGTGTATGAGTGATGGGATGTCGTTAGGTGTATGAGCGATGGGATGTCGTTAGGTGTATGAGCGATGGGATGTCGTTAGGTGTATGAGTGATGGGATGTCGTTAGGTGTATGAGTGATGGGATGTCGTTAGGTGTATGAGTGATGGGATGTCGTTAGGTGTATGAGCGATGGGATGTCGTTAGGTGTATGAGCGATGGGATGTCGTTAGGTGTATGAGTGATGGGATGTCGTTAGGTGTATGAGTGATGGGATGTCGTTAGGTGTATGAGTGATGGGATGTCGTTAGGTGTATGAGCGATGGGATGTCGTTAGGTGTATGAGCGATGGGATGTCGTTAGGTGTATGAGCGATGGGATGTCGTTAGGTGTATGAGCGATGGGATGTCGTTAGGTGTATGAGTGATGGGATGTCGTTAGGTGTATGAGTGATGGCCACCAGTGGTCAGTATTAAAGTAGATCACAACCTCTCTGATTGTCTCTCTTAATGCCAAATTGTACCCTATTCCCTATATAGTGCACTACTTTAAACCAGGGCCCATACAAGTGTTGATCAGGCTCTGGTCAAAGGTAGTGCACTAAATTGGGTTTAGGGTACCATTCAGGCCGTATTCCTGCAGGGTAAAGTCTACTACTGAGTGAGAGTCGATGCTCCGTGCCCTAGCCTTCCAAAACTCAAGTCAGAAATGCAAGATGAAACTGTGGGACTCTGAGTTGGAGTTGTTGGAGTCTGTAACCTTGAGCCAGTGGGTGTAATTGGTCATGGGAGAGCCCACAGGTGCCAAGTTAAGAAATGGTCTCCCTTTGATGTTTCCAGCGATAGTTTTTTTATATTATTTTTTGACAAAATGATTTATGGAAATGGGTGTTTCTGGGGCCCTTGGGTTGGAGGGAGAGAGAGGACGCACAGAACACATACAGGGACCCCGTCATAGAGACACATTTAGTTAATACAGCACCCCCAGTCATTGAGACACATTTAGTTAAAACACACAGCACCCCCAGTCATAGAGACACATTTAGTTTAAACACACAGCACCCCCAGTCATAGAGACACATTTAGTTAAAACACACAGCACCCCCAGTCATAGAGACACATTTAGTTTAAACACACAGCACCCCCAGTCATAGAGACACATTTAGTTTAAACACACAGCACCCCCAGTCATAGAGACACATTTAGTTTAAACACACAGCACCCCCAGTCATAGTTAAAACCACAGTGGAGTTTCTAGCTGACATGGCATGCTATTTCTCCTGACAAACCCAGACATAGGCGTTCTCCCGTGAGAGAGTACCAATAATAAAATCACTGTCAGATACATTTTATACATCTAGGATGATGGGACTGTGGACTGTTTGCTGTGGACTGTGGACTGGAGACTGGAGACTGTGGACCGTGGACCGTGGACAGTGTACTGTGGACTTGGACAGTTGACTTGGACCGTGGAATGTGGACTGTGGATTGTGGACCGTGGACCGTGGACTGTGGACTGTGGATTGCACTGCCTGCCTTTCTATTTCAGCCAGGTCAAGATTTCTTCTTTCAACATCGACATAATTTAGGCCACGCATCATCCACCCAAACCACCAACAATTGATGGAGATTTGTGCAGCCCAGATCCATCAGCCTAGAGCCTCCCAGCCATCACCCTTTCTTTCACTCAGCCAGGCTCCCCATCACAGCTCTGCTTGGTGCTGTGTGTATTTGTTGGTGCTGTGTGTGTGTGTGTCCAAACCCCGTAGCCATCCCGTCTTCTCTCACTCAGCCAGACAGAAACCCTGTCTCCCCCGTCATCCCTCCCTCCCTCCCTCCCTCCCTCCCTCCCTCCCTCCCTCCCTCCCTCCCTCCCTCCCTCCTTGTCCTCGTTCCTCCTCCCTCCCCCCAGTCCTCCCTTCTCCACCCTCCCTCGCTCCCTCCCTCCCTCCTTCTCCCTCTCCAGTCCTCCCTCCCTCCTTCTCCTTCTCCTTCTCCAGTCCTCCGTCCCTCCCCTATCCACCCTCCTTCTCCCTCGTCAGTCCTCCCTCGTCAGTCCTCCCTCGTTCTCCCTCCCTCCTTCCCTCCCCTGTCCTCCCTCCTTCTCCCTCCCCTGTCCTCCCTCCTTCTCCCTCCCCTGTCCTCCCTCCTTCTCCCTCCCCTGTCCTCCCTCCTCCTACCTCCCTTCCCCAGTCCTCCCCCCTCCTCCGAGATGCAGTGTGTTCTCTGGTGTGTGTGTGTGTTTTAACTAAATGTTGCTCTATGACTGAGGTGCTGTGTGTTCTCTGAAGAACTCACCCGCCCATCAAAGCTATACTCTGGGAGCAACAGAAAAACTGGAGTGGAATGTATGTCAACATGTGATGACTCCTTTAGTTATTCTCAAATACGCAGCCTTTATATTTTCTAAAAACGGATAGAAACCTGGCGATAAAATACACTAGGTGTGAATATGTTCACATGAAAGAGGTATGACGTAGTCGACTGTACAGGATAAACAGAGGCTGCGTCCCAATTGGCATCCTATTCCCTAGATAGCACCCTACTTTTGACCAGATCGCTATAAGCTCTGGTCAAATGGAGTGCACTATGCAGGGAATAGGGACAACACCAGACAGTCTGGCAGAGTGAGTATTTTGGATATCCCATTTGTCAGTCCCATATCACTAAGAGACAGCACACTCAGCTCAGACTGAAACAAAAAAATAACACAAATCCTCTATCAGCTTTCAACTGGCTTTCCTATCCTTTGTTTCAAACACAGCCCTGTGTTTCTGGTCTACCACAGTGTGTGAGGAAGATAGGTGGATTTTAATCTTTGGTCCACGTTAAAAACATCCACAAAGATTGATGTCCTTTTCTTACACTTACCTCAGCACAGACACTGCTGTGCCATTGTTGTGCATTTCAACTGGGTATTGTTATAGGAAGCATTTGGGTTTTTGCATCCAAATGATCCACTTATCCACAGTCTTCTTTATTCATTCAGTTTGGAGGACTGTGTGTTTGTGGAGATGTGACTTTCCAGTTAGCTAGCTCATTCACTGTGTGGCTGGCTTGCAGTAGTCTGGATGCAATGTTTACCAGCTAGCTAGCTTGTACTGTGTGACTGGCTTGTGATGCAAGTTATCTCTGGATGCTTGTGGATGTGTTGTGTACCAGTTACCTAGCGCTTAGCGTGTCTGCCAGCCTTGCAGTACCCTACCAGTTAGCGAGCTTGTGCTGAACTCCCACTGGCAGCCTGTCACAATAGATAGCTCTGGTGGAATTGGTAGAGCGTTCCAATTTGACAAACGATGAGAGAACGGGGAAGAGATGCTTTGAGCTGTGACACTGATCAGGTTAGCCATCCCAGCTTCTCCACATCATTTTATAGTCCTACTAGTCTGTCCTGGTCAGGTTATAGTCCTACTAGTTTGTCCTGGTCAGGTTATAGTCCTACTAGTTTGTCCTGGTCATGTTATAGTCCTACTAGTCTGTCCTGGTCAGGTTATAGTCCTACTAGTCTGTCCTGGTCAGGTTATAGTCCTACTAGTCTGTCCTGGTCAGGTTATAGTCCACTAGTCTGTCCTGGTCAGGTTATAGTCCTACTAGTCTGTCCTGGTCAGGTTATAGTCCTACTAGTCTGTCCTGGTCAGGTTATAGTCCTACTAGTCTGTCCTGGTCAGGTTATAGTCCTACTAGTCTGTCCTGGTCAGGTTAAAGTCCACTAGTCTGTCCTGGTCAGGTTATAGTCCACTAGTCTGTCCTGGTCAGGTTATAGTCCACTAGTCTGTCCTGGTCAGGTTATAGTCCTACTAGTCTGTCCTGGTCAGGTTATAGTCCTACTAGTCTGTCCTGGTCAGGTTATAGTCCTACTAGTTTGTCCTGGTCAGTTTATAGTCCTACTAGTCTGTCTTGGTCAGGTTATAGTCCTACTAGTCTGTCCTGGTCAGGTTATAGTCCTACTAGTCTGTCCTGGTCAGGTTATAGTCCACTAGTCTGTCCTGGTCAGGTTATAGTCCACTAGTCTGTCCTGGTCAGGTTATAGTCCTACTAGTCTGTCCTGGTCAGGTTATAGTCCTACTAGTTTGTCCTGGTCAGGTTATAGTCCTACTAGTCTGTCCTGGTCAGGTTATAGTCCTACTAGTCTGTCCTGGTCAGGTTATAGTCCACTAGTCTGTCCTGGTCAGGTTATAGTCCACTAGTCTGTCCTGGTCAGGTTATAGTCCACTAGTCTGTCCTGGTCAGGTTATAGTCCACTAGTCTGTCCTGGTCAGGTTATAGTCCACTAGTCTGTCCTGGTCAGGTTATAGTCCACTAGTCTGTCCTGGTCAGGTCACGTGGTGAGGAGAAGTTTTCTACCAGCTGGTTTCCTTTATCTCAAATTAGGACTTAAATTTGCATGGGACAAGATTGAATATTACATTCAGCTATTAGAATCACAGCTTGCCTCTGACTTTCACAATGACCCCCGGCTGTGTGTGTTTGTTTGGCCACTTGTTTTTGTAGGTTTTACATGAGCAGCGGGCTCTCAACTTGTCTCCCAGGAAGGTGTGAGCTCCTATCAACACCCCTCTGTCCAAACACACAGAAATGCATGCACTCATATACACATGGACGCACACACACAGCAACACCAAACCATCAATGCTGGGCCAATGTAACATTTACCAACCAGGCCCTGGATTTGATCCTATATGTTTCTACCTTGAAGTCAACCTAGAAAACTAGGTTGTTTTTCAGGGGTTAAGAGTAGTACCCTAGGTTGTAGGGGACGTGACATCACCATGGAAGACTATGATTGAGGAATAGCCACTCCTACACTATTTACAATTCACATGTTGTATAGTTATTGTACCTTTTATTACTGTATTCCAATTAATGTTGCTGTTTCATAAAATGACAGGTCAGAGAACACATACCATGTCAGTTTCCTCTGAGCTTCAGACGTTCTGTTACCTCATTTCCTGTGTGTACCTTCTACACACACACAGGACAGACACAGACACACACACACAGGACAGACACACACTCAGGACAGACACACACACACACAGGACATACACACACACACACAGGACAGACACACAAACACACAGGACAGACACACAAACACACACACATTTCTGTTATCTCTTTTTCTCTGTGTCCTTGAGCAAGGCACTTAACCTTAATTTGCTCCAAGGGCGCCGTACTACTATAAACCAGGCCCTGGATTTGATCCTATATGTTTCTACCGCCATACTCTGTAAACAGTCCAACTTCCTTCTCCAATCATCTCTTATTCTCTGTTTCTCTTTTTACACCTAATTGAAAAAATCAAGTATATTTTCTCAATACAACAACACTCTCACATATTTGTTTCAGTTCATTTATGTTATCACAGGACTTAGCTGTTTTAGAAGTGTTCATGTTATTATCACAGTGTCTTTCATGTTATTATCACAGTGTCTTTCATGTTATTATCACAGTGTCTTTCATGTTATTATCACAGTGTCTTTCATGTTATTATCACAGTGTCTTTCATGTTATTATCACAGTGTCTTTCATGTTATTATCACAGTGTCTTTCATGTTATTATCACAGTGTCTTTCATGTTATTATCACAGTGTCTTTCATGTTATTATCACAGTGTCTTCCATGTTATTATCACAGTGTCTTTCATGTTATTATCACAGTGTCTTTCATGTTATTATCACAGTGTCTTTCATGTTATTATCACAGTGTCTTTCATGTTATTATCACAGTGTCTTTCATGTTATTATCACAGTGTCTTTCATGTTATTATCACAGTGTCTTTCATGTTATTATAACAGTGTCTTTCATGTTATTATCACAGTGTCTTTCATGTTATTATCACAGTGTCTTTCATGTTATTATCACAGTGTCATGTCTCTGAATCAGAGTAGTACAGCACACAGAGGAGTGGACATCCCACAGTGTTAGCCATGTGTTGAGTCCCCAGATCACCGCTCTGATCAGAGAGATACCGTATCACACAGATAGATACATGCCTGCATCCCAAATTCCATCCTATTTCCTTTATAGTGCACTACTTTTGACCAAGGCCCTGTGTAGGGAACAGGGTGTCATTTGGGAAGCACCTATGGTGAGTGGTGAGGGATGGTGACCTGTGCTGCTGTGTTCACTGAGGGATGGTGACCTGTGCTGCTGTGTTCACTGAGGGATGGTGACCTGTGCTGCCATTCTGTTAGTATTAGTGCCTTTGTAGTGTACTACTTTTAAACAGAGCCCAATGGGTTGCCCTATAGGCCCTGGTCAAAAGTAGTGCACTTTAAACGGGATAGGGTGCCATTCAGGTGGACGTTACATCATATGTCCTACCAGCAAGCAATTCATGGCTTGTCCCTGACTGGACTCTGGTCTGGGGAGACGTGGAGTGGTAGAGCCCCTTATCTTAGTCACTCACACTGTCACGGTCAAGGTCACGGTCATGGTAACTGTCACTTTCACTGTTACTGTTACTGTCGCTGTCACTGTTACTGTTACTGTCGCTGTTACTGTTACTGTCGCTGTTACTGTTACTGTCACTGTTACTGTTACTGTTACTGTCACTGTTACTGTTACTACTACTGTTACTGTCACTGTCACTGTTACTGTTACTGTCACTGTCACTGTTACTGTTACTGTTACTGTCACTGTTAGTGTTACTGTAACTGTCACGTTCACTGTTACTGTTACTGTTACTGTTACTGTTACTGTCACTGTTACTGTTACTGTTACTGTTACTGTCACTGTTACTGTTACTGTCGCTGTTACTGTTACTGTTACTGTCACTGTTACTGTTACTGTTACTGTCACTGTTACTGTTACTACTACTGTTACTACTACTGTTACTGTCACTGTCACTGTTACTGTTACTGTCACTGTTACTGTTACTGTTACTGTCGCTATTACTGTTACTGTCACTGTTACTGTTACTGTCACTGTCACTGTTACTGTTACTGTCACTGTTAGTGTTACTGTAACTGTCACGTTCACTGTTACTGTTACTGTCACTGTTACTGTTATTGTCACTGTTACTGTTACTGTCACTGTTACTGTTACTGTTACTGTCGCTGTTACTGTTACTGTCACTGTTACTGTTACTGTCACTGTTACTGTTACTACTACTGTTACTGTCACTTTTACTGTTACTGTTACTGTCACTGTTACTGTTACTGTCGCTGTTACTGTTACTGTCACTGTTACTGTCACTGTCACTGTTACTGTTACTGTTACTGTTACTGTCGCTGTTACTGTTACTGTCACTGTTACTGTTACTGTCACTGTTACTGTTACTGTCACTGTTAGTGTTACTGTCACTGTTACTGTTACTACTACTGTTACTGTCACTTTTACTGTTACTGTTACTGTCACTGTTACTGTTACTGTCGCTGTTACTGTTACTGTCACTGTTACTGTCACTGTCACTGTTACTGTTACTGTTACTGTCGCTGTTACTGTTACTGTCACTGTTACTGTCACTGTTACTGTTACTGTCACTGTTACTGTTACTACTACTGTTACTGTTACTGTTACTGTCACTGCCACTGCCACTGTTACTGTCACTGTTACTGTTACTGTTACTGTTACTGTTACTGTTACTGTCCCTGTTACTGTCCCTGTTACTGTCCCTGTTACTGTTACTGTTACTGTTACTGTTACTGTTACTGTCCCTGTTACTGTCCCTGTTACTGTCACTGTTACTGTCACTGTCACTGTTACTGTTACTGTTACTGTTACTGTCGCTGTTACTGTTACTGTCACTGTTACTGTTACTGTCACTGTTACTGTTACTGTCACTGTTAGTGTTACTGTCACTGTTACTGTTACTACTACTGTTACTGTCACTTTTACTGTTACTGTTACTGTCACTGTTACTGTTACTGTCGCTGTTACTGTTACTGTCACTGTTACTGTCACTGTCACTGTTACTGTTACTGTTACTGTCGCTGTTACTGTTACTGTTACTGTTACTGTCACTGTCACTGTTACTGTTACTGTCACTGTTACTGTTACTACTACTGTTACTGTTACTGTTACTGTCACTGCCACTGCCACTGTTACTGTCACTGTTACTGTTACTGTTACTGTTACTGTTACTGTTACTGTCCCTGTTACTGTCCCTGTTACTGTCCCTGTTACTGTCCCTGTTACTGTTACTGTTACTGTTACTGTCCCTGTTACTGTCACTGTTACTGTCACTGTTACTGTTACTACTACTGTTACTGTTACTGTCACTGTTACTGTTATTGTTACTACTACTGTTACTGTCACTGTTACTATCACTGTTACTGTCACTGTTACTGTTACTGTTACTGTCACTGTTACTGTTACTACTACTGTTACTGTTACTGTTACTGTTACTGTCACTGTTACTGTTACTGTTACTGTCACTGCAACTGCCACTGTTACTGTCACTGTTACTGTTACTGTTACTGTTACTGTCCCTGTTACTGTCCCTGTTACTGTCCCTGTTACTGTTACTGTTACTGTCCCTGTTACTGTCACTGTTACTGTTACTGTTACTACTACTGTTACTGTTACTGTCACTGTTACTGTTATTGTTACTACTACTGTTACTGTCACTGTTACTGTCACTGATACTGTCACTGTTACTGTTACTGTTACTGTCACTGTTACTGTTACTACTACTGTTACTGTTACTGTTACTGTCACTGTTACTACTACTGTTACTGCTACTGTTACTACTACTGTTACTGTCACTGTCACTGTTACTGTCACTGTTACTGTTACTACTACTGTTACTGTTACTGTCACTGCCACTGTTACTGTTACTGTCACTGTTACTGTTACTGTCACTGTTAGTGTTACTGTAACTGTCACTTTCACTGTTACTGTTACTGTCACTGTTACTGTCGCTGTTACTGTTACTGTCACTGTTACTGTCACTGTCACTGTTACTGTCACTGTCACTGTCACTGTTACTGTCACTGTCACTGTTACTGTCACTGTTACTGTTACTACTACTGTTACTGTCACTGTTACTGTTACTCTCACCGTCACTGTTACTGTTACTGTCACTGTTACTGTTACTGTTACTGTTACTGTTACTGTTACTGTTACTGTTACTGTCACTGTCACTGTTACTGTTACTGTTACTACTACTGTTACTGTTACTGTCACTGTCACTGTTACTGTTACTGTTACTGTTACTGTCACTGCCACTGTTACTGTTACTGTTACTCTTACTTTTACTGTCACTGTTACTGTTACTGTTACTGTCACTGTTACTGTTACTACTACTGTTACTGTCACTGGTACTGTTACTGTTACTGTCACCGTCACTGTTACTGTCACTGTCACTGTTACTGTTACTGTCACTGTCACTGTTACTGTTACTGTTACTGTTACTGTTACTGTCACTGTTACTGTTACTGTTACTGTCACTGTTACTGTTACTACTACTGTTACTACTACTGTTACTGTCACTGTCACTGTTACTGTTACTGTCACTGTTACTGTTACTGTTACTGTCGCTATTACTGTTACTGTCACTGTTACTGTTACTGTCACTGTCACTGTTACTGTTACTGTCACTGTTAGTGTTACTGTAACTGTCACGTTCACTGTTACTGTTACTGTCACTGTTACTGTTATTGTCACTGTTACTGTTACTGTCACTGTTACTGTTACTGTTACTGTCGCTGTTACTGTTACTGTCACTGTTACTGTTACTGTCACTGTTACTGTTACTACTACTGTTACTGTCACTTTTACTGTTACTGTTACTGTCACTGTTACTGTTACTGTCGCTGTTACTGTTACTGTCACTGTTACTGTCACTGTCACTGTTACTGTTACTGTTACTGTCGCTGTTACTGTTACTGTCACTGTTACTGTTACTGTCACTGTTACTGTTACTGTCACTGTTAGTGTTACTGTCACTGTTACTGTTACTACTACTGTTACTGTCACTTTTACTGTTACTGTTACTGTCACTGTTACTGTTACTGTCGCTGTTACTGTTACTGTCACTGTTACTGTCACTGTCGCTGTTACTGTTACTGTCACTGTTACTGTCACTGTCACTGTTACTGTTACTGTTACTGTTACTGTCCCTGTTACTGTCCCTGTTACTGTTACTGTTACTGTCCCTGTTACTGTCACTGTTACTGTCACTGTTACTGTTACTACTACTGTTACTGTTACTGTCACTGTCAATGTTACTGTTATTGTTACTACTACTGTTACTGTCACTGTTACTATCACTGTTACTGTCACTGTTACTGTTACTGTTACTGTCACTGTTACTGTTACTACTACTGTTACTGTTACTGTTACTGTCACTGTTACTGTTACTGTTACTGTCACTGCAACTGCCACTGTTACTGTCACTGTTACTGTTACTGTTACTGTCCCTGTTACTGTCCCTGTTACTGTCCCTGTTACTGTCCCTGTTACTGTTACTGTTACTGTCCCTGTTACTGTCACTGTTACTGTTACTGTTACTACTACTGTTACTGTTACTGTCACTGTTACTGTTATTGTTACTACTACTGTTACTGTCACTGTTACTGTCACTGTTACAGTCACTGTTACTGTTACTGTTACTGTCACTGTTACTGTTACTACTACTGTTACTGTTACTGTTACTGTCACTGTTACTACTACTGTTACTGCTACTGTTACTACTACTGTTACTGTCACTGTCACTGTTACTGTCACTGTTACTGTTACTGTTACTACTACTGTTACTGTTACTGTCACTGCCACTGTTACTGTTACTGTCACTGTTACTGTTACTGTCACTGTTAGTGTTACTGTAACTGTCACTTTCACTATTACTGTTACTGTCACTGTTACTGTCGCTGTTACTGTTACTGTCACTGTTACTGTCACTGTCACTGTTACTGTCACTGTCACTGTTACTGTCACTGTCACTGTCACTGTCACTGTCACTGTTACTGTCACTGTCACTGTTACTGTCACTGTTACTGTTACTACTACTGTTACTGTCACTGTTACTGTTACTGTCACTGCCACTGTTACTGTTACTGTTACTCTTACTTTTACTGTCACTGTTACTGTTACTGTTACTGTCACTGTTACTGTTACTACTACTGTTACTGTCACTGGTACTGTTACTGTTACTGTCACCGTCACTGTTACTGTCACTGTCACTGTTACTGTTACTGTCACTGTCACTGTTACTGTTACTGTTACTGTTACTGTTACTGTCACTGTCACTGTTACTGTTACTGTTACTACTACTGTTACTGTTACTGTCACTGTCACTGTTACTGTTACTGTTACTGTTACTACTACTGTTACTGTCACTGTTACTACTACTGTTACTACTACTGTTACTGTTACTGTCACTGTCACTGTCACTGTTACTGTTACTGTCACTGTTACTGTTACTGTTACTGTCACTGTTACTGTCACTGTCACTGTTACTGTTACTGTCACTGTTACTGTTACTGTCACTGTCACTGTCACTGTCACTGTTACTGTTACTGTCACTGTTAGTGTTACTGTAACTGTCACGTTCACTGTTACTGTCACTGTTACTGTTACTGTCACTGTTACTGTTACTGTCACTGTTACTGTTACTGTCACTGTTACTGTCACTGTTACTGTTACTGTTACTGTTACTGTTACTGTCACTGTTACTGTCACTGTCACTGTTACTGTCACTGTCACTGTTACTGTTACTGTCACTGTTACTGTTACTGTTACTGTCACTGTTACTGTTACCACTACTGTTACTGTTACCACTACTGTTACTGTCACTGTTACTGTTACTGTTACTGTTACTCTTACTCTTACTTTTACTGTCACTGTTACTGTTACTGTTACTGTCACTGTTACTGTTACTACTACTGTTACTGTCACTGGTACTGTTACTGTTACTGTCACTGTCACTGTTACTGTCACTGTCACTGTCACTGTTACTGTTACTGTCACTGTCACTGTTACTGTTACTGTTACTGTCACTGTTACTGTTACTACTACTGTTACTACTACTGTTACTGTTACTGTCACTGTTACTACTACTGTTACTACTACTGTTACTGTTACTGTCACTGTCACTGTTACTGTTACTAGTACTGTCACTGTTACTGTCACTGTTACTGTTACTGTTACTGTTACTGTTACTGTCACTGTTACTGTTACTGTCACTGTTACTGTTACTGTTACTGTCACTGTTACTGTTACTACTACTGTTACTGTCACTGTTACTGTTACTGTTACTGTTACTGTCACTGTTACTGTTACTGTTACTGTTACTACTACTGTTATTGTTACTGTTACTGTCACTGTTACTGTCACTGTTACTGTTATTGTTACTGTTACTGTTACTGTTACTACTACTGTTACTGTCACTGGTACTGTTACTGTTACTGTCACCGTCACTGTTACTGTCACTGTCACTGTTACTGTTACTGTCACTGTCACTGTTACTGTTACTGTTACTGTTACTGTTACTGTTACTGTTACTGTCACTGTCACTGTTACTGTTACTGTTACTACTACTGTTACTGTTACTGTCACTGTCACTGTTACTGTTACTGTTACTGTTACTACTACTGTTACTGTCACTGTTACTACTACTGTTACTACTACTGTTACTGTTACTGTCACTGTCACTGTTACTGTTACTGTCACTGTTACTGTTACTGTTACTGTCACTGTTACTGTCACTGTCACTGTTACTGTTACTGTCACTGTTACTGTTACTGTCACTGTCACTGTCACTGTCACTGTTACTGTTACTGTCACTGTTAGTGTTACTGTAACTGTCACGTTCACTGTTACTGTCACTGTTACTGTTACTGTCACTGTTACTGTTACTGTCACTGTTACTGTTACTGTCACTGTTACTGTCACTGTTACTGTTACTGTTACTGTTACTGTCACTGTTACTGTCACTGTCACTGTTACTGTCACTGTCACTGTTACTGTTACTGTCACTGTTACTGTTACTGTTACTGTCACTGTTACTGTTACCACTACTGTTACTGTTACCACTACTGTTACTGTCACTGTTACTGTTACTGTTACTGTTACTCTTACTCTTACTTTTACTGTCACTGTTACTACTACTGTTACTGTTACTGTCACTGTCACTGTTACTGTTACTGTCACTGTTACTGTCACTGTTACTGTTACTACTACTGTTACTACTACTGTTACTGTTACTGTCACTGTTACTACTACTGTTACTACTACTGTTACTGTTACTGTCACTGTCACTGTTACTGTTACTAGTACTGTCACTGTTACTGTCACTGTTACTGTTACTGTTACTGTTACTGTTACTGTCACTGTTACTGTTACTGTCACTGTTACTGTTACTGTTACTGTCACTGTTACTGTTACTACTACTGTTACTGTCACTGTTACTGTTACTGTTACTGTTACTGTCACTGTTACTGTTACTGTTACTGTTACTACTACTGTTATTGTTACTGTTACTGTCACTGTTACTGTCACTGTTACTGTTATTGTTACTGTTACTACTACTGTTACTGTTACTGTCACTGTCACTGTCACTGTTACTGTTACTGTTACTGATAATGTTACTGTTACTGTCACTACTACTGTTACTACTACTGTTACTGTTACTGTTACTACTACTACTGTTACTACTACTGTTACTGTTACAACTACTTTTACTGTCACTGTTACTGCTACGGTTATGGTCTCTGAGGAGTCCTTGTATACACACACACACACACACACACACACACACACACACACACACACACACACACACACACACACACACACACACACACACACACACACACACACACACACACACACAGACACACACACACAAACACACACACACAGACACACACACATACACACACACAAACAGGACACACACACACACACAAACATAGGACACACACACACAGACAAACAGGACACACACACACACAGGACACAAGCACACAAATACACACTCTCACGTAGGATACAATCACAGATACACACACACTGGGCCAGGACTATATATTCACTGTTGTCACCTTTGTTGTCATATTTATAATTAGAATGCAGTAATTATTTAGCATCATAATGAATAACTTGTTACTGCAGCAAGTATTGTTTGGCAGGTACCAATACTAACCTGTGAGAAATGTGTTATATTATATTGGAGCAGGTTTGAAGGTGCTTCATTATATCAGAGCAGGTTTGAAGGTGCTTCATTATATCAGAGCAGGTTTGAAGGTGTTATATTATATCGGAGTAGGTTTGATGGTGTTACATTATATCAGAGCAGGTTTGAAGGTGTTACATTATATCGGAGTAGGTTTGATGGTGTTACATTATATCAGAGCAGGTTTGAAAGTGTTATATTATATCAGAGTAGGTTTGAAGGTGTTATATTATATCAGAGCAGGTTTGAAGGTGTTATATTATATCGGAGTAGGTTTGATGGTGTTACATTATATCAGAGCAGGTTTGAAGGTGTTATATTATATTGGAGCAGGTTTGATGGTGTTACATTATATCAGAGCAGGTTTGAAGGTGTTATATTATATCGGAGCAGGTTTGAAGGGGATACATTATATCAGAGCAGGTTTGAAGGTGTTATATTATATCGGAGCAGGTTTGAAGGTGTTACATTATATCAGAGTAGGTTTGAAGGTGTTACATTATATCAGAGTAGGTTTGAAGGTGTTATATTATATCAGAGCAGGTTTGAAGGTGTTATATTATATCGGAGTAGGTTTGATGGTGTTACATTATATCAGAGCAGGTTTGAAGGTGTTATATTATATTGGAGCAGGTTTGAAGGTGTTACATTATATCAGAGCAGGTTTGAAGGTGTTATATTATATCGGAGAAGGTTTGAAGGTGTTACGTTATATCCTAAGACTTGTTTTAATGCTTGCTTATCTGTGTTTTATTTCCAGGGTTTGATGCATACTTCACGTCACGGACGCTGGAGAACAACCGCAGGAATGTCTGGTTTGCAGAATACTGGGAGGAGAACTTCAACTGTAAACTGATGAGCTCCTCCAAGAAGGAAGACACCAGCAGGAAATGCACAGGTAGCCATTTGCTGCAATTAACCAAGTTGTACTTTAAACCCCCTAAATATTGTAATTTAATCATAGGGCATGGTCATTGTCATGTAATAGATTCTGGAGAACTTTGTTACCCTAAACATTTTAACTATTTAATCATAGGGCATGGTCATTGTCATGTAATAGATTCTGGAGAACTTTGTTACCCTAAACATTTTAACTATTTAATCATAGGGCATGGTCATTGTCATGTAATAGATTCTGGAGAACTTTGTTACCCTAAACATTTTAACTATTTAATCATATGGTATGGTCGTAGGAGTATGATAGGATCTGCAACACAATGCTGTTCTTTGAACACCCCTTCGTAACGTTTTATTCTGCGCTCTTCAAGGATGTACAGTAACCCCCCGATGGGGGATCTTTTTGTAGGTGTGGATGAACAATGCAGTGGTGTTGAACACCCACCCTGAGCAAGTTCAAACCACAACATGTTTCTTTCTGTACTCACAACATACTCTACTGCAGTCTCTTATGTATGATTCATTGAATTATAGATCACTGCCCACCCAACAACATTCTGCTTCTTCAGTGACTGAATTATAGATCACTGTCCACCAAACAACATTCTGCTTCTTCAGTGACTGAATTATAGATCACTGTCCACCAAACAACATTCTGCTTCTTCAGTGACTGAATTATAGATCACTGCCCACCCAACAACATTCTGCTTCTTCAGTGACTGAATTATAGATCACTGTCCACCAAACAACATTCTGCTTCTTCAGTGACTGAATTATAGATCACTGCCCACCAAACAACATTCTGCTTTTTCAATTACTGAATCATAGTTTTTCCCCTTGCATTAGAAATGCGAAACCATAAAAAAGAGCTCAAGACCCCTAGTCTGAGCTGAGCTGAGCCCTTCCATTACATAATGAGCATGGGCTCATCCCATCCCTATCTCCTCCTTGCTATGGGTTATGAATTCCAAATGGAACCCTATTGTGTATGCGTTATGGTCAAAAGTAAAGGAGGTGCCATTTGAGATTCAAACAGTATTCCAGGGTGATTGACTCGTACAATACCACTGGCACAGCAGGCTGGACGAGACATGCGGAAAGACTGAGAAGTTAAGCCTTGAAGAACTCTTAATGAGAATATCAGAAAACAGACATTAGAGAGTAAATCTACAAGAAGGAAGGTGTTTCTTTCTGTGGAATAAGGTTGGCATTATTCAGCCACAGTAAACAAGAAGAAATACTACACCTGTGATGTTTATCTTGTGGTAGTTTAGTAGGGGTAATTTAATTAACATTTTTTGTTAATGTAAATTAAATTCAATTAGTTGTAAACATAACTCAATATTTAATACAATGTAGTTGTTCATTTTAATATATTTATTTATATTATGTTATAATATAAATAAATTATTTTCTGTTATAAAATGTTTAAGTGCCTTTGAATGACTACACTCAATCATGGGACCTACTGAAGAGATGGGTCCTGTCGTACTGGCCACCCCATAAAAATTTAGCTCTTTAGGAGAAAGCCCTTCCTCTAGCTGTTTGATTAGAAATTCTAGGGACAATAAGGAGGCCTGCGCCTTGTGACCGTAGTGTACGTGTAGGTATGTACGACAGGACAAAATCTGAAAGATAGGTAGGAGCAAGTCCATGTAATGCTTTGCCTTAACATGAAGCCAGAGGCTAGCACTGGAGTTATATGATCAAATGTTTTGTTTCTAGAGACACCCCATAATGACACACCTAGATAATAAACCACATGCTATACAGAAACCAAGCCTAAAACTCCAAACAGCAAGCAATGCAGATGTAGAAGCACTGTGGCTAGGAAAAAATACTAGGCAGAAAGCAAGAGAGGAACTGAGAGGTAGCCAGTCCTCTTTTGACTGTACTGGGTAGAGAGGAACCAGTCTCTGAGGGGTGACCAGTCCACTTCTGACTGTACTGGGTAGAGAGGAACCAGGCTCTGAGGGGTGGCCAGACCTCTACTGGCTGTACTGGGTAGAGAGGAACCAGGCTCTGAGGGGTGGCCAGTCCTCTTCTGGCGGCTGTACTGGGTAGAGAGGAACCAGGCTCTGAGGGGTGGCCAGACCTCTACTGGCTGTACTGGGTAGAGAGGAACCAGGCTCTGAGGGGTGGCCAGACCTCTACTGGCTGTACTGGGTAGAGAGGAACCAGGCTCTGAGGGGTGGCCAGACCTCTACTGGCTGTACTGGGTAGAGAAGAACCAGGCTCAGAGGGGTTCTTCTGGCTGCGCCAGGTGTACCTCTTTAGTTAACAAACAAAGTTATTAGAGGGGTACTTGATTAATTAATATGAAAATAGTTATAACCATCTCCATATGATAGCCCCCTAATAGCATACTTCCAAATTAAGAATAATCACTCAGAAGTATGTTGAATAACTGTAGTGGTTAATTATGAAACAAATAAAAAAATATATAAAAAATATATACTGTGGGGAGAACAAGTATTTGATACACTGCCGGTTTTGCAGGTTTTCATACTTACAAAGCATGTAGAGGTCTGTAAGTTTTATCATAGGTACACTTCAACTGAGAGAGACGGAATCTAAAACAAAAATCCAGAAAATCACATTGTATGATTTTTTAATAATTAATTTGCATTTTATTGCATGACATAAGTATTTGATCACCTACCAACCAGTAAGAATTCCGGCTCTCACAGACCTGCTAGTTTTTCTTTAAGAAGCCCCGCTGTTCTCCACTCATTACCTGTATGAACAGCACCTGTTTGAACTTGTTACCTGTATAAAAGACACCTGTCCACACACTCAATCAAACAGACTCCAACCTCTCCACAATGGCCAAGATCAGAGAGCTGTGTAAGGACATCAGGGATAAAATTGTAGACCATACAAGGCTGGGATGGGCTACAGGACAATAGGCAAGCAGCTTGGTGAGAAGGCAACAACTGTTGGCGCAATTATTATAAAATGGAAGAAGTTCAAGATGACGGTCAATCTCCCTCGGTCTGGGGCACCATGCAAGATCTCACCTCAATGATCATGAGGAAGGTGAGGGATCAGCCCAGAACTACACGGCAGGACCTGGTCAATGACCTGAAGAGAGCTGGGACCACAGTCTCAAAGAAAACCATTAGTAACACACTATGCCGTCATGGATTAAAATCCTGCAGCGCACGCAATGTCCCCCTGCTCAAGCCAGCGCATGTCCAGGCCCGTCTGAAGTTTGCCAATGACCATCTGGATGATCCAGAGGAGGAATGGGAGAAGGTCATGTGGTCTGATGAAACTCCACTCGCCGTGTTTGGAGGAAGAAGAAGGATGAGTACAACCCCAAGAACACCATCCCAACCGTGAAGCATGGAGGTGGAAACATCATTCTTTGGGGATGCCTTTCTGCAAAGGGGACAGGACGACTGCACCGTATTGAGGGGAGGATGGATGGGGCCATGTATCTTGGCCAACAACCTCCTTCCCTCAGTAAGAGCATTGAATATGGGTCGTGGCTGGGTCTTCCAGCATGACAACGCCCCGAAACACACAGCCATGGCAACTAAGGAGTGGCTCCGTAAGAAGCATCTCAAGGTCCTGGAGTGGCCTAGCCAGTCTCCAGACCTGAACCCAATAGAAAATCTTTGGAGGGAGCTGAAAGTCCGTATTGCCCAGCGACAGCCCCGAAACCTGAAGGATCTGGAGAAGGTCTGTATGGAGGAGTGGGCCAAAATCCCTGCTGCAGTGTGTGCAAACCTGGTCAAAAACTACAGGAAACGTATGATCGCTGTAATTGCAAACAAAGGTTTCTGTACCAAATATTAAGTTCTGCTTTTCTGATGTATCAAATACTTATGTCATGCAATAAAATGCAAATTAATTACTTAAAAATCATACAATGTGATTTTCTGGATTTTTGTTTTAGATTCCGTCACTCACAGTTGAAGAGTACCTATGATAAAATTTACAGACTTCTACATGCTTTGTAAGTGGGAAAACCTGCAAAATCAGCAGTGTATCAAATACTTGTTCTCCCCATTGTATATATCACCTTGTAAGACTCATAACATTGTGTGCAAACGAATACCTTTGATTTATATGAAACATGATTAACATCAATCTACATGTAGGTATCCTGATTCTCCAAGACCTCCAAATCTATAATGAGACACCAAGGTATTAAGCTACGTCCAGTGTGATGGTATGACAGGGTCAGTGTTAGCTGTAGCCCAGACTGTGGTTCCCCTCTCTTATCTAGGTGGAACATGCTTTTGTAGTTTGTCCCCTTCACCTGGAGACAGCCAAGCAGCCAGCTAGGCAGGCAGCGAGCTCTGAGAGGACAATTTGCACACATCAAGGAACAGAGTGGGATGACAATAGGGGAAGCACATGCTGCTGTAAGGATAACATTATGCTGCAGGGGCTATATGGGTCCTGGGCTCATGATAGGGTGGGAGGTGAGATCAGGGTCTGGTGTTTCTAGTGAGGCAGGTGAGATCAGGGTCTGGTGTTTCCAGTGAGGGAGGTGAGATCAGGGTCTAGTGTTTATAGTGAAGGAGGTGGATCAAGGTCTGATGTTTCCAGTGAGGGAGAGGAGATCAGGGTCTGGTGTTTCCAGTGAGGGAGGGGAGATCAGGGTCTGGTGTTTCCAGTGAGGGAGGGGAGATCAGGGTCTGGTGTTTCCAGTGAGGGAGGGGAGATCAGGGTCTGGTGTTTCCAGTGAGGGAGAAGAGATCAGGGTCTGGTGTTTCTAGTGAGGGAGAGGAGATCAGGGTCTGGTGTTTCCAGTGAGGGAGGGGAGATCAGGGTCTGGTGTTTCCAGTGAGGGAGGGGAGATCAGGGTCTGGTGTTTCCAGTGAGGGAGGGGAGATCAGGGTCTGGTGTTTCCAGTGAGGGAGGGCTAGCCATTATAATACTACTATACCAGAGATTTTTTAAGCCTGTTATTTTTCTGTCCTCTCCCACATTATTTAGCACCCCTCCTCCTCTCTGTTGTGTTATTACTTGATTAACGTGTCCCTTTTTAACCAGACCTAATGAGATGATTAACCAGACCTAATGAGATGATTAACCAGACCTAATGAGATGATTAACCAGACCTAATGAGATGATTAACCAGACCTAATGAGATGATTAACCAGACCTAATGAAATGATTAACCAGACCTAATGAGATGATTAACCAGACCTAATGAGATGATTAATCAGACCTAATGAGATGATTAACAAGACCTAATGAGATGATTAACCAGACCTAATGAGATGATTAACCAGACCTAATGAGATGATTAATCAGACCTAATGAGATGATTAACCAGAACTAATGAGATGATTAACCAGACCTAATGAGGTGATTAGGATATAATTTATTGGACAGTTCCTTCCTCTCACTGTCTCTCCATGTGGTTCTAAACAAAACTGTTTTTTCAACATGACAGCTTATTGCTGCCACAACAACAGTTGTAATAGATCTATGGAAGCTTATTGCTGCCACAACAACAGTGGTAATAGATCTATGGAAGCGTATTGCTGCCACAACAACAGTGGTAATAGATCTATTATCACTAACCCTAATGCAGCACTGAGGGTTGTGTTTTCAAAAAGCTAAATACGTCTAGTCACTGCATTTGAAAACACGTTCTGCATGGGGGTTGGATTCTAGGAGAATAGAGAGAGAGAGAGAGAGAGAGAGAGAGAGAGAGAGAGAGAGAGAGGGAGAGAGAGAGAGAGAGAGAGAGAGAGAGAGAGAGAGATAAGGAGAGGGTGGGTGTGAAAGAGAGAGAGAGAGAGAGAGAGCGGGAGAGAGAGAGAGACAGAGGGAGAGAGGGAGAGAGAGAGAATGAGAGGGCGGGTGTGAAAGAGAGAGAGAGAGAGAGAGAGAGAGCGGGAGAGAGAGAGAGAGAGAGAGAGGGAGAGAGGGAGAGAGAGAGAATGAGAGGGCGGGTGTGAAAGAGAGAGAGAGAGAGAGAGAGAGAGAGAGAGAGTGAGAGAGAGAAGGAGAGGGCAGGTGTTAAAGAGAGAGAGAGAGATAAGGTTAGAGACTTGTTCTTGTGGACCTCAAATCTGCAAACATGTTTTGGTACCCTACCCCAGATCTGTGCCTCAACACAATCCTGTCTCGGAGCTCTACGGACAAATGTTTTGACCTCATTGCTTGGTTTTAGCTCTGACTGGCACTGACCTTATATAGACAGGTGTGTGCCTTTCCAAATCATGTCCAATCAATTGAATTTACCACAGGTGGACCCCAATCAAGTTGTAGAAACATCTCAAGCATGATTAATGGAAACAGGATGCACCTGAGCTCATAGAGTCTCATAGCAAAGGGTCTGAATACTTATGTAAATAAGGTATTTCTGTTTTTCATTTTTAAAACATTTGCATATATTTCTAAAAACCTGTTTTCGCTTTGTCGCTTTGGGGTTTTATGTGTAGATTTCTGAGGATTTATATGGCTGTAATGTAGAAAAAGTAAAGGGGTCTGAATACTTTTACAGGGGAAGTTTGTAGCATCATACCGAAGAAGACTTGAGGCTGTAATCTCTGCCAAAGGTGCTTCAACAAAGTACTGAGTAAAGGGTGATTTCGTTTTTTGTTTTTTACATTTGCAAACATTTCGAAAAATCTGTTAGTTTTTTTTCGTTATGGGGCATTGTGTGTAGATTTTTCTAAATTGTAAATTAATGCTGTAATGTAACAACATGTGGAAAAATAAAAAAGGGGTCTGAATACTTTCCAAATGCCCTGAAAATGAACTGGATATGGTAATGTACCGTAAATGATAATGTACTGTATATTGCATGTAATGATTATGTCATATGGTGATGATATGAGACACAAAGTTCCAATGATAATTTACGGTCGTGAGATTGTGTTTTCTTAGCGTTGGTATTGTTTTATTATTTATTTCTCTCTTATGGGAAACACAGTTGCTAATTAACGTTGAAAGCTCTGTTGGGTATTTGCAAGATCAAAAGAAATCTGGAGCAGTAAGACATTGCCATAGAGACATTTGGGTTGCAGTGCTGCTACACTACCGTGTGTGTGTGTGTGTGTGTATGTGAAAACAAAGCCAATGCTGAATACAGATCCAGCCCAGGGCAACCATTTGAGCTACTCCAAATCTTTCACTTATTCCTTCTCCTGTTGTTTGTATTATATCTTTTCAGGGGAATCAAGCATTTCTGCAATGACAGATTCTGGAGCACACTTGTGAACTTTCACCCTCAATGCTTAATGACAGATTCTGGAGCACACTTGTGAACTTTCAGCCTCTCAATGCTCAATGACAAATTCTCGAGCACACTTGTGAACTTTCACCCTCAATGCTCCATGTCAGATTCTGGAGCACACTTGTGAACTTTCAGACTCTCAATGCTCAATGACAGATTCTGGAGCACACTTGTGAACTTTCAGCCTCTCAATGCTCCATGACAGATTCTGGAGCACACTTGTGAACTTTCACCCTCAATGCTTAATGACAGATTCTGGAGCACACTTGTGAACTTTCAGCCTCTCAATGCTCAATGACAAATTCTCGAGCACACTTGTGAACTTTCACCCTCAATGCTCCATGTCAGATTCTGGAGCACGCTCGTGAACTTTCACCCTCAATGCGTAGTGACAGATTCTAGAGCACACTCGTGAACTTTCACCCTCTCAATGCTCAATGACAGATTCTGGAGCACGCTCGTGAACTTTCACCCTCAATGTTCAATGACAGATTCTGGAGCACGCTCGTGAACTTTCACCCTCATTGCTCAATGATATATTCTGGAGCACGCTTGTGAACTTTCACCCTCAATGCTCAATGACAGATTCTGGAGCATGCTTGTGAACTTTCACCCTCAATGCTCAATGACAGATTCTGGAGCACGCTCGTGAACTTTCACCCTAAATGCTCAATGACAGATTCTGGAGCACACTCGTGAACTTTCATCCTCAATCATCAATGACAGATTCTGGAGCACGCTCGTGAACTTTCTCCCTCAATGCTCAATGACAGATTCTGGAGCACGCTCGTGAACTTTCACCCTCAATGCTCAATGACAGATTCTGGAGCACGCTCGTGAACTTTCACCCTCAATGCTCAATGCTCAATGTGGCTAATTGTGACTTCCTATTTTTCGTTTCATAAGTAGGCCTATTTATTTAATTAACATTAAAGTGATTATTTGGTTATGCTCAGCCTAAAGTGTTAAGGTAAAAATGTTTCATAATAAACCTGAGAATAAAACAAAAAAGTAGTATAAATTAAGCTGAAATATGAACCTTGCTCTACAGGGTCTTGTAAGATGATGTACATAGAATAATTAACACAACAAACTGTTGTTTAGCCAGCTGTTCTTTTTTTTCCTAACAGAAGCCCTGTAAATATGTGACAAAATGAAGCAGGAGAAATGAGGAAAGAGTCTAAACTGAATAATGACAGTATAAGAGGGCTCAGTGGTGCAGCGGTCTAAGACACCGCATCTCAGTGCTAGAGGCGTCATTACAGACCCATAGGGTGGCACACAATTGGCCCAAATAGCCGTCATTGTATATAAGAATTTGTTCTTAACTGACTTGCCTAGTTATATAAAGGTTAAATAAAAAAAAATAAAAAATTAAAAGAGGTAATTCAACCTTTGAAGAAAGGGAAATAGGACGTATTATGATGATCATACACACTTTCCCGTTGTTGTTTTATCATCATACAATATTGTAATTATTATTTTCTGTAGCCTTAATAAGGCTTAATTTGTCTGCTCAATGTAAACAGGTTGTAATGTGCTATTTCACAGAAAAATTTCAAAGAAAACCCAGCTAAATTCTCATGGATCAATTGTACAATCACTGGCATACAATACATTTGAGATGTGGACTTTAGAATAATGTGTCTACATAAAGACATGCCTGTCTGTGTGGTACCATTTAACCCCCTAAGGTCGATGTCCGTGCCCCACGGAAATCTAATTAGCATAATACATAAATACCCCTAAAAATCATTCAGTTTAAACAAGAGATATCTATTATGACCCGTTCTCCGTTTTTCTGTACGACCCACAAGCGTCTTGGAACTTGTTTGAAGTCTGTACAGCTGATCTGCCAACTTCTGTCGGTAGCATCCAAACAGTTTGGGCTACACACTAAAATGACTCTCACAAACACGTACATGTCGGTTGTTTTGCTGTAGGACGCCCACAGGCCTCACAAGACTTGTCTGAAGGTAACCTGGTACCAGTTGAAAAAGATGATGGAAGTATATATGGAGTCTGTTTAAGTAAGGGGTTAAATATATGACCCAAAAAAATGATGGAAGTATATGTAGTGAATCTGTTATTCAATGTGTTTATATGGTCTAATAGCAGTAAGGACTATCTGTTGTTCTATGTAGTGAATCTGTTATTCAATGTGTTTATATGGGTTAATAGGAGTAAGGACTATCTGTTGTTCTTTAGAATTTAGCTGGGTTTTCATTGAAATCTTTCTGTGAAATAGTACATTACAACCTGTTTACATTGAGCAGACGTATTAAGGCTTATTAAGGCAACATAAAATAATAAGTAAGGACTATCTGTTGTTCTATGTAGTGAAGCTGTTATTCAATGTGTTTGTACAGCGGGTGAAATAAGTATTGAACACGTCACCAATCCAGCCCCCTGTCAGTGCAAATTAATATCAGCTGGTTCAGTCCCAACTGATGGCCTACAAAAAGGTCTCATTGCCAAAGTGTCACACAAGACACATCTCATGATGGGTAAAAGCAAAGAGCTGTCTCAAGACCTTCACAACCTAATTGTTGCAAAACATAATGAAGGCATTGGTTATAGGTGCGTTTCTAAACTTCTGAATGTTCCAGTGAGCACTGTTGGGGCCATAATACGGAAGTGGAAAGACAATCATTTCACGATAAATTTGCCTCGACCAGGTGCTCCTCGCAAGATTTCTGACAGAGGAGTGAAAAGAATTATCAGAAGAGTTGTCCAAGAGCCAAGGACCACTTGTGGAGAGCTGCAATTAGCAGGTACTGTTGTCTCAAAGAAAACAGTAAGTAATGCACTCCACCGCCATGGCCTGTATGCACGCTCACCACGCAAGACTCCATTGCTGAAAAAATAAAAATGTTGAAGCTCGTTTAAAGTTTGCTTCACAACATTTGGAAAAGCCAGTGAAATACTGGGAGAATATAGTGTGGTCAGATGAGAGCGAAATTGAACTGTTTGGATGTCATAATACACACCATGTTTGGAGGAGAAATGGCACTGCACATCACCCTAACAACACCATACCAACAGTGAAGTTTGGAGGTGGGAACATCATGGTGTGGGGCTGCTTTTCAGCAAATGGTACTGGCAAACTTCACATAATTGAAGGAAGGATGAATGGGCAAATTTACAGAGACATTCTTGACAAAAATCTGCTGCCATCTACCAGGATGATGAAGATGAAATGAGGGTGGACATTTCAGCAAGACAATGATCCCAAACACACAGCCAAGAAAACTCTCAATTGGTTTCAAAGAAAGAAAATAAAGCTGCTAGAATGGCCCAGCCAATCACCTGACTTAAATCCCATTGAAAATCTATGGAAAGAACTGAAGATCAAGATTCATAGAAGAGGCCCACGGAACCTTCAAGATTTGAAGACTGTTTGTGTGGAAGAATGGGCCAAAATCACACCAGAGCAATGCATGCGACTAGTTTCTCCATACAGGAGGCGTCTTGAAGCTGTCATTACCAACAGCTAATGAGGTGATTAGGCTTTTGTACAAAGTATTCAATAAATATCAGTAAGTGTGTTCAATACTTTTTCCCTGTGTCATTTCACATTATTACACATAACTTAATTTCTGAACTTATTTGTTTTGGTTTCATGTCAATAGCACCTTTGGAAATATATTTACTGAGAAAAATGGTGATGTGTTCAATACTTATTTCACCCGCTGTATGGGCTAATAGCAGTCAAGGCCAAATAAACTATACATTCAAAATCAATTAGCAAAATTATCCTTGGTATGACCTTCTTAAAACAATTCCATACAGGGTAGCTTAGTAGTACTAGGACCATGCCCATCCTGATGACTCCTAGCTGTCCCCAGTCCACCTGGCCGTGCTGCTGCTCCAGTTTCAACTGTTCTGCCTGCGGTTATGGAACCCTGACTTGTTCACCGGACGTGCTACCTTGTCCCAGACCTGCTGTTTTTGACTCTCTCTCTCTCTCTCTCTCTCTCTCTCTCTCTCTCTCTCTCTCTACCGCACCTGCTGTCTTTACCAAATTACATTTACTCCTGAGGTACTGACCTGCTGCACCCTCTACAACCACTGTGATTATTATTTGACCCTGCTGGTCATCTATGAACGTTTGAACATCTTGAAGAACAATCTGGCTTTAATGGCCATGTAGTCTTATAATCTCCACCCGGCACAGTCAAAAGAGGACTGGCCACGCCTCAGAGCCTGGTTCCTCTCTAGGTTTCTTAGTAAGTTCCTGCCTTTCTAGGGAGTTTTTCCTAGCCACGGTGCTTCTACATCTGCATTGCTTACTGTTTGGGGTTTTAGGCTGGGTTTGTGACATCTGATGATGTAAAAAAGGCTTTATAAATACATTTGATTGATAGATTGATTGAGTAGTACCCCTCTCCCCCAGCTTAGACAGGGCTTAGACTCTTATGGGTAAAGGTCAATGTTTAGTATAGTACCATTGAAGGTAAGAAACACAATGGTTTTACCTCTTTGTTGTAATACTCCCAAAGTAACCAAGGTGATTAAATAAATTCAGAGAGAGGTAGAGAGCAGATCCCTCCACCGAAATGCAACTGTTCAAGATAAAGCAGCTATTAAAATCTCCAGATAAGCCTCTGTGTAATTCCAGGGGACCACTTGATCATGCTGATAACAGCATGGAGCTAATGTGAAGCCTTATTAGCAGATTAAAGAGCATGTCTAATCCATGAAACCCTCATAATATGGCCAAACTGTCAATCTAAATAACATAATGATAGAATCCCCATCAAAATCCTTCAGTTTAAACTAGAGATATCTGTTTTTGCATTGTAAGAGTCTCTGTCCACTGCATCCGCCGAATTTGGACTTCCGCATCTACGGTGAAAGGTGTCAGAGTTAGAGCGTGCTTGTCACACCATGAGGCATCCCGAATAATCATTCTTCTCACGAAAACATTTGTTGCGTCTGAACGATTTGACCTACAAAACTAATATGACTACTCTTTGGAAAGGTAATACCCACACAAGTGTCAGGGGACTCGTACGAAGTTGGTACCGTCTATGTGCCAACCTCTGTCTGTAGCGTCCGAACTAATGTGACCCCACTGTGGGAAATTATTCTGAATATCCTTCCCTTTTTATCCACAGGCCAGGAGCGGATCGGGACAGACTCTAAGTACGAACAGGAAGGGAAGGTTCAGTTTGTGATCGATGCGGTCTACGCTATGGCCCACGCCCTTCACAACATGCAGAGAGACCTGTGTCCCGATGTCTCAGGGATCTGTGAAGATATGGACCTAGCTGGGGGCAAGAAACTGCTCAAGTACATCCGCAGTGTCACCTTCAATGGTAAGTATACTAATACCAACACATAAATCAATCAAACAATCAATCAATTTATAAATGTTTCAATTGATCAATCAATCAATCAATATAGTACACCACAACAATGTGATAAGAACCTGTTAGATACACCCTGATGATACACCCTGATGATACACCCTGTTAGATACACCCTGATGATACACCCTGATGATACACCCTGATGATACACCCTGATGATACACCCTGATGATTCACCCTGTTAGATACACCCTGATGATACACCCTGATGATACACCCTGATGATACACCCTGTTAGATACACCCTGATGATACACCCTGATGATACACCCTGATGATACACCCTGTTAGATACACCCTGATGATACACCCTGATGAAGGTTTTTTTGTTGAAATGTTGAAATGTTGGTGAAATAAATCCACAGCTACCAGAGATAGCGGTAAAACTTTCACCAACACCAGACAATGTTTACACTGCAGGAAGTGATGTCATAAACGATAATGTTTACAAGGAAGTGTAGAATAGAAGGTGTATTTGTACACCATACACGATAAGAAATAAGTGAGGTACAGTATGATAATGACGTTTGCTGCTCATAGCTAGGCATGTGGCGATCATTACATTTTGTAAGCAGGAAATAGTCATGCAAATAATTGCCGGTCTCACGGTAATTGGCTGCTAATTAACATTAAGACGTTTAGCATCTCTGGGGTTCCACGAATAGCCTACAAGCCACTGATGCAAACCTTTGGAACATCTACATTTTAAAAAGTCTAATACATCCATGTAATACAGCCGACACCTTCACAATAAATCCATTATTTATTTTAGACAGGTCTAAAGAAACATGATATGAATAAAATGTAGTCTATTTCTGAAGAACAGAATAGCATACTCTGAGTTGTCCTTATGTTAAGTCCTGATCTGGCTATGCCATATGGCGGTGGGCTACACTAGTTCATTTAACAGATTATATTTGCTTATGTTTCCATGGCATTATTTTATAGTAAGAAGAATACAATTTAACATATGAAATAGTAAATATATATTTCCGAGGGAGTGCACACATGCAGCTATTCTGTGTTGAGCACATAACAAAGTGATCATTTGAAACAGGTCTTCCTCTATGCTTAATTTACAGATATTCATGCAACTTTGGTTGTGATACAAACCTTAGGCTATATGTGTTGATTTATGATACATTGTAAAGATGCATGAAAAAGTTCAATAAGGAATGAGTTCTGCTCTGTTTCTTGTTGAGGCTGAACTTCATCAGTCTCTCTCTTTTTAAAATGTAATTTAACCTTTATTTAACTAGGCAAGTCAGTTAAGAACAAATTCTAATTTACAATGACGACCTACCAAAAGGCAAAAGAACACCTGTGGGGACGGGGGCTGGGAATAAAAATACAAATAAATACAAATAAATCAAATATAAATATACAACCAACCACACATCACGACAAGAGAGACAAAACAACACTACAAAAAGAGATACCTAAGACAACAACATAGCAGCAAAACATGACAACACAGCATGGTAACAACACAACATGAGATAGATAGATAGATAGATAGATAGATAGATAGATAGATAGATAGATAGATAGATAGATAGATAGATAGATAGATAGATAGATAGATAGATAGATAGATAGATAGATAGATAGATAGATAGATAGATAGATAGATAGATAGATAGATAGATAGATAGATAGATAGATAGATAGATAGATAGATAGATAGATAGATAGATAGATAGATAGATAGATAGATAGATAGATAGATAGATAGATAGATAGATAGATAGATAGATAGATAGATAGATAGATAGATAGATAGATTTCTTTGTCAAGCAGCTTCAACAAAAACAGTGCAGGTGCAAAATGAAAATTCCCAAAAAAATTATACATAGAGCGGCAGTATGAAAAAGTAGAGTGCAAAAAAGCTATAAAAAGACAATGCATAGTATGGGTGGATGGCTGAATATGTACACTATACATTGGTGGATGTTGGATGGTTAACTATACTATACAGGTCGATGGCAGAGAAATACTTAAATAGCTGCGTATGATATAAGTGAGGGTAATAATAGTTTACTTAATATACAGACTGGTTAAATGAACAGGTAAGTGAATACTTGCATGGTTAAAATAACTGTACAGGTAAATATATAGGAAGAGATACTTAAATAGCTAAATGTGTGTATGATATAATTTAGGGTAATAATAGTAATTCCCTTAAAATACAGTCCTTAGTGTGTAGGGTTTAATTACAGATACAGATGTATTGCACATTCAATATACTAAAAGCAATGAAAAAAGATACAACTGACAGGATACTAATATGCATTCCTGAGTGAATGACTACGTAAGTTAAGTCCAAGAATTACTTACAATATTGCACGTGATATAATATAACAACTGTACATTAATATGAATATACAGACCGGAATGAATAAACAAGTCCTGAGTGAATGAGTGACTACAGAACAGAGTTACTCACGGATGGATGCATAATTGTTAAACTAGGTCCTAACACCCCAACAGTTCCAGGTCTATGTTGCCGACGGAATCGCACTCCGGTGAGGCATTAAATAGTCTAATAGCCGCCAGCAGGAAGGACCTCCTGTAGCGCTCTCTGGCACATCGTGGTGGGATCGGTCTGTGACTGAAGGTGCTCCTCTGCGTCATAACCATGGCATGCAGAGGGTGGGTGACGTTATCCATGATGGCCAGCAGTTTCGCCAGGATCCGTCTCTCCGCCACCTCTAGAGTGTCAAGGCTAATCCCCAGAACAGAGCAAGCATTCCTGATCAGCTTATTTACCCGAGAAGCATCACTGGCTTTTATGTTGGTGCCCCAGCACACCACTGCAAAAAAAGATGACACTGGCCACCACAGACTGGTAGAAGGTATGCAGTAGTTTACTGCACACGTTGAAGGACCTGAGCCTCCTCAGAAAGTAGAGTCGGCTCTGGTCCTTTTTGTACAGAGCCCCGGTGTTACCAGCCCATTCCAGCCTGTTGTCCATATGGACTCCCAGGAACTTGTATGACCCAACCATTTCCACATCCATCCCCTGTATAGGGACTGCAGTCAGTTGGGCTTTGGTTCTCCTGAAGTCCACCACCATCTCCTTTGTTTTGCTGATGTTGAGCTGAAGGTGGATCTGCTCACACCACACCACAACACAAAGTCATTGATTGTGCTCCTGTACTCCTCCTCCTGCCCACCCCTGATGCACCTTACAATTGCGGAGTCATCCGAGAACTTCTTTAGGTGGCATGTTTGAGACAGTAAATACAGTTGAAGTCGGAAGTTTACATACACCTTAGCCAAATACATTTAAACTCAGTTTTTCACAATTCCTGACATTTAATCCTAGTAAAAAAATCCTGTTGTAGGTCAGTTAGGATCACCACTTTATTTTAAGAATATGAAATGTTAGAATAATAGTAGAGAGAATTATTTATTTAAGCTTTTATTTATTTCATCACATTCCCAGTGGGTCAGAAGTTTACCTACACTCAATTTGTATTTGGTAGCGTTGCCTTTAAATTGTTTAACTTGGGTCAAACGTTTTGGGTAGCCTTCCACAAGCTTCCAACAATAAGTTGGGTGAATTTAGTCCCATTCCCCCTGACAGAACTGGTGTAACTGAGTCAGGTTTGTAGGCCTCCTTGCTCGCACACGCTTTTTCAGTTCTGCCTACAAATTTTCTATAGGATTGAGGTCAGGGCTTTGTGATGGCCACTCCAATACCTTGACTTTGTTGTCTGAAAGCCATTTTGCCACAACTTTGGAAGTATGCTTGGAGTTATTGTCCATTTGGAAGACTCATTTGCGACCAAGCTTTAACTTCCTGACTGATGTCTTGAGATGTTGCTACAATATATCCACTCCTGCAGCAAAGCACCCCCACAACATGATGCTGCCACCCTCGTGCTTCACGGTTGGGATGGTGTTCTTCGGCTTGCAAACCTCCCCCTTTTTCCTCCAAACATAATGATGGTCATTATGGCCAAACAGTTCTAATTTTGTTTCATCAGATCAGAGGACATTTCTCCAAAAAGTACGATCTTCGTCCCCATGTGCTGTTGCAAACCGTAGCCTGGTTCTTTTATGGCGGTTTTGGAGCAGTGGCTTCTTCCTTGCTGAGCGGCCTTTCAGGTTATGTCGATATAGGACTGGTTTTACCGTGGATATAGATATTTTTGTACCTGTTTCTTCCAGCATCTTCACAAGGTCCTTTGCTGTTGTTCTGGGATTGATTTGCACTTTTCGTACCAAAGTACGCATTCATCTCTAGGAGACAGAATGCGTCTCCTTCCTGAGCGGTATGACGGCTGCGTGGTCCCATGGTGTTTATACTTGCGAACTATTGTTTGTACAGATAAACGTGTTACCTTCAGGCGTTAGGAAATTGCTCCCAAGGATGAACCAGACTTGTGGTGGTCTAAAAAAAGTTTCAGAGGTCTTGGCTGATTTCTATTGATTTTCCCGTGATGTCGAGCAAAGAGGCACTGAGTTTGATGATAGGCCTCGAAATACATCCAAAGGTACACCTCCAATTGACTCAAATGATGTCAATTAGCCTATCAGAAGCTTCTAAAGCCATGACATCAATTTCTGTAATTTTCCAAGCTGTTTAAAGGCACAGTCAACTTGTTTGTAGTGTATGTAAACTTCTGACCCACTGGAATTGTGATATAGTGAATTATAAGTGAAATAATCTGTCTGTAAACAATTGTTGGAAGAATTACTTGTGTCATGCACAAAGTAGATGTCCTAACCGACTTGCCAAAACTATAGTTTGGTTAACATGAAATTTGTGGAGTGGTTGAAAAATGAGTTTTAATGACTGTATGTAAACTTCCGACTTCAACTGTATGTGACAGGTAGAATAACAGGTTTTGGCCTCATACAATAAATACATCATAAAACCAAAAAGAATGTCAACATGCATTGGGATTTAGAGCTGTTTGAATGAATTGTATCCAGCAAAAAATGGTACATCAATTAATCTCTCTGCAGTAATGCATAATCTACTTACTTATAGTAGAAAAAAGTTCCAAAGGTTGGGCCTAATATAGTGTAGAAGAGGTCATACAATAAGTTTAGTAGTGATTCCTATGTTGATGTAAAGAATATGTGTTGGTCTGTGGTGTGTAATGAGGAGCAAACAGACACTGCACTTGACACATTTATGAAATTACTTATTCCAGTAACTAATAAGCACGCACCCATTAAGAAAATGAGAGTAACAACTGTTAAATCCCTGTGAATTGATGAGGAATTGAACAATTGTATGGCTGAGAGGGATGAGGTAAAAATTAATGGCAAATACTTCTAGCTGCACAACCGATTGGCAAACATACCCCAAATTGAGAAATCATGTGACTAAACTAAATAAAAAGAAGAAGAAACTGTACTAGGAAACCAAGATAAAATATATAAAGAAAGATAGTAAAAATCTTTGGAGAACAGGCAAAAGGGCAAACTCGGCTGCATCCTTCATTGAATCAACTTATTTATCACAAAACCCATTGATACTACTTTGAATTATTTTTTTCATTGTCAAAAATAGCAAATGTTTTGTATGACATGCCAACAACAAACTCTGAACCTACATATCCATTCATAACTGACCAAATTATGAAAGACAAGCATTGTAATTTGAATTATTTAAAGTGAGTGTTGAAAAATAATATTGTTGTCTATCAACAGTGACAAGCCACCAGGGTCTGACAACTTGGATGGAAAATTACTGAGGATAATAGCGGACGTTATTGCCACTCCTATTTGCCATATTTTCAATATAATCCTACTAGAAAGTGTGTGCCCCCAGGCCTGGAGGGAAGCAAAAGTCATTCCACTACCCAAGAATAGAAAAGCCCCCTTTACTCAAATAGCCGCCCAATCAGCCTGGTACCAACCCTTAGTAAACTTATGGACAATTAATTATTTGACGGCACTTACACATACAGTGGGGAGAACAAGTATTTGATACACTGCCGATTTTGCAGGTTTTCCTACTTACAAAGCATGTAGAAGTCTGTAAAAAATCCAGAAAATCACATTGTATGATTTTTAAGTAATTAATTTGCATTTTATTGCATGACATAAGTATTTGATACATCAGAAAAGCAGAACTTAATATTTGGTACAGAAGACTTTGTTTGCAATTACAGAGATCATACGTTTCCTGTAGTTCTTGACCAGGTTTGCACACACTGCAGCAGGGATTTTGGCCCACTCCTCCATACAGACCTTCTCCAGATCCTTCAGGTTTCGGGGCTTTCGCTGGGCAATACGGACTTTCAGCTCCCTCCAAAGATTTTCTATTGGGTTCAGGTCTGGAGATTGGCTAGGCCACTCCAGGACCTTGAGATGCTTCTTACGGAGCCACTCCTTAGTTGCCTTGGCTGTGTGTTTCGGGTCGTTGTCATGCTGGAAGACCCAGCCACGACCCATCTTCAATGCTCTTACTGAGGGAAGGAGGTTGTTGGCCAAGATCTCGCGATACATGGCCCCATCCATCCTCCCCTCAATACGGTGCAGTCGTCCTGTCCCCTTTGCAAAAAAGCATCCCCAAAGAATGTTTCCACCTCCATGCTTCACGGTTGGGATGGTGTTCTTGGGGTTGTACTCATCCTTCTTCTTCCTCCAAACATGGCAAGTGGAGTTTAGACCAAAAAGCTCTATTTTTGTCTCATCAGACCACATGACCTTCTCCCATTCCTCATCTGGATCATCCAGATGGTCATTGGCAAACTTCAGACGGGCCTGGACATGCGCTGGCTTGAGCAGGGGGACCTTGCGTGCGCTGCAGGATTTTAATCCATAACGGCGTAGTGTGTTACTAATGGTTTTCTTTGAGACTGTGGTCCCATTTCTCTTCAGGTCATTGACCTGGTCCTGCCGTGTAGTTCTGGGCTGATCCCTCACCTTCCTCATGATCATTGATGCCCCACGAGGGGAGATCTTGCATGGTGCCCCAGACCGAGGGAGATTGACCATCATCTTGAACTTCTTCCATTTTCTAATAATTGCGCCAACAGTTGTTGCCTTCTCACCAAGCTGCTTGCCTATTGTCCTGTAGCCCATCCCAGCCTTGTGCAGGTCTACAATTTTGTCCCTTACACAGCTCTCTGGTCTTGGCCATTGTGGAGAGGTTGGAGTCTGTTTGATTGAGTGTGTGGACAGGTGTCTTTTATACAGGTAACGAGTTCAAACAGGTGCAGTTAATACAGGTAATGAGTGGAGAACAGGGGGACTTCTTAAAGAAAAACTAACAGGTCTGTGAGAGCGGGAATTCTTACTGGTTGGTAGGTGATCAAATACTTATGTCATGCAATAAAATGCAAATTAATTATTTAAAAATCATACAATGTGATTTTCTGGATTTTTGTTTTAGATTCCGTCTCTCACAGTTGAAGTGTACCTATGATAAAAATTACAGACCTCTACATGCTTTGTAAGTAGGAAAACCTGCAAAATCGGCAGTGTATCAAATACTTGTTCTCCCCACTGTATATCCTGGATCAACAGTGACCTCTCTAACAGAACACAAGGGTGTCTTTTAATGGAAGCCTGCTATGTCCTGGATCAACAGTGACCTCTCTAAAGAACACAAGGGTGTATTTTAATGGAAGCCTGCTATATCCTGGATCAACAATGACCTCTCTAACAGAACACAAGGGTGTCTTTTAATGGAAGCCTGCTATATCCTGGATCAACAGTGACCTCTCTAAAGAACACAAGGGTGTCTTTTAATGGAAGCCTGCTATATCCTGGATCAACAGTGACCTCTCTAACAGAACACAAGGGTGTCCTTTAATGGAAGCTTGCTATATCCTGGATCAACAGTGACCTCTCTAACAGAACACAAGGGTGTCCTTTAATGGAAGCTTGCTATATCCTGGATCAACAGTGACCTGTCTAACAGAACACAAGGGTGTCCTTTAATGGAAGCCTGCTATATCCTGGATCAACATTGACCTCTCTAAAGAACACAAGGGTGTCTTTTAATGGAAGCCTGCTATATCCTGGATCAACAGTGACCTCTCTAACAGAACACAAGGGTGTCCTTTAATGGAAGCTTGCTATATCCTGGATCAACAGTGACCTGTCTAACAGAACACAAGGGTGTTCTTTAATGGAAGCTTGCTATATCCTGGATCAACAGTGACCTCTCTAACAGAACACAAGGGTGTCCTTTAATGGAAGCCTTCTATATCCTGGATCAACAGTGACCTCTCTAACAGAACACAAGGGTGTCCTTTAATGGAAGCCTGCTATATCCTGGATCAACAGTGACCTGTCTAACAGAACACAAGGGTGTCCTTTAATGGAAGCCTGCTATATCCTGGATCAACAGTGACCTGTCTAACAGAACACAAGGGTGTTCTTTAATGGAAGCCTGCTATATCCTGGATCAACAGTGACCTGTCTAACAGAACACAAGGGTGTTCTTTAATGGAAGCCTGCTATATCCTGGATCAACAGTGACCTCTCTAAAGAACACAAGGGTGTTCTTTAATGGAAGCCTGCTATATCCTGGATCAACAGTGACCTCTCTAAAGAACACAAGGGTGTTCTTTAATGGAAGCCTGCTATATCTTGGATCAACAGTGACCTCTCTAAAGAACACAAGGGTGTATTTTAATGGAAGCCTGCTATATCCTGGATCAACAGTGACCTCTCTAACAGAACACAAGGGTGTCCTTTAATGGAAGCTTGCTATATCCTGGATCAACAGTGACCTCTCTAACAGAACACAAGGGTGTCCTTTAATGGAAGCTTGCTATATCCTGGATCAACAGTGACCTGTCTAACAGAACACAAGGGTGTCCTTTAATGGAAGCCTGCTATATCCTGGATCAACAGTGACCTCTCTAAAGAACACAAGGGTGTCTTTTAATGGAAGCCTGCTATATCCTGGATCAACAGTGACCTCTCTAACAGAACACAAGGGTGTCCTTTAATGGAAGCTTGCTATATCCTGGATCAACAGTGACCTGTCTAACAGAACACAAGGGTGTTCTTTAATGGAAGCTTGCTATATCCTGGATCAACAGTGACCTCTCTAACAGAACACAAGGGTGTCCTTTAATGGAAGCCTGCTATATCCTGGATCAACAGTGACCTCTCTAACAGAACACAAGGGTGTCCTTTAATGGAAGCCTGCTATATCCTGGATCAACAGTGACCTGTCTAACAGAACACAAGGGTGTCCTTTAATGGAAGCCTGCTATATCCTGGATCAACAGTGACCTGTCTAACAGAACACAAGGGTGTTCTTTAATGGAAGCCTGCTATATCCTGGATCAACAGTGACCTGTCTAACAGAACACAAGGGTGTTCTTTAATGGAAGCCTGCTATATCCTGGATCAACAGTGACCTCTCTAAAGAACACAAGGGTGTTCTTTAATGGAAGCCTGCTATATCCTGGATCAACAGTGACCTCTCTAAAGAACACAAGGGTGTTCTTTAATGGAAGCCTGCTATATCCTGGATCAACAGTGACCTCTCTAAAGAACACAAGGGTGTTCTTTAATGGAAGCCTGCTATATCCTGGATCAACAGTGACCTCTCTAACAGAACACAAGGGTGTCCTTTAATGGAAGCCTCTCCAACATAATGCTGATAGTCAGGCATTCCCCAGGGCAGCTGTCTCTAGGCCCCTTACTTTTGTAAATCTTTACTAATGACCTGCCACTTGCACTGAGTAAAGCCTGAGTGTCTGCTGATGACTCAACATTTTACACGTAAGCTACCACAGCAAGTGATATCACTGATAAACTTAACACAGATCTGAAGTCAGTTTTGGGTGGCAAGTAATAAACTAGTCCTAATAATTTCAAAACTTTAAAGCATTGTATTTGGGAGAAATCATTCACTAAACCCTTAACCTCAACTACATCTTCTATATGAATAAGTTGAGGAGACTAAACTGCTTGGAGAACCCTGGATTGTAAACTGTCATGGTGAAAACATATTGATACAACGGTAGCTAAAGTGGGAAGAGGTCTGTCCATAATCAAGCACTGCTATCAACAAAACAAGTCTTACAGGCCGTAGTTTTGTCGAACCTGGACTACTACCCAGTCATATGGTCAAGTGCCACAAAGAGGCACATTGCCAAGTTACAGTTGGCCAAGAACATAGCAGCATGTCTGTCCCTTAAATGGTAACAGATAGTTAACATCAATAGCATGCATGTCAATCTCTCCTGGCTCAAATATTGACTGTATCACTACTTGTCTTTGTGAGAGGTATTGACATGTTGGAAAGTATGTCACCAGAACAGAACAGAATCTGTGAAACGCACAGTACTACACTGAGCCATAATAGATGGAACTCTATTCCACATCAAGTAACTCATGCAAGAAGTAAAATCTGAAAAAACCCCAGAAAAAACTACACCTTATGGGACAACGCAGACTGTCAAGAGACACACACGCTAGCACACACACTCTACACACATGTACATCATAATATTTTGTATGGTGGTATTATGCATGTTGTATTGTAGATATGTAGTGGTGTAATAATGTTATATGATGTACTGTTTTATCTTTTGTTTTATATGTAATGTAAGTGCTATAATGTGTTGGACCCCAGGAACAGCTCTGGCAGCAGCTAATGTTGATTCCTAATACCCATACATACAGCTATTTTTGCCCAGAAACAGAGACAGCTAACTCCTTCACGCCAGAGACAGAGACAGCTAAATCTTTTTCCCCAGCGACAGAGACAGCTAATTGCTTCACTCCAGAGACAGATAACTCCTTCACTCCAGAGACAGCTAACTAATTTTTCCCAGAGACAGAGACAGCTAACTCCTTCACCCCAGAGACAGAGACAGCTAACTCCTTCACTCCAGAGACAGAGATAGCTAACTCCTTCACCACAGAGACAGCTAATTCCTTCATCCCAGAGACAGAGGCAGATAACTCCTTCACCCCAGAGACAGAGACAGAGACAGCTAACTCCTTCACCCCAATGACAGAGATAGCTAACTCCTTCACCACAGAGACAGAGACAGCTAACCTCTTCACCCCAGAGACAGAGACAGCTAACTCCTTCACCACAGAGACAGAGACAACTAACACCCTTCAACCCAGTGACAGAGACAGCTAACCTCTTCACCCCAGAGACAGAAACAGCTAACTCCCTCACCCCAGAGACAGAGACAGCTAACTTCTTCACCCCAGAGACAGAGACAGCTAACCTCTTCACCCCAGAGACAGAGACAGCTAACTCCCTCACCCCAGTGACAGAGACAGCTAACCTCTTCACCCCAGAGACAGAGACAGCTAACTCCCTCACCCCAGAGACAGAGACAGCTAACCTCTTCACCCCAGAGACAGAGACAGCTAACTCCTTCACTCCAGAGACAGAGATAGCTAACTCCTTCACCACAGAGACAGCTAATTTCATCCCAGAGACAGAGGCAGATAACTCCTTCACCCCAGAGACAGAGACAGCTAACTCCTTCACCCCAATGACAGAGATAGCTAACTCCTTCACCACAGAGACAGAGACAGCTAACCTCTTCACCCCAGAGACAGAGACAGCTAACTCCTTCACCACAGAGACAGAGACAACTAACTCCTTCAACCCAGTGACAGAGACAGCTAACCTCTTCACCCCAGAGACAGAGACAGCTAACCTCTTCACCCCAGAGACAGAGACAGCTAACTTCTTCACCCCAGAGACAGAGACAGCTAACCTCTTCACCCCAGAGACAGAGACAGCTAACTCCCTCACCCCAGTGACAGAGACAGCTAACCTCTTCACCCCAGAGACAGAGACAGCTAACTCCCTCACCCCAGAGACAGAGACAGCTAACTTCTTCACCCCAGAGACAGAGACAGCTAACCTCTTCACCCCAGAGACAGAGACAGCTAACTCCCTCACCCCAGTGACAGAGACAGCTAACCTCTTCACCCCAGAGACAGAGACAGCTAACTCCCTCACCCCAGAGACAGAGACAGCTAACCTCTTCACCCCAGAGACAGAGACAGCTAACTCCTTCACTCCAGAGACAGAGATAGCTAACTCCTTCACCACAGAGACAGCTAATTTCATCCCAGAGACAGAGGCAGATAACTCCTTCACCCCAGAGACAGAGACAGCTAACTCCTTCACCCCAATGACAGAGATAGCTAACTCCTTCACCACAGAGACAGAGACAGCTAACCTCTTCACCCCAGAGACAGAGACAGCTAACTCCTTCACCACAGAGACAGAGACAACTAACTCCTTCAACCCAGTGACAGAGACAGCTAACCTCTTCACCCCAGAGACAGAGACAGCTAACCTCTTCACCCCAGAGACAGAGACAGCTAACTTCTTCACCCCAGAGACAGAGACAGCTAACCTCTTCACCCCAGAGACAGAGACAGCTAACTCCCTCACCCCAGTGACAGAGACAGCTAACCTCTTCACCCCAGAGACAGAGACAGCTAACTCCCTCACCCCAGAGACAGAGACAGCTAACCTCTTCACCCCAGAGACAGAGACAGCTAACTTCCTCACCCCAGAGACAGAGACAGCTAACCTCTTCACCCCAGAGACAGAGACAACTAACTCCTTCACCCCAGAGACCGAGACAGAGACAGAGACAACTAACTCCTTCACCCCAGAGACAGAGACAGAGACAGAGACAGCTAACTCCTTCACCCCAATGACAGAGATAGCTAACTCCTTCACCCCAGTGAAGAGACAGCTAACTCCCTCACCCCAGTGAAGAGACAGCTAACTCCCTCACCCCAGTGAAGAGACAGCATTCAGTTAGTCTCCTCTCTAACTCCCTCACCCCAGTGAAGAGACAGAGACAGAGGCATCAGTCATTGTGTGAGAGAGGAGATAATGAAGCATGAAGTGACTAGCTAGCAAGCAGCAACAGTCTTCCATCCGCCCACACAGCACAGCAGGTACAGTGGGACTCGGCAGTCACAGTCTTTTGTACTGTCTTAGAATCTTTCCTTAATCACCCCAAATCTCTCTTGACAAAGTAGTCTTTGTATGACTTTTAGTAATACTTTTAGGCCTACAGTTGTATAATAGAATACTCAAGGTGTCTACTACCAGGTACAATGGATGGGTTACTGTTGTGTGTGTAGAAACAGAATCTGTCCTTTAAGAGGCCATGTTCTACAACTACAGGTAACTGCCAAAATAAAGGAAACACTTGAGTACATGAGGGATACAAAGTATATTGAAAGCAGGTGCTTCCACACAACTGTGGTCCATTAGTTAATTAAGCAATTAACATATTAAGGGTTACGCATAAAAATGCTGGGCAGGCCATTATGTTGGCTACCGTGACATTGCCCTCATCCATAGGGCACGAGTGTTCACTGAATGGTTTGATGAGCATGAAAACGATGCTAACCATATGCCAAGGCCGTATCAGTCACCAGATCTAAACCCAATTGAACACTTATGGGAGCTTCTGGAGCAGTGCCAGAGACAGTGTTTTCCACCACCATCAACAAAACACCAAATGATGGCATTTCTGGTGGAAGAATGGTGTGAAATCCCTCATATTGAGTTCCAGACACTTGTAGAATCTATGCCAAGGTGCATTGAAGCTGTTCTGGCTTATGGTGACCCAACGCCCTATTAAGACACTTTATATTGGTGTTTCCATTATTTTTGGCAGTTACCTGTATATCCAATTTGCAGAGCTGTTTCCTGAGCTGAGTATATGCTCTGTGCAATAGGCTATAGTTGCACTTAAGTATATGCATCAGTCAGTTATGTTTAGCTGTAACTGGTTGGGATTGGTAACAACATTATATAGCTTGAACTGTCTCCACCTGCACAATTATTCAGCTTGAACTGTCTCCACCTGCACAATTATTCAGCTTGAACTGTCTCCACCCGCACAATTATTCAGCTTGAACTGTATCCACCTGCACAATTATTCAGCTCGAACTGTATCCACCTGCACAATTATTTGGCTTGAACTGTATCCACCTGCACAATTATTCAGCTTGAACTGTATCCACCTGCACAATTATTCAGCTTGAACTGTCTCCACCTGCACAATTATTAAGCTTGAACTATCTCCACCTGCACAATTATTCAGCTTGAACTGTATCCACCTGCACAATTATTCAATGAGATTCTGGTCAACTCGTGAAACATGGGGTTCACATCAAGGGGTCATGACCTGGTTGTTAAGGATATGGACATCATCAGGATAACCTGGCCTAGTCCATATATGTGGATAGTCTCAGTGTGAGGGAGGAAGAGGTTCTGAGATCCAGTCTCGATGTGAGCTGGTGAGGGAGGAAGAGGTTCTGAGATCCAGTCTCGATGTGAGCTGGTGAGAGAGGAAGAGGTTCTGAGATCCAGTCTCAGTGTGAGCTGGTGAGGGAGGAAGAGGTTCTGAGATCCAGTCTCAGTGTGAGCTGGTGAGGGAGGAAGAGGTTCTGAGATCCAGTCTCAGTGTGAGCTGGTGAGGGAGGAAGAGGTTCTCAGGGCAGTCTCTAGGTATTATCAACATCACCGCCCCCTTATTTATTTACTTTTTTCTTTGTAATTTCTTTGTATTTAACCTTTAAACCGTTATTTAACTAGGCAAGTCACGTTGTATATTGAACAGGAGACTCTTAATGATCGGGAGACTCGTAATGATCGGGAGACTTGTATTGATCTGGAGACTCGTATTGATTGGGAGACTCGTATTGATCGGGAGACTCGTAATGATCGGGAGACTCTTAATGATCGGGAGACTCGTATTGATCGGGAGACTCGTATTGATCGGGAGACTTGTAATGATCGGGAGACTCGTATTGATCGGGAGACTCGTATTGATTGGGTGACTCGTAATGATCGGGATACTCGTATTGATCGGGAGACTCGTAATGATCGGGATACTCGTATTGATAGGGAGACTCGTATTGATCGGGAGACTCGTATTGATAGGGAGACTCGTATTGATCGGGAGACTCGTATTGATAGGGAGACTCGTATTGATAGGGAGACTCGTATTGATCGGGAGACTCGTATTGATAGGGAGACTCGTATTGATCGGGAGACTCGTATTAGGGGTTTTTAATACTCCACCCAACAAATACAACATGCCATGTAGAGGCACGAGGACGAAGCCCAAAACAAAGATGTATACAAAAACACAGGACTGTGACCCAAACAAAATAGCGATGTAAACCTCTAATCAATACATGGGGCGAGACCAGAAATAACAAGTGCACAACAATACACGGGACAAGACCCGTAATCACAAGTGCACAATACACGCAGCACGAAAGCCAAACAACAAAGCGTAGGTACTCACAAGCCCAACGGACATGGTGAACACAGGGCACACTTGTACAATTACTAATCAGCTGGGAATGGGAACCAGGTGTGCGTAATGAAACAGTTCAGTGATGCCCAGAGACCGGTGACATAGACCTCTGGAACGGAATGAGCAGCAGTACCGGAGAGATCCGTGACAGTAGACTACTGTAAAATAAAGAGGTGGTGTGTAGGCTACTGTAATATAAAGATGTGGGGGTGGTGTGTAGGCTACTGTAATATAAAGATGTGGGGGTGGTGTGTTGGCTACTGTAATATAAAGATGTGGTTGTGTGTAGACTACTGTAATATAAAGATGTGGGGGTGGTGTGTAGGCTACTGTACTATAAAGATGTGGTGGTGTGTAGACTACTGTAATATAAAGATGTGGGGGTGGTGTGTAGGCTACTGTAATATGAAGATGTGGTGGTGTGTAGACTACTGTAATATAAAGATGTGGGGTTGGTGTGTAGACTACTGTAATATAAAGATGTGGGGGTGGTGTGTAGGCTACTGTAATATAAGGATGTGGGGGTGGTGTGTAGGCTACTGTAATATAAATATATGGGGGTGGTGTGTAGGCTACTGTAATATAAAGATGTGGTTGTGTGTAGACTACTGTAATATAAAGATGTGGGAGTGGTGTGTAGGCTACTGAAATATAAAGATGTGGTGGTGTGTAGACTACTGTAATATATAGATGTAGGGGTGGTGTGTAGGCTACTGTAATATAATGATGTGGGGGTGGTGTGTAGGCTACTGTAATATAAAGATGTGGTGGTGTGTAGGCTACTGTAATATAAAGATGTGGGGATGGTGTGTAGACTACTGTAATATAAAGATGTGGGGATGGTGTGTAGACTACTGTAATATAAAGATGTGGGGATGGTGTGTAGGCTACTGTAATATAAAGATGTGGTGGTGTGTAGACTACTGTAATATAAAGATGTGGTGGTGTGTAGACTACTGTAATATAAAGATGTGGTGATGGTGTGTAGACTACTGTAATATAAATATGTGGGGGTGGTGTGTAGGCTACTGTAATATAAAGATGTGGGGGTGGTGTGTAGACTACTGTAATATAAAGATGTGGTGGTGTGTAGGCTACTGTAATATAAAGATGTGGTGGTGTGTAGACTACTGTAATATAAAGATGTGGTGTGTAGACTACTGTAATATAAAAATGTGGTGGTGTGTAGGCTACTGTAATATAAAGATGTGGGGGTGGTGTGTAGACTACTGTAATATAAAGATGTGGGGGTGGTGTGTAGCCTACTGTAATATAAAGATGTGGGGGTGGTGTGTAGACTACTGTAATATAAATATGTGGGGGTGGTGTGTAGACTACTGTAATATAAAGATGTGGTGGTGTGTAGGCTACTGTAATATAAAGATGTGGTGATGTGTAGACTACTGTAATATAAAGATGTGGTGTGTAGACTACTGTAATATAAAAATGTGGTGGTGTGTAGGCTACTGTAATATAAAGATGTGGGGGTGGTGTGTAGACTACTGTAATATAAAGATGTGGTGGTGTGTAGGCTACTGTAATATAAAGATGTGGTGGTGTGTAGACTACTGTAATATAAAGATGTGGTGTGTAGACTACTGTAATATAAAAATGTGGTGGTGGTGTGTAGACTACTGTAAAATGAAGTAGTTCCTGTATTTTTGAAAAATCTCTTTAGTTGTTACACTGTTGTTGTAGTGTTTGTCAGCTACTTGTAGGCTCTGTTGCTGAGTTGTTCAGTACTCCATGTTGTGGAGTTGTTCAGTACTCCATGTTGTGGAGTTGTTCAGTACTCAGTGTTGTGGAGTTGTTCAGTACTCAGTTTTGTGGAGTTGTTCAGTACTCAGTTTTGTGGAGTTGTTCAGTATTCTGTGTTGTGGAGTTGTTCAGTACTCAGTTTTGTGCAGTTGTTCAGTATTCCGTGTTGTGGAGTTGTTCAGTACTCAGTGTTGTGGAGTTGTTCAGTACTCAGTGTTGTGGAGTTGTTCAGTACTTAGTTTTGTGGAGTTGTTCAGTACTCAGTGTTGTGCAGTTGTTCAGTATTCCCTGTTGTGGAGTTGTTCAGTACTCAGTGTTGTGGAGTTGTTCAGTACTCAGTGTTGTGGAGTTGTTCAGAACTCAGTTTTGTGCAGTTGTTCAGTACTCAGTTTTGTGCAGTTGTTCAGTATTCCGTGTTGTGGAGTTGTTCAGTACTCAGTTTTGTGGAGTTGTTCAGTACCTAGTGTTGTGGAATTGTTCAGTACTCCGTGTTGTGGAGTTGTTCAGTACCTAGTGTTGTGGAGTTGTTCAGTACTCCGTGTTGTGGAGTTGTTCAGTACCTAGTGTTGTGGAGTTGTTCAGTACTCCGTGTTGTGGAGTTGTTCAGTACCTAGTGTTGTGGAGTTGTTCAGTACTCCGTGTTGTGGAGTTGTTCAGTACCTAGTGTTGTGGAGTTGTTCAGTACCTAGTGTTGTGGAGTTGTTCAGTACTCCGTGTTGTGGAGTTGTTCAGTACCTAGTGTTGTGGAGCTGGAGAAAATGCTGTAGTTGTTAGACTGTTGGTGTGTGGTACTGCAGCCCTGTGATTCTAGCTTCCAGAGGCTGAAGAGTAATAATGTTACAGAGTAATAATGTTACAACATGAAACAGAAGCAGTACAAACCTGGTAGATTCACTCACTCACTCACTTCCAAATCCTATATTCCCTAACCCCTAACCCTAAACTTAACCTTAAACCAAAAACCCAACCTTAACCCTAACCATAAACCTAACCCTAGCTCCTAACCCTAAACCTAAAACTAACCCTAACACTAATTCTAACCTTAACCCTAAACCCCCTAGAAATAGCATTTGACCTTTGCTGGTCCTCACAAGTATAGTTAAACACGTCCACACACACACACACACACACACACACACACACACACACACACACACACACACACACACACACACACACACACACACACACACACACACACACACACACACACACACACACACACACACACACACACACACACACACACACACACACACACACACACTCACACACACACACACACACACACACACACACACACACACACACACACACACACACACACACACACAGACCTGGAATACTATCAGGGCGTAGCAGCTCAGTTCATAACCCTGTCCTGAGGCAGAGACCTGCAGAAGCTTTACCAGGTTGTAGACACTCATGTCCTGAGGTTGTACCCTGGTTCAATAGAGCTGAAGGAGCTTCTCTGCTGCAGGGTGATAGACGAGATAAAGAGCAACAAAAAATGCTTGGGCTGCAGGGTTTCTAGCAATGCTAGAACATGAAAGAGAACAGAAGAACTGCACCTCTGGGCAAGCAGACGGAAAGACAGGCAGGCAGGCAGGCAGGCAGGCAGGCAGGCAGGCAGGCAGGCAGGCAGGCAGGCAGGCAGGCAGGCAGGCAGGCAGGCAGGCAGGCAGGCAGGCAGGCAGGCAATCTGACAGACATATATCGACAGATAGATAGACAGACAGACAGACAGGCAGGCAGACAGACAGACAGACAGACAGACAGACAGACAGACAGACAGACAGACAGACAGACAGACAGACAGACAGACAGACAGACAGACAGACAGACAGACAGACAGACAGACAGACAGACAGACAGATAGATAGATAGATAGATAGATAGATAGATAGATAGATAGATAGATAGATAGATAGATAGATAGATAGATAGATAGATAGATAGATAGATAGATTCCTGAAGGTACCATGTTCATCTGTACAAACAATAGTACGCAAGTATAAACACCATCGGACCACACAGCCGTCATACCGCTCCTGCAGATGAACGTGCTTTGGTGCGAAATGTGCAAATCAATCCCACAACAACAGAAAAGGACCTTGTGAAGATGCTGGAGGAAACAGGTACAAAAGTCTATATCCACTGTAAAACAAGTCCTATATCGACACCTGAAAGGCCGCTCAGCGAGGAAGAAGCCACTGCTCCAAAACCTCCATAACAAAAGCCAGACTATAGTTTGCAATTGCACATGTGCACATGGGGCCAAAGATCGTACTTTTTTGGAGAAATGTCCTCTTGGCTGATGAAACAAAAATAGAACTGTTTGGCCTTAATGACCATCATTATGTTTGGAGGAAAAAGGGGGAGGCTTGCAAGCGGAAGAACACCATCCCAACCGTGAAGCACGGGGGTGACAGCATCATGTTGTGGGGGTGCTTTGCTGCAGGAGGGACTGGTGCACTTCACAAAATAGATGATATCATGAGGAAGGAAAATTATGTGGATATATTGAAGCAACATCTCAAGACATCAGTCAGGAAGTTAAAGCTTGGTCGCAAACAAGTCTTCCAAATGGACAATGACCCCAAGCGTACTGTGGCCTAATGGCTAAAGGACAACAAAGTCAAGGTATTGGAGTGGCCATCACAAAGCCCTGACCTCAATCCTATAGAACATTTGTGGGCAGAACTGAAAAAGTGTGAGCGAGCAAGGAGGCCTACAAACCTGAGTCAGGTTCTGTCTGGAGGAATGGGCCGCCAAAATGTATTGTGGGAAGCTTGTGGAAGGCTACCCGAAAGGTTTGACCCAAGTTAAACAATTTAAAGGCAATGCTACCAAATACTAATTGAGTGAATGTGAACTTCTGACCCACTGGGAATGTGATGAAGGAAATAAAAGCTGAAATAAATAATTATCTCTACTATTATTCTGACATTTCACATTCTTAAAATAAAGTGGTAATCCTAACTGACATTTTACTAGGATTAAATTTCAGGAATTGTGAAAAACTGAGTTTAAATGTATTTGGCTAAGGTGTATGTAAACTTCCGACTGTACTTTATTATCCGAGCATGCTACACAGACAAATGTACAAAAGAAAAAGAATGTTGCACATTCATCTCGCCTTGCTGTGGATTTATTTGACCAACCATTCGGCTGAAGAGCCTTCACCACGGTGTGGAAAGACAATTGACAGACACATGTTAACATTGTGACACACATTGAGCCTTTCCTCAAGCCAATAACACATGTTAAAATTGTGACACAGATTGAGCCTTTCCTCAAGCCAATAACTCTACTTTTCCTTCAGCTTGCTCTTTGGCCTATTATGACCAACATCATGTTGTGATGTCATTCCCGATACAGGAAGTGCAGGGACGTCGGTGACATTCAACAAGAACGGAGATGCACCAGGACGTTACGACCTGTTCCAGTACCAGATGAACAACAACAGCTCCCCCGGATACAAGAACATCGGACAGTGGATGGAAACGCTACAGCTCAATGTGAGTACTTTATATACTGTAACTTAGGGTGTGAGGTTGTGTGTGTGTGTGTGTGAGAGTGTGAGTGTGTGTGTGTGCATGTGTGCGTGAATATACACTGTGACTTAGTGTGTGTGTATGTGTGTGTGTGTGTGTTTAAAATTTAATTTATTTGCAGAATGTATATATCAGGGTTGCATGGGGTCAATTACATTTCAATTCAAGTCAATTCAGAAAGTAAACCACATTCCAAATAGGAATTTCAGTGCCTTTACTTCCAGAATTGACTGGGATTTGACTGGAATTGACCCTGATATTTATAAGAAAAAGGTTCCATGCCTGACTGTAAATCTCTTTAGATAACAGCATCTGCTAAATGGCACAGTTATATAAGTGTGTGTGTGTGTGTGTGTAATTGGGGTAATTTGAACCCCATGTCTAACCATCATACCAAGAGGACATCCTTGTGATCCAGGGAGGACGTTTGGACTTAGAAGCCTTAGATAGGGCTGCAAGTGAGTGCATGTGTGTATGTGCGAGCATTTTTGTGCATTCATCTGCGGTTGGGTACAGTATCTGCTTGTGTGAATGTGAGTATACCTGAACCACAGTAAACTCATAGATTTCTATTTGAAAAGACTCCTGCTATATAAGAATAAATAGTCATGGACCCTTACAGACTATGTAGTCTCTCTGTTAGTGTATGTACAGTGTACATGTGTAATGATTGTCAACATAGCAGGTGAAACAGCCTTAACAGTCATCATTAACCACAGCACCCACCTGCCTCTGCTCCTGTTTCATTAACCACAGCACCCACCTGCCTCTGCTCCTGTTTCATTAACCACAGCACCCACCTGCCTCTGCTCCTGTTTCGTTAACCACAGCACCCACCTGCCTCTGCTCCTGTTTCATTAACCACAGCACCCACCTGCCTCTGCTCCTGTTTCATTAACCACAGCACCCACCTGCCTCTGCTCCTGTTTCATTAACCACAGCACCCACCTGCCTCTGCTCCTGTTTCATTAACCACAGCACCCACCTGCCTCTGCTCCTGTTTCATTAACCACAGCACCCACCTGCCTCTGCTCCTGTTTCATTAACCACAGCACCCACCTGCCTCTGCTCCTGTTTCATTAACCACAGCACCCACCTGCCTCTGCTCCTGTTTCATTAACCACAGCACCCACCTGCCTCTGCTCCTGTTTCATTAACCACAGCACCCACCTGCCTCTGCTCCTGTTTCATTAACCACAGCACCCACCTGCCTCTGATCCTGTTTCATTAACCACAGCACCCACCTGCCTCTGCTCCTGTTTCATTAACCACAGCACCCACCTGCCTCTGCTCCTGTTTCATTAACCACAGCACCCACCTGCCTCTGCTCCTGTTTCATTAACCACAGCACCCACCTGCCTCTGCTCCTGTTTCATTAACCACAGCACCCACCTGCCTCTGCTCCTGTTTCATTAACCACAGCACCCTGTCTCTGCTACTGTTTCTCATTCAGAACCATTGCTATGTCCCTGTCCCCTTTGTAGAGGACTGCTTTTGACCAGGGCCCATAGTGAATAGTGTACTAGGGTGCTATGACCAGGGCCCATAGTGAATAGTGTACTAGGGTGCTATGACCAGGGCCCATAGTGAATAGTGTACTAGGGTGCTATGACCAGGGCCCATAGTGAATAGTGTACTAGGGTGCTATGACCAGGGCCCATAGTGAATAGTGTACTAGGGTGCTATGACCAGGGCCCATAGTGAATAGTGTACTAGGGTGCTATGACCAGGGCCCATAGTGAATAGTGTACTAGGGTGCTATGACCAGGGCCCATAGTGAATAGTGTACTAGGGTGCTATGACCAGGGCCCATAGTGAATAGTGTACTAGGGTGCTATGACCAGGGCCCATAGTGAATAGTGTACTAGGGTGCTATGACCAGGGCCCATAGTGAATAGTGTACTAGGGTGCTATGACCAGGGCCCATAGTGAATAGTGTACTAGGGTGTTATGACCAGGGCCCATAGTGAATAGTGTACTAGGGTGCTATGACCAGGGCCCATAGTGAATAGTGTACTAGGGTGCTATGACCAGGGCCCATAGTGAATAGTGTACTAGGGTGTTATGGCCAGGGCCCATAGTGAATAGTGTACTTGGGTGCTATGGCCAGGGCCCATAGTGAATAGTGTACTAGGGTGCTATGACCAGGGCCCATAGTGAATAGTGTACTAGGGTGCTATGACCAGGGCCCATAGTGAATAGTGTACTAGGGTGCTATGACCAGGGCCCATAGTGAATAGTGTACTAGGGTGTTATGGCCAGGGCCCATAGTGAATAGTGTACTAGGGTGTTATGGCCAGGGCCCATAGTGAATAGTGTACTAGGGTGCTATGACCAGGGCCCATAGTGAATAGTGTACTAGGGTGCTATGCTTCCCAGGAGTAAATGATTCACCTCAACTGCCCACAATAAGACAGATGTGTTAGTGTTGTGGCCTAATCATATTTCAGTATTCCAGACTATTGGTATCACGCTGTCCTTTGTTTGTTTTTTAGCCGTACGCTCAGAGCACAAAGGGCATGGCTATGGTCTAAATGGCACCCTATTCTCTATATAGTGCACTACTTTTGACCAGGGCCCATCGTACTGCACTATAAAGTTAATAAGTTACCATTTGGGACACAGCCTATGACGAGCTGCAGATTTAGCCGTTGCTATATCGGCTCAGGCCTGTTTGCCCCAGTTAATTGCGTGAGACAATTAGAAGTCATGTCTCAATAACCACTTCTCGAAGACAGACTGTAACCTTTGATTGAACTATACATTACACATTCATGTATAGGAGACAACCCATCCCTCAGGGAAGCTGAGCTCATTATACTGCATAATGTAGCAACATTAAGTCAACACCTAGTGACCTCGTCAAGAGGTTCGGACCTGTTGGTGTAGCGGTTAAGGTGTTGGTTTGACTGTCAATGGACCCAGGTTTGAGTCCCTGTTGGGGGTACTTGTGAATTTGTTACAATATATATAAACGATTCTATAGCTAGTGTATAACCTAGCCTAGGACTGGCATACTTCTGTACTGTTTTGTCACATGTCCCAAATAGCACCCTGTAGTGCACTACTTTTGACCAAAACCCTATGCACCCTGGTCAAAAGTAGTTCACTACAAATGGAATAGGGTCATATTTTTGGGATGCAGTCACATCTTACAGACTGGCTGGTTTTCCCAGGACAACCCTTCTTCCTTAGTGGGATGGGAAAAGATGTAGGCTGTGGAAATGTTGCATGCAAATAGATATATGTAGATTATACATGACATGTTGCTTATTTGGTTCTCATATTTGTTCATGTATTGAGGAAGAGATTGATTATCTAAACACTAACAGGATTTGTAAGGTAAATCGCCTGGATTGGGGTTAGTTTGTGAGTGAGTTTATTATTTTATTTTTTTATTTCACCTTTATTTAACCAGGTAGGTCAGTTGAGAACAAGTTCTCATTTACAACTGTGACCTGAGTACTGGTATTAATGTACACAGATCTTTAATTGTGGGTATCTGGAGTTTCCAGATAGATGTTCAACAAACTGTCGACTCAGTGTCTTGAATAACAACCAAAACCATACCTTTCTCCAGATTCAATTGTCCCCTTTTTCATGAATGATTTCTCCTTCTCCGCTCAGTCGGAGGCTTTATTAGCCCTCATTTTAAACATTATTATTAAGATGAATTACATTTTACAATGTTTTTCCCCTACCAACACATGTATTATAGCCCCAGCAGTGGGTTGCTTATTTTCCCCTACCAACACATGTATTATAGCCCCAGCAGTGGGTTGTTTATTTTCCCCTACCAACACATGTATTATAGCCCCAGCAGTGGGTTGTTTATTTTCCCCTACCAACACATGTATTATAGCCCCAGCAGTGGGTTGTTTGTCTTTCAAGCCCCCAATCGATTTGATATGCTTTGTGGAATTCCATGTATTCAGTTAGTTTATGATCTTGTCCAGAAACTCAGGGGACCTCTGTGGCTGCGTTGCAAATTACACCCTCTTCCTTATATAGTGCTTTACTTGTGACCAGATCTCTATGGTGCACTATATAAGGAATAGGGAGCGATTTAGAACACACTCTGTCTACCCGTACATGATGGCTGCAGCTCCGACTCCAAGGACTGCCCCTCAGCTCCCCATGAAAATGTCATATCTACCTCATATTCCCAGTGTGGGGAATATGCTGGAGGGCTCAATGAATGAACAACTTGTACAGGGGGTGTTTGGGATTATGTGACTGACATATAAAGACAAGTAAAGGCACAAAGTCAAATTAAGTCCCTTCAGTGTGTCATTTCGAGCAACCTTCTGTCAGGGCTCTACTGGATGTCTACTGGATGTCTACTGGATGTCTGCTGGATGTCGAGGTAGATGTCTACTGGATGTCGAGGTAGATGTCTACTGGATGTCTACTGGATGTCGAGGTAGATGTCTACTGGATGTCTACTGGATGTCAAGGTAGGGTTTTACTGCAGAGTTAACAGTCTACTGAATGTCTACTGGATGTCGAGGTAGGGTTTTACTGCAGAGTTAACAGTCTACTGGATGTCTACTGGATGTCGAGGTAGCATTTTACTGCAGAGTTAACAGTCTACTGGATGTCTACTGGATGTTGAGGTAGAATTTTACTGCAGAGTTAACAGTCTACTGGATGTCTTCTGGATGTCGAGGTAGAATTTTACTGCAGAGTTAACAGTCTACTGGATGTCTTCTGGATGTCGAGGTAGGGTTTTACTGCAGAGTTAACAGTCTTCTGGATGTCGTGGTAGGGTTTTACTGCAGAGTTAACAGTGGAGATCACACTACATAGAGAAAAACTCATTATTATCTCAACTGTTGCTTTATCCATTTTGAATGCACACTTACAAGCAATCTATAGCGTTAGAAAAAGAGAGAGAGAAATAGAGTGAGATAGTGAGAGAAAAATGGAGATAGTGAGTGAGAAAGAGAGCTAGAGAAGGAGAAAGTGATTGAAAGACAAAAAGAGAACGAGAGAGAGATCCTTCAACAGTGGAGTAGCTACATCTTCATTCCTTTGCTTTGTGTGGTTGGTTGTGATGGAAACAGTGAAACTCTTCAAAAATGCATGAAAGCAGTGGTTAAGATGCATGATTACAGGCTTCATCAGAAGAGTCACTGTATACGTCCCAAATGGCACCCTATTCCCTATAAAGTGCAAAAGTAGTGCACTTTATAGGGAATAGGGTGCCATTTGGGACACAGTCTCAGCAGGTAGAAACAGAGATGGAAGCAGAGAGGGGAAGCTGTAACTGTAATGCAGTTCAGTTCTTCATGTTTCATGCAGATCCAGCCATTAATAATTCATGGCGGTTACACAATCTTCATTTGCCTGGGCTGGCTTAAATTAGCATTTTCTTCAAAAGATTTTGGAGCTTTTAAGAATTGATGGTTGCCTAATGTCTCTGGTTTGAATATACCTTGGCTCACAGCTAGAAGTTACTCGCTCAAACACAATATACTTGTATTTAGAGCAAATCTCAGCGAATCTAACCCAATGCTCTGACAATCATTGATACAATGTTCTCTTCAGTATTGATTGATAAGTTGATGATTTCTGATGCTTCTATACCTCTTCAGATGTAGATCAATGTGTCATGTTTAAAGAAGCTAAAGAGATATGATCATATCTGTTGCTTATTAACAGTAATTATATTTTACCTTGATCTCATCAAGGGGGATTCCTACATAACAAGCCTTCAGATTCAGGTTACGTCCCAAATGGTAGTCTATTCCCTATGTAGTGCACTACTTTTGACCGGGGCCCATAGGACTCTGGTCAAAAGTAGTGCACTATGTAGGGAATAGGGTGCTATTTGGGACTTAACCTCAGATGAGCAATGATTAGTCCGATGGGGGTTTGTTAAAGGGCAGAGGAGACCCTCGGGACACAGGGCCTCTGACTGAAGCAGCTGTCCTCTGAATAAAGGGTTAGAAATATACTGGCTTTACCTGTGGCTGGAGGTTTTACTGTTCTGGTCTTGTCAGGTCAAGTGTTGAGTAAAACATGTATTTTGACTGCAACATCTCTGGCCAGAGTTCACACAGTTTTGGTGGAGGGGAAGGGTTCCCTTGACCTTTTATCTAGGTCCAAAAGTACTGCAGAAACAGGCTCTACCTGGGGACAGAAATGTTCCTGGTCTGGTCTGATGTTGGTCTGGTCTGGTTTAGTCTGGTGTTGGTCTGGTCTGGTGTTGGTCTGATCTGGTGTTGGTCTGGTCTGGTCTGGTCTGGTCTGGTCTGGTCTGGTGTTGGTCTGGTCTGGTCTGGTGTTGGTCTGGTCTGGTCTGGTCTGGTCTGGTCAGGTCTGGTGTTGGTCTGGTCTGGTCTGGTGTTGGTCTGGTCTGGTATGGTCTGGTGTTTGTCGGTCTGGTCTGGTGTTGGTCTGGTCTGGTCTGGTCTGGTCAGGTCTGGTGTTGGTCTGGTCCGGTCTGGTGTTGGTCTGGTCTGGTCTGGTGTTTGTCGGTCTGGTCTGGTGTTGGTCTGGCCTGGTCTGGTCAGGTCAGGTCTGGTGTTGGTTTGGTCTGGTCAGCTCTGGTCTGGTCAGGTCTCGTCTAGTGTTGGTCTGGTCTGATCAGGTCTGGTCTAGTGTTGGTAAGGTCTGATCTGTTGTTGGTCTGGTCTGGTGTTGGTCAGGTCTGGTCTGGTCTGGTGTTGGTCTGGTTAGGTCTGGTCTGGTCAGGTCTGGTCTAGTGTTAGTCTGGTCTGGTGTTGGTCTGGTCTGGTCTGGTGTGGTGTTGGTCTGGTCTGGTCAGGTCTGGTCTGGTCAGGTCTGGTCTAGTGTTAGTCTGGCCTGGTGTTGGTCTGGTGTTGGTCAGGTCTGGTCAGGTGTTGGTAAGGTCTGGTCTGGTGTTGGTCAGGTCTGGTCAGGTGTTGGTCAGGTCTGGTCTGGTGTTGGTAAGGTCTGGTCTGGTGTTGGTCAGGTCTGGTCAGGTGTTGGTCAGGTCTGGTCTGGTGTTGGTCAGGTCTGGTCTGGTGTTGGTAAGGTCTGGTCAGGTGTTGGTAAGGTCTGGTCAGGTGTTGGTAAGGTCTGGTCAGGTGTTGGTCAGGTCTGGTCAGGTGTTGGTAAGGTCTGGTCTGGTGTTGGTCTGGTCTGGTCTGGTGTTGGTAAGGTCTGGTCTGGTGTTGGTGAGGTCTGGTCTGGTGTTGGTCAGGTCTGGTCTGGTGTTGGTCAGGTATGGTCTGGTGTTGGTAAGGTCTGGTCTGGTGTTGGTCAGGTCTGGTCTGGTGTTGGTCAGGTCTGGTCTGGTGTTGGTAAGGTCTGGTCTGGTGTTGGTCAGGTCTGGTCTGGTGTTGGTAAGGTCTGGTCAGGTGTTGGTAAGGTCTGGTCAGGTCTGGTCAGGTGTTGGTCAGGTCTGGTCAGGTGTTGGTAAGGTCTGGTCAGGTCTGGTCAGGTGTTGGTAAGGTCTGGTCAGGTCTGGTCAGGTGTTGGTCTGGTCAGGTCTGGTCTGGTAAACACCAGGCACTATCCATCTTTTTTTACCTGTCTGTGTCACTTCTCTCTTCATTCAGTTGAGAGTTTGTAACAACTCCCGTAGTTGGTGGCTTTTAGAAACCTTCCACCTCTCTACGCCACACATTCTTGTCTTCTTTGTGGTACAAATTAAGAGTTTGTTTGAGAACTGTTTGGTCACTCCTTCAGCGATATTTTCCCCCATTGCTGTTTTCATGTTGTGTGTTGTGTTTTTTTGCATCACAGCTTGCCTCAGGAACTGAATGGAGTTAGATCACTTAATTTGGTATGGCTGTTGTATATTTTTCCCCTTGATACAAAAACATGATTTGCGATTAGCCAGTAAGTTGGATTTCAGTCTAATTCATTCAACTTCTAAATGCAACTGAAAAATGGGTGCTTAATTTCTCTCCTGTTGAGAAAAACACCTTCAAATTAACTTTTCGTTCTCGTCTTGGAATGGGGCCTACCCATGGTCTTTTGCCTTTGTGTTTTAAAAAACAGAATAATTGAACCACTGGAGTTTCAAAGAGAAGTTTGAGAGGAAAATAACTTCAGGCCATGCATATTGAGTAACCAACTCAGTAGCCTTGTGAGTGTCTGCACTGAGATTGCAAGGATGGGAGTTTGATTCCAGGGTGAGTCATACCGGAGACTGTAAAAATGGGACCTGATGCGTATCAGCTTGGCACTCAGCATTAAGGAGATATATTGTCAAATCAAATCAAATGTATTGGTTTCATACACGTGTTTAGCAGATGTTATTGCGGATGTAGCGAAATGCTTGTGCTTCTAGCTCAGACAGTGTGGTAATATCTAACAAGTAATATCTAACAGTTTCACAACATATACACACAAATCTAAGTAAGGAATGGATTAAGAATATATACATATATGTCTAATGGCAGCCGCCTCTGATGTGCTAGTGATGGCTGTTTAGCAGTCTGATGGCCTTGAGATGGAGGCATGCTTGGCTACGCAGTCATGGGTGAACAGGGAGTACAGGAGTGGGCTGAGTACGCACCCTTGTGGGGCCCCAGCGTTGAGAATCAGCGAAGATGAGGTGTTGCTTCCTACCTTCACCACCCGGCAGCGAATCATCAAGGAAGTCCAGAACCCAAATGCACAGGGCGGAGTTCAGACCCAGGGCCTCGAGCTTGTTGATGAGCTTGGAGGGTACTACGGTGTTAAATGCTGAGTTATAGTCAATGAACAGCATTCTTACATAGCTATGCCTCTTGTCCAGATGGGATAAGGCAGTGTGTAATGTGTAATGTGGTGGCAATTGCATCATCTGTGGATCTATTGGGACGGTAAGCAAATTGAAGGGGGTCTAGGGTGGCAGGTAAGGTGGAGGTAATATGATCCTTGATGACAGAGGTGAGTGCTATGGGGCGATAGTAATTTAGTTCAATTACCTTTGCTTTCTTAGGTACAGGGACAGTGGTGGCCATCTTGAAGCATGTGGAGACAACAGACTGGGAAAGGGAGAGTTTGAATATACAGCGGGTGAAATAAGTATTGAACACATTACCATTTTTCTCAGTAAATATATTTCCAAAGGTGCTATTGACATGAAAGTTTCACCAGATGTTGGTAACAAACCAAGTAATCCATACATACAAAGAAAACCAAAACAAATAAGTTCAGAAATGAAGTTATGTGTAATAATGTGAAATGACAAAGGGACAAAGTATTGAACACATAAAGAAAAGGAGGTTCAAAAAGGCATGGAAAGCCAAGACAACAGCTGAAAACTATCAGTAATTAAAAAGCAATCCAGCCCCCTGTCAGTGCAAATTAATATCAGCTGGTTCAGTCCCAACTGATGGCCTATAAAAAGGTCTCATTGCCAAGGTGTCACACAAGACACATCTCATGATGGGTAAAAGCAAAGAGCTGTCTCAAGACATTCGCAACCTAATTGTTGCAAAACATAATGATGGCATTGGTTATAGGCGCATTTGTGGAGAGCTTAAAAAAGACCTGCAATTAGCAGGTACTGTTGTCTCAAAGAAAACATTAAGTAATGCACTCCACCGCCATGGCATGTATGCACGCTCACCACGCAAGACTCCATTGCTGAAAAAAAAGCATGTTGAAGCTCGTTTAAAGTTTGCTGCACAACATTTTGGAAAAGCCAGTGAAATACTGGGAGAATATAGTGTGGTCAGATGAGAGCAAAATTGAACTGTTTGGATGTCATAATACACACCATGTTTGGAGGAGAAATGGCACTGCACATCACCCTAAAAACACCATACCAACAGTGCCAAGTTTGGAGGTGGGAACATCATGGTGTGGGGCTGCTTTTCAGCAAATGGTACTGGCAAACTTCACATAATTGAATGAAGGATGAATGGGCAAATTTACGAGGAGCACCTGGTCGAGGCAAATTTATGGTGAAATGATTGTCTTTCCACTTCCGTATTATGGCCCCAACAGTGCTCACTGGAACATTCAGAAGCTTAGAAATGCGCCTATAACCAATGCCATCATTATGTTTTGCAACAATTAGGTTGCGAATGTCTTAGACAGCTCTTTGCTTTTACCCATCATGAGATGTGTCTTGTGTGACACCTTGGCAATGAGACCTTTTTATAGGCCATCAGTTGGGACTGAACCAGCTGATATTAATTTGCACTGACAGGGGGCTGGATTGCTTTTTAATTACTGAGAGTTTTCAGCTGTTGTCTTGGCTTTCCATGCCTTTTTGCACCTCCCTTTCTTTATGTGTTCAATACTTTTTCCCTGTGTCATTTCACATTATTACACATAACTTAACTTCTGAACTTATTTGTTTTGGTTTCTTTGTATGTATGGATTACTTGGGTTGTTACCATCATCTGGTGAATGTTTCATGTCAATAGCACCTTTGGAAATATATTTACTGAGAAAAATGGTGACGTGTTCAATACTTATTTCACCCGCTGTATATATATACATATATATATATACATATATATATATATATATATATACAGTTGGAAGTTTACATACATCTTAGCCAAACACATTTAAACTCAGTATTTCACAATTCCTGACATTTAATCCTAGTAAAAAGTCCCTGTCTTAGGTCAGTTAGGATCACCACTTTATTTTAAGAATGTGAAATGTCAGAATAATAGTAGAGAGAATGATTTGTTTCAGCTTGTATTTCTTTCATCACATTCCCAGTTGGTCAGAAGTTTACATACACTCAATTAGTATTTGGTAGCATTGCCTTTAAATTGTTTAACTTGGGTCAAACATTTCAGGTAGCTTTCAACAAGCTTCCAACAATAAGTTGGGTGAATTTTGGCCCATTTCTCCTGACAGAACTGTTGTAACTGAGTCAGGTTTGTAGGCCTCCTTGCTCGCACACGTTTTTTCAGTACTGCCCACTAATTTTCTATAGGATTGAGGTCAGGCCACTCCAATACCTTGACTTGTCCTTAAGCTATTTTGCCACAACTTTGGAAGTATGCTTGGGGTCATTGTCCATTTGAAAGACCCATTTGCGACCAAGCTTTAACTTCCTGACTTGAGATGTTGCTTCAATATATCCACATAATGTGTGCACCAGTCCCTCCTGCAGCAAAGCATCCCCACAACATGATGCTGCTACCCCCGTGCTTCACGGTTGGGATGGTGATCTTCGGCTTGCAAGTCTCCCCCTTTTTCCTCCAAACATAACGATGGTTATTATGGCCAAACATTTCTCCAAAAAGTACGATCTTCGTCCCCATGTTCAGTTGCAAACCGTAGTCTGGTTCTTTTATGACGGATTTTTGAGCAGTGGCTTCTTCCTTGCTGAGTGGCCTTTCAGGTTTTATCGATATAGGACTTGTTTTACTGTGGATATAGATACTTTTGTACCTGTTTCCTCCAGCATCTTCACAAGGTACTTTGCTGTTGTTCTGGGATTGATTTGCACTTTTCGCACCCAAGTACGTTCATCTCTAGGAGATAGAACGCGTCTCATTCCTGAGCGGTATGACGGCTGCGTGGTCCCAGGGTGTTTATACTTGCATTCTATTGTTTGTACAGATGAACGTGGTACCTTCAGGCATTTGGAAATTGCTCCCAAGGATGATCCAGACTTGTGGAGGTCTACCATTTTTTATCGGAGGTCTCGGCTGATTTCTTTTGATTTTCCCATGATGTCGAGCAAAGAGGCGCTGAGTTTGAAGGTATTCCTTGAAATACATCCACAGGTATGCCTCCAATTGACTCAAATTATTGTGATATTGCGAGGGGTGAAAAGTGAGTGATGAGGCAAAAGATGAGAAGGAGATGAAAGTTGTAGCGAATTAAACAATGAACATTTAATTTGAAACAGCAACACACATAGACAATAACCCGCGAGGGTTGAAACAAAACACACAGGGTTAAATAGTGACCCTGATGACCAGGGTGTTGCTACCATCTTCCCCCGACCGCCGGTTTAGAACGCCGGCGAGGATGATCGTTGGAGAGGAGGAGGACCCGTCGTTCTGCGCGGGGCATTCGTTACAATTATGTCAACTAGCCTTTCAGAAGCTTCTATAGCCAATTTTCTGGAATTTTCCAAACTGTTTAAAGGCACAGTCAACTTAGTGTATGTAAACTTCTGACCCACTGGAATTGTGATGTAGTGAATTTTAAGTGAAATAATCTGTCTGTAAACAATTGTTGGAAGAATGACTTGTGTCATGCACAAAGTAGATGTCTTAACCGACTTGCCAAAACTATAGTTTGTTAACATGAAATCTGTGGAGTTTTCAACCTAAGTTTGGGCAATATATGTGGCTCTTTGTTTATTAATGTACTGTCTGCTCTCCCTTGAGGCTTTCCCAAGTTGATGCCCAAGAGACCAAACAGCCTCAGATCACGCGCTCAGATCATGTTCGAGCCTCGGATTGGACCATGAAACACACACGCTTGCACCTGCAGGCAACATGCAGATGTTTCATTTCTCTCTCATGCAGTCATGGCTGAAGCCAGCGCAAATTCCTACTAATTATGTGTCCAGGTTAAACGTGGGACGTCCCTCATTATAATCAAACAGTCGGTTAAATTCATGGTTGTTGCATAATTTTCAGATCGTAACCGAAAGGTTGCTGGATTGAATCCCCTAGCTGACAAGGTAAAAATCTGTCGTTCTGCATCTGAACAAGGCAGAAGACGTGGAAGTGGATTAAGGCAGCTCCCCGTACCTCTCTGATTCAGAGGGGTTGGGTTAAATGAGGAAGACACATTTCAGTTGAATGCATTCAGTTGTACAAATGACTAGTATCCCCCTATCCTTGTCCCTATTAGAAGTGATTAATAGATGAAACAACGTAATTGAACCAGAGATCGTGGCATTCATCAGTAAAGATGCAGTGTTAGCTGATAATATTTTGGACAACCAAATTGAAGTAATAATGATTGATGAAATCAAAGTGTGTCAGCTGTTTGGTGATTTGCGATTCATAACTTACATTTTACCGGTACTACCAGTAGTAGTAGGCCAACCGATAACACCACGACGGAATACGTTTGAAGTGATGATGCGCCGCAGAGAACAGCTAGCATGTCCAGCAAAGTACATCGCCAGTGGCACGCAAACACTTCGTGCAGATCAGCAGCTCCACAATGATGTGATTGGGGGCTTTTCATGGCAACGAGAAGAGACAATTGAAGGAGGATGCAGTGAGCAAAGTTACTGGGCTCGAATTTAGTCACTCTTGCTCTATTGTAAAAATAAAAAATGTTGTTTATAACATGCAAAATTAGAAGCATCAATCTATATACAGTCTGTACTCTAGACTCTATGGCTGGATTGATGTATTTTTTCCAATGCTACATTAACTTGTCAGACCTAACTTGATTGGCCCTCTTTCTACAAGGCCTAGTCTATGAGAGGTCTAATCATATGAATATGTTGTTAAAGCCTATAGGCTGTAGAGATGCATTCAAGTAATGATCTCATTATTATGCATCAATATTTTAATTTGATTACAATTATTTATTTTCAATCATTCTTGAATTTGTTAGGCTACATAATTAAGTAGATTAATGAACTGAAAATACATTTTTTCAATTTTTCAAATTTTTTTTTATATGATAGAATATTGCATTCTATTATACATCCTGTCCCGTGTAGCTCAGATGGTAGAGCATGGTGCTTGCAATGTCAGGGTTGTGGGTTTGATTCCCTCGGGGGACCAGTATGAAAAAAGTATGAACATGTACGCACTAACTAACTCTAAGTCATTAATGTTAATTTGTGTATTAATAAAAATAATCTGAAAAACTATCTGAAATTGAAATTATCTATTGTTCATGTCCATATAGCCGAGGACAATGTGGTAAAGTACTGAATATTTCTCCTATCTCGCTCTCTCGCTTCTCCTTAATTTTTGAAGAAATTCATTCTTTTCTCTCTTTGAGTCAACTACTCACCACATTTTATGCACTGCATTGCTATCTAGCTGTAGCTTATGCTTTCAGTACTAGATTCATTCTCTGATCTGTTGATTGAGGTTGTGTTGAGTTTTTCTTTTTCAACATATAACAAGCAACACGTAGCATGCAGACAGAAAAACATAGAACAAGCAACACGTAGCATGCAGACAGAGAAACATATAACAAGCAACACGTAGCATGCAGACAGAGAAACATAGAACAAGCAACATGTAGCATGCAGACAAAAAGCAACAAAACAAAATACATAAAATCAACAGTGTTTTCACTCCTCACAAGCTACAGACAACATGGAAAGTGACAATACACAGCTAGGGATTATGTTCACAGGTCTGATTGGCCTTTAGCCATGTCTTTATGTTTTTTGTGAAGGTGCCTCTCATGTCAGTTCATGCTGCAAGAGCTCTGATAGGTTGGAGGACATCCTCCGAAAGTTGTCATAATTACTGTGTAGTCTATGAAAGGGGGTGAGTACCATGAGCCTCCTAGGTTTTGTATTGAAGTCAATGTACCCAGGGGAGGACGGAAGCTAGCTGTCCTCTGGCTACACCATGGTGATAAACTACAGAGTGCTGCTTAGGCTACTGTAGGAGCCTTCACTGCTACACATTCACACACACTGACACACACACACTCACTTAATTTGCTTACACCACATAACATGCACACCCATTTATACTGACTCTACACACACATACACACACACATACAATCATCATATACGCTGCTGCTACTCTGTTTATAATATATCCTGATACCTTGTCACCTTAGCCCTATACATACTGTACAGTATCTACAGTACTTCTATCAGTCCTGTATCCCTGCAAATTGTGAATATGGTATAGGAACTGACCGTGTATATACTAAGGTACTGGAACTGACCCTGTATATACTAAGGTACTGGAACTGACCCTGTATATACTAAGGTACTGGAACTGATCGTGTATATAGTATAGTACTGGTACTGACCCTGTATATAGTATAGTATTGGTACTGACCCTGTATATAGTATAGTACTGGTACTGACCCTGTATATAGTATAGTATTGGTACTGACCCTGTATATAGTATAGTATTGGTACTGACCCTGTATATAGTATAGTATTGGTACTGACCCTGTATATAGTATAGTATTGGTACTGACCCTGTATATAGTATAGTATTGGTACTGACCCTGTATATATTATAGTACTGGTACTGACCCTGTATATAGTATATTATTGGTACTGACCCTGTATATAGTATAGTATTGGTACTGACCCTGTATATAGTATAGTATTGGTACTGACCCTGTATATAGTATAGTATTGGTACTGACCCTGTATATAGTATAGTATTGGTACTGACCCTGTATATAGTATAGTATTGGTACTGACCCTGTATATAGTATAGTATTGGTACTGACCCTGTATATAGTATTGTACTGGTACTGACCCTGTATATAGTATAGTACTGGAACTGACCCTGTATATAGTACAGTATTGGTACTGACCCTGTATATAGTATTGTACTGGTACTGACCCTGTATATAGTATAGTACTGGAACTGACCCTGTATATAGTACAGTATTGGTACTGACCCTGTATATAGTATAGTATTGGTACTGACCCTGTATATAGTATAGTATTGGAACTGACCCTGTATATAGTATAGTATTGGTACTGACCCTGTATATAGTATAGTATTGGTACTGACCCTGTATATAGTATAGTATTGGTACTGACCCTGTGTATAGTATAGTATTGGTACTGACCCTGTATATAGTATAGTACTGGATCTGACCCTGTATATAGTACAGTATTGGTACTGACCCTGTATATAGTACAGTATTGGTACTGACCCTGTATATAGTATTGTATTGGTACTGACCTTGGATATAGTATAGTATTGGTACTGACCCTGTATAGAGTGTGGTATTTCAACTGACCCTGTATATAGTATAGTATTGGTATTGACCCTGTATATAATATGGTACTGGAACTGGCCCTGTATATAGTACTGTACAGTATCTACAGTACTTCTATCAGTCCTGTATCCCTGCAAATTGTGAATATGGTATAGGAACTGACCGTGTATATACTAAGGTACTGGAACTGACCCTGTATATACTAAGGTACTGGAACTGACCCTGTATATACTAAGGTACTGGAACTGATCGTGTATATAGTATAGTACTGGATCTGACCCTGTATATAGTACAGTATTGGTACTGACCCTGTATATAGTACAGTATTGGTACTGACCCTGTATATAGTATTGTATTGGTACTGACCTTGGATATAGTATAGTATTGGTACTGACCCTGTATAGAGTGTGGTATTTCAACTGACCCTGTATATAGTATAGTATTGGTATTGACCCTGTATATAATATGGTACTGGAACTGGCCCTGTATATAGTATAGTATTTGAACTGACCCTGTATACAGTATAGTTTCGGGTACTGACCCTGCATATAGTATGGTATTTGAACTGACCCTGTATATAATATAGTATTGGTACTGACCATTTATATATTATGGTATTTGAACTGACAATGTATATATAATAGCATTGGTACTGACCCTGTAGTATGATATTGGTACTGGCCCTGTATATAGTATAGTATTGGTATTGACCCTGTACAGTCATGTGCAAAAGTTTGGGCACCCCTGACAATTTCCATGATTTCCATTTATAAATAATTGGGTGTTTGGATCAGAAATTTCATTTTGATCTATCAAATAACTGATGGACACAGTAATATTTCAGTAGTGAAATGAGGTTTATTGGATTAACAGAAAATGAGCAATATGCATCAAAACTAAATTAGACAGGTGCATACATTTGGGCACCCCAACAGAAAAATCACATCAATATTTAGTAGAGCCTCCTTTTGCTAAAATAACAGCCTCTAGACGCTTCCCCGTATACAGTAATGTACTTGAACTGACCATGTATATAGTGTAGTATTTTAACTGACCCTGTATGTAGTACAGTTTCGGAACTGACCCTGTATATAGTATGTTATTTGAACTGACACTGTATATAGTGTCTCTCCCCTGTCAGAGATTACCACAGTCAAATGGCTCATAGGACCCCTCAACTCTCCCCTGTCAGAGATTACCACAGTCAAATGGCTCATAGGACCCCTCAACTCTCCCCTGTCAGAGATTACCACAGTCAAATGGCTCATAGGACCCCTCAACTCTTCCCTGTCAGAGATTACCACAGTCAAATGGCTCATAGGACCCCTCAACTCTCCCTTGTCAGAGATTACCACAGTCAAATGGCTCATAGGACCCCTCAACTCTTCCCTGTCAGAGATTACCACAGTCAAATGGCTCATAGGACCCCTCAACTCTCCCCTGTCAGAGATTACCACAGTCAAATGGCTCATAGGACCCCTCTGAACCTTTGAGGAGAAATCCAGCTTTGAGTCGACACTATTCTACATATATTTAATTGTTTTTAAAGATGTCATAATGTAGGACAGTCAGGTTCATGACTCTGTGGCTGAGTGACTAAACCCCAGCATGCCTCCCAAATGCCACCCTATTCACTACATTTGGCAGTACTTTCGACCAGGGCACATAGGGCTGGTCAAAGGTAGTGCACATACTGCATAGAGATTAGGTTGCTATTTGGGATGCTCACCCAGTCAAAATATTACAGATGATGAAATTAATATAAATTGAATAAAATGAGCTATAATAATAGCTTTATAGATATTTATTTTGATAAAAGTATGGACATCATGGTCAGGTCTAGCTCTCAGAGTGTCACGACTCCTGCCGAAGTTGACTCACCTCCTTGTTCGGGCATGCTTCGGCGATCGTCGTCACCGGCTTTCTAGCCACTGCCGCTCGATCATTCATTATTCCATTTGTCATGTCTTGTCATTACGCACACCTGGTTCTCATTTCCCCTCATTACTTCATGTATATATGTTCCCTCTGTTCCCCCATGTCCTTGTCGGATATTGTTCTATGTGATCGTGTTATCATTGTTACATTCGCTTATTCAAGAACAGTTGTATATATTTCCTGTTCGGACGTTGAATGCGTGGTTTGGATTAAAGTTATCCTTGAGTTCACGCTACCTCCTGCGCCTGGCTCTCTTTGTATTATACTCACGCCATCACACAGAGACATTACTTCAAAAAGGTGTTGCAATATTTACGATGTAGCAGCGTACCTCCCCTTACCCTAATCTATTTTATACAGTGTTCCATGTCAATGATTGATTTAGTGACTGACTTTCACTCCTGGCTAGTAATAATTATATAAGAAATGACATCCATCCAGTGACCACCTTGATGTATGACTGTTTCACACACTAGCTACAGCAGTAGAATGTATTTTTATTTTATTTTTTATTTCACCTTTATTTAACCAGGTAGGTCAGTTGAGAACAAGTTCTCATTTGCAACTGCGACCTGGCAAATATAATACTTAATACTAGTGTATTAAAACACTAGTGGTCTCGGCAACCAGAACTAAATCATCTGTGACTGAATCTACTAGTGAATGCTAAGGTTATCGCTTGTGGACAGATGCTCATAACATACAGTAAGTGGTAGTGACAGCTGTCAACAGACTGTGGGAAGTGATGACTAACGAGGAACTTTGTTCTGGTACGATGATTACCATATTTCACATTCCTTTTAGAATAGTGGAGACTTGGCTAGTCTGAAACTGGCTGAAAGTTTCCTTTTAGAATAGTAGACTTGGCTAGTCTGAAACTGGCTGAAAGTTTCCTTTTAGAATAGTGGAGACTTGGCTAGTCTGAAACTGGCTGAAAGTTTCCTTTTAGAATAGTAGACTTGGCTAGTCTGAAACTGGCTGAAAGTTTCCTTTTAGAATAGTGGAGACTTGGCTAGACTGAAACTGGCTGAAAGTTTCCTTTTAGAATAGTGGAGACTTGGCTAGACTGAAACTGGCTGAAAGTTTCCTTTTAGAATAGTGGAGACTTGGCTAGTCTGAAACTGGCTGAAAGTTTCCTTTTAGAATAGTGGAGACTTGGCTAGTCTGAAACTGGCTGAAAGTTTCCTTTTAGAATAGTGGAGACTTGGCTAGACTGAAACTGGCTGAAAGTTTCCTTTTAGAATAGTGGAGACTTGGCTAGACTGAAACTGGCTGAAAGTTTCCTTTTAGAATAGTGGAGACTTGGCTAGTCTGAAACTGGCTGAAAGTTTCCTTTTAGAATAGTAGACTTGGCTAGACTGAAACTGGCTGAAAGTTTCCTTTTAGAATAGTGGACTTGGCTAGACTGAAACTGGCTGAAAGTTTCCTTTTAGAATAGTGGACTTGGCTAGACTGACAGGCGAGGTATATCTCACTGGTCAACCCCAAAGCCAACACCTCCTTTGGCCGCCATTCCTTCCAGTTCTCTGCTGCCAATGACTGGAACGAATTGCAAAAATCCTTGAAGCTAGAGGCTCCTATCTCCCTCACTAACTTTAAGCATCAGCTGTCAAAGCTGCTTATCGATCACTGCACCTGTATACAGCCCTTCTGTAAATAGCCCACACTACTACCTCATACCCATATTTATTTATTGTCTTCCTAACCTTACTGCATTTTGCACTACATTTGCACTCTGTATATAGATTTTCTATTGTGTTATTGACTGTACGTTTGTTTGTTTCCCATGTGTAACTCTGTGTTGTTTTTTGTCACACTGCCTTGCTTTGTCTTGGCCAGGTCGCAGTTGCAAATGAGAACTTGTTCTCAACTGACCTACCTGGTTAAATAAAGGTGAAAAAAAGTTTCCATTTAGAATAGTGGAGACTTGGCTAGTCAGAAACTGATTGAAAGTTTCCTTTTAGAGGAGCAGACTTGGCTTTCAGTCGGTAGATTAGAAGGTTATTCTGAGTTTGTCAGCCAGACCCCAGGTGACAGTCAGCCAGAACCCATGTGTCAGTCAGCCAGAACCCAGGTGTCAGTCAGCCAAACCCCAGGTGACAGTCAGCCAGACCCCAGGTGACAGTCAGCCAGAACACAGGTGTCAGTCAGTCAGCCAGACCCTGTCTCGTATTGTCTCTAATTGGGGATTCTATTTACGTTCTTGTGTTTGTCACCTGGGTGTGGGTTCTTGTAGGTGTATGTTTCATGTCAGTTCACGGTTTGGCTACTCTCCTTATTTATTTTTGGTACTTGTTAATACGAACAAGTTAAATAAAAAGGAATGTCTCTCCACCAACGCTCTGCTTCTCGTCCCGTCTCTTCGAATCGTGACAGACCCCAGGTGACAGTCAGCCAAACCCCAGGTGACAGTCAGCCAGAACCCAGGTGTCAGTCAGCCAGAACCCAGGTGTCAGTCAGCCAAACCCCAGGTGACAGTCAGCAAACCCCAGGTGTCAGTCAGCCAAACCCCAGGTGACAGTCAGCCAGAACCCAGGTGTCAGTCAGCCAGAACCCAGGTGTCAGTCAGCCAAACCCCAGGTGACAGTCAGCAAACCCCAGGTGTCAGTCAGCAAAACCCCAGGTGACAGTCAGCCAAACCCCAGGTGTCAGTCAGCCAAACCCCAGGTGACAGTCAGCCAAACCCCAGGTGACAGTCAGCCAGAACCCAGGTGTCAGTCAGTCAGCCAGACCCCAGGTGACAGTCAGTCCGCCAGAGCCCAGCTGACAGTCAGTCAGCCAGACCCCTAACGTTAGCATATCTGCTAGCTAACACAACATAGCTAGCTAAGGACACTGCACTAACTTGGCAGCTAACACAGTCAGCTGTTTCATGGAAACTAGCTAATCCATTGTGATTTAATTATAATGTCAATACTAGCTACAGGGGTTAGCTATCTTGGAGGAAGTATTTAGTGTTGTGTGCGTTGCATTTGAGCACTTAGCTAGCTACCATCCCATAGCCTACATACGCAGTGTGACTGGCTCTTCCTTGGATGTATGAAGAAGATTGCCTATTTTTTTGGGGGGGGGGGGGTTTGTGCTCTCTGATTGGCTCAAACTCAATTTGTTTGCCACTGATGAGCGTTTCGATTCTACGGCTCCCCTAGTCGACTAAACTAAATGCCAGGATTTACGACGGAGTTGAGCGTTGACTAGTGTGGGCGGACTGGAGTATTTCAGCACCCAAAGAACAGCACCCATTTACACAAGACAATGACGTAGGAGTTCCAGATCAGTTTAGTCAGCTCTGTCTCCTTGCTCTGGTGTCTCTTTTATACCCATTCTCTGATGGACTAAGTATATTCATGATCCTTTAGTTGAAATCTCATCACACAGAGGGAATTTATCCACTTGATCAATCAATCAACCAATCATTACTCTTGATCAATCAATCAACCAATCAATATGGTCTAGAGTGATTTATTCATTCATTTACATTTATTCAAATACTGCTAGAATAGAATCAAATCAAATGTTATTGGTTGTGTACACATTTTAGTAGATGTTATAGCTTATGTTACTAACTCCTAACGATGCAGCATAATGTCAAACAATTCAATTGCAAGGACTAAAAAAATACCAAAAATACAAGAAATCAACAATGGCGGGATGAATCTGAACATCCAGTAGATCCACGACAAATGTTTTTGTTTGTTTTCTTCACCACTTCATGTGTATAATTGTAATGTGAGGACATAACGCTTAATAATAACTTTTATGCTTCTTGATATCAGTATGTAAAAGTAACTTCCATTACCATGTCCATTGGGTATTGAAGACACCAACTTAAAAATATCCCTTGGCAATCATGAATATTCACAGAAAAATCAGGAACATGTATTTAAGTGTTAGTGTTTGCAGTTAGCCAGTTGGGTAAAACTCTATGCATAAAGCTGTGGTGACAATGCAGAGTCACCATTTTGAGGAACTAGTAAAAAACTAAATTAAATACAAAAATAAATCCTCCCTATGTGTTTAACTTTGTTCCAGATGAAGGATATGCAGTGGCCTAACGGAGAGACATAGATACACTAGTTTTTAACAACTCCTTTTCCACCTCCTGTATTTGTATGTGTCTTGTATGCTGTAACGAGGTGCCCCATTCACTAACCCAACTCCCCCCCATCTTGTGTTCCAGATTGAGGACATGCAGTGGCCTAACGGAGAGACAGAGATCCCCAGCTCTGTGTGCAGTCTGCCCTGCAGGACAGGAGAGAGGAAGAAGACAGTGAAAGGCATGCCATGTTGCTGGCACTGTGAGGCCTGTGATGGATACCAGTACCAGTATGATGAAACATCCTGCAAGCTGTGCTCCTACAACATGAAGCCCAACCCCAACAGGTGACAGACAGGAACACTATGAAAAATAAGTCTAGGGTTGTAAAATTCCAGAAACTTTCCTAACATTCCCAGGTTTTCTCCAACTGGGATTTCCGGAAAACCCGGGAATATTGTGAACGTTTAAGGAATTTTGCAACCCTAAATAAGTCTGTAACATGTTTGTGTCTTCCTTGATAGTATGATGTTTAACAGTACTGCTTTTCTTTTTGTCCTCTGTAAATGTTTGAAAAAATTGTTGAATAAACTTACTTCAAGGAGAAGTTTACTCAAAATCCAGAAACTTCCATACATTGAAACTAGTGATTTCATGATTCAGAAATCTGTAAAGTGTGGACAAATTAGTTGTTTTATTGAAAGTTATTTTTGTCAATCAAGTACAATCGGGTTTGAGTCAGGATATGTGTACTTTTCCACCTAAAATATTTGTGATTATTTTATATTATTTATGTAGCTGACTGCTGTGGTGTAAAAGTTCACATTTCCTGACTCAAAACCAAAAGTATGTTTGACAAAAATAGCTAATCTCGATTTACGCTTTCAATAAAACAATGGATTTGTCCATTTTCTGAATCATCAATTCACTGGCAATGGAGCAGAGCGAGGCCTGTATCCAGCAACGTCATGAGTCACGCAAACCGTTTTTGCAGCTGTTTCAGTACAGCACTACAGAGAGAGAGAGGGAGAGAGGGCAAACTTCACTGAACTAGTTTCAATGTATGGAATCACTTGGGAGTTTCTGGATTTTGGGTAAACTTCACCTTTAATCAATCAATCAATCAATAATCTTATCTACAGGACTGCATGCCAGCCCATCCCCACCGTGAAGCTGGAGTGGCACTCCCCCTGGGCAGTGATCCCCGTCTTTCTCGCCATGCTGGGCATCATCGCCACCATCTTCGTCATGGCAACCTTTGTCCGCTACAACGACACACCCATCGTGCGTGCGTCGGGCCGTGAGCTGAGCTACGTTCTCCTCACCGGGATCTTCCTCTGTTACATCATCACCTTCCTCATGATTGCCAAGCCTGATGTTGCCGTCTGTTCATTCCGACGGATCTTCCTAGGTCTTGGTATGTGTATTAGCTACGCGGCCCTCCTCACCAAGACAAACCGTATCTACCGCATCTTTGAAGAGGGTAAGAAGTCAGTGACAGCACCCAGGCTGATCAGCCCGACCTCCCAGCTGGCTATCACCTCTTCCCTGATCGCCATTCAGCTCCTGGGGGTGTTTATCTGGTTCGGGGTGGACCCCCCCAACACCATCATCGACTACGACGAACAGAAGACCGTCAACCCCGACCAGGCAAGAGGAGTACTGAAATGTGACATCACGGACCTGCAGATTATATGCTCGTTGGGTTATAGCATCCTGCTCATGGTCACGTGTACAGTGTACGCCATCAAGACACGGGGCGTCCCGGAGAACTTTAACGAGGCCAAGCCCATTGGATTCACCATGTATACCACCTGTATAGTCTGGCTAGCCTTCATACCCATCTTCTTTGGGACAGCACAGTCCACAGAAAAGGTAAGGGTGATTTTATCTTGTTATATTATGACATTAACTTATCACAACCTGCCGTGATTGGGAGTCCCATAGGGCGGTGCACAAATTCTTATTTACAATGATGGCCTACACCGGCCAAACTCGGACAACGCTGGGCCAATTGTGCACCGCCCTATGGGACTCCCAATCACGGCAGCTTGTGATACAGTCTGGATTCGACCCAGGTTGTCTTAGACCACTGAGCCACTTGGGAGCCCGAGTAATCATCATTGTTGGGCTGCCAAACAGTCAACTACAAGCTTTCTCCAGTAGCTAGGTTCAAGCCACTTGTCTACATCCCCCATCACCATGTTGTATCACACTACGTTACATCAAGTGGGCTTCATCACCTCTTGGTACATTGGCTTCAACACTGAGAAACAAACCTTGCATTAATACTGTATGTGGAATTTCTTTCCTTCTTAATGCGTTTGAGACAATCAGTTATGTTGTGAGAAGGTAGGGGTGGAATACAGAAGATAGCCTTATTTGGTAAAAGACCAAGTCCATATTATGGGAAGAACAGCTAAAATAAGCAAAGAGAAACTACAGTCTTTTAGACATGAAGGTCAGTCAATCCGGACAATTAAGAACTTTGATAGTTTCTTCAAGTGTAGTCACAAAAAACATCAAGCGCTATGATGAAACTGGCTCTCATGAGGACCTCCACAGGAAAGGAAGACCCAGAGTTACCTCTGCTGCAGAGGATAAGTTTATTAGAGTTACCAGTCTCAGAAATTGCAACCAAAATAAATGCTTCACAGAGTTCAAGTAAAAGACACATCTCAAAACCACCACTAAAGGACACCAATAATAAGAAGAGACTTGCTTGGGCCAAGAAACACCAGCAATGGACATTAGACAGGTGAAAATCTGGTCCAAAAATGTCCAACTGCCTTGTTTTTGTGAGACGCAGAGTAGGTGAACGGATGATCTCTGCATGTGTGGTTCCCACCGTGAAGCATGGAGGAGGAGGTGTGATGGTGTGGGGGTGCTTTGCTGGTGACACTGTCAATAATTTATTTAGAATTCAAGGAACACTTAAATGGCTATCACAGCATTCTGCAGCGATATGCCATCCCATCTGGTTTGTGCTTAGTGGGACTATCATTTGTTTTCCAACAGGACAATGACCCAAAACAACTCCAGGCTGTGTAAGGGCTATTTGACCAAGGAGGAGAGTGATGGAGTGCTGCATCAGATTACCTGGCCTCCACAATCACCCGACCTCAACCCAAATGAGATGGTTTGGGATGAGTTGGACCGCAGTGAAGGAAAAGCAGCCAACAAGTTCTCAGCATATGTGGGAACTTTTTCAAGACTGTTTGAAAAGCATTCCTCATGAAGCTGGTTGAGAGAATGCCAAGAGTGTGCAAAGGGTGGCTACAAAATATATTTTGATTTGTTTAACAATTTTTTGGGTTACTACATAATTCCAGATGTGGTATTTCATAGTGTTGATGTCTTCACTATTATTCTACAATGTAGAAAATAGTCAAAACAAATAGAAACCCTTGAATGAATAGGTATTTCCAAACTTTTGACTGGTACTGTATGTAGGAGACAGATCTCGACAAGCTGACAGTGTGATTTCATTATACAAAACCAATCACAGTGAAATCTGAGTTGAATTGCTGAGAGAAACTATCTTTTTTATAAATTACAATAGATACCACTTACTATTGTATTTAGCATGTCCAGATGGCTTAAGTACTCCAGAAATAGGTGTTAGACATTTACCCTGATGAGCAAAAAAAAAAGAACTCAATCAACTTTATAAATACTACCTGCAAAACTGAAAGATCTGAGCCTGAGTCTAGTGGAATGCATTATGTAGTACAGTAGGTACTTCAGTGTCACAGCAAAATAGATGTCTGTGGATTGGTATCGCTATTACCTGTGTGTCCCTGGAGCTGGGGACTAAATCTGCGTCCCAAATGGCACCCTATTCCCTATGTAGTGCATTATGGGTCCTGGTCAAAGGGAGTAGGGTGCCATTTGGGTTCTGTGGACTAAAGATCATATACAGCCCTGGGAAGAGATGAGAGAGGTAGTCTCAACTAAAGATCATATACAGCCCTGGGAAGAGATGAGAGAGGTAGTCTCAACTAAAGATCATATACAGCCCTGGGAAGAGATGAGAGAGGTAGTCTCAACTAAAGATCATATACAGCCCTGGGAAGAGATGAGAGAGGTAGTCTCAACTAAAGATCATATACAGCCCTGGGAAGAGATGAGAGAGGTAGTCTCAACTAAAGATCATATACAGCCCTGGGAAGAGATGAGAGAGGTAGTCTCAACTAAAGATCATATACAGCCCTGGGAAGAGATGAGAGAGGTAGTCTCAACTAAAGATCATATACAGCCCTGGGAAGAGATGAGAGAGGTAGTCTCAACTAAAGATCATATACAGCCCTGGGAAGAGATGAGAGAGGTAGTCTCAACTAAAGATCATATACAGCCCTGGGAAGAGATGAGAGAGGTAGTCTCAACTAAAGATCATATACAGCCCTGGGAAGAGATGAGAGAGGTAGTCTCAACTAAAGATCATATACAGCCCTGGGAAGAGATGAGAGAGGTAGTCTCAACTAAAGATCATATACAGCCCTGGGAAGAGATGAGAGAGGTAGTCTCAACTAAAGATCATATACAGCCCTGGGAAGAGATGAGAGAGGTAGTCTCAACTAAAGATCATATACAGCCCTGGGAAGAGATGAGAGAGGTAGTCTCAACTAAAGATCATATACAGCCCTGGGAAGAGATGAGAGAGGTAGTCTCAACTAAAGATCATATACAGCCCTGGGAAGAGATGAGAGAGGTAGTCTCAACTAAAGATCATATACAGCCCTGGGAAGAGATGAGAGAGGTAGTCTCAACTAAAGATCATATACAGCCCTGGGAAGAGATGAGAGAGGTAGTCTCAACTAAAGATCATATACAGCCCTGGGAAGAGATGAGAGAGGTAGTCTCAACTAAAGATCATATACAGCCCTGGGAAGAGATGAGAGAGGTAGTCTCAACTAAAGATCATATACAGCCCTGGGAAGAGATGAGAGAGGTAGTCTCAACTAAAGATCATATACAGCCCTGGGAAGAGATGAGAGAGGTAGTCTCAACTAAAGATCATATACAGCCCTGGGAAGAGATGAGAGAGGTAGTCTCAACTAAAGATCATATACAGCCCTGGGAAGAGATGAGAGAGGTAGTCTCAACTAAAGATCATATACAGCCCTGGGAAGAGATGAGAGAGGTAGTCTCAACTAAAGATCATATACAGCCCTGGGAAGAGATGAGAGAGGTAGTCTCAACTAAAGATCATATACAGCCCTGGGAAGAGATGAGAGAGGTAGTCTCAACTAAAGATCATATACAGCCCTGGGAAGAGATGAGAGAGGTAGTCTCAACTAAAGATCATATACAGCCCTGGGAAGAGATGAGAGAGGTAGTCTCAACTAAAGATCATATACAGCCCTGGGAAGAGATGAGAGAGGTAGTCTCAACTAAAGATCATATACAGCCCTGGGAAGAGATGAGAGAGGTAGTCTCAACTAAAGATCATATACAGCCCTGGGAAGAGATGAGAGAGGTAGTCTCAACTAAAGATCATATACAGCCCTGGGAAGAGATGAGAGAGGTAGTCTCAACTAAAGATCATATACAGCCCTGGGAAGAGATGAGAGAGGTAGTCTCAACTAAAGATCATATACAGCCCTGGGAAGAGATGAGAGAGGTAGTCTCAACTAAAGATCATATACAGCCCTGGGAAGAGATGAGAGAGGTAGTCTCAACTAAAGATCATATACAGCCCTGGGAAGAGATGAGAGAGGTAGTCTCAACTAAAGATCATATACAGCCCTGGGAAGAGATGAGAGAGGTAGTCTCAACTAAAGATCATATACAGCCCTGGGAAGAGATGAGAGAGGTAGTCTCAACTAAAGATCATATACAGCCCTGGGAAGAGATGAGAGAGGTAGTCTCAACTAAAGATCATATACAGCCCTGGGAAGAGATGAGAGAGGTAGTCTCAACTAAAGATCATATACAGCCCTGGGAAGAGATGAGAGAGGTAGTCTCAACTAAAGATCATATACAGCCCTGGGAAGAGATGAGAGAGGTAGTCTCAACTAAAGATCATATACAGCCCTGGGAAGAGATGAGAGAGGTAGTCTCAACTAAAGATCATATACAGCCCTGGGAAGAGATGAGAGAGGTAGTCTCAACTAAAGATCATATACAGCCCTGGGAAGAGATGAGAGAGGTAGTCTCAACTAAAGATCATATACAGCCCTGGGAAGAGATGAGAGAGGTAGTCTCAACTAAAGATCATATACAGCCCTGGGAAGAGATGAGAGAGGTAGTCTCAACTAAAGATCATATACAGCCCTGGGAAGAGATGAGAGAGGTAGTCTCAACTAAAGATCATATACAGCCCTGGGAAGAGATGAGAGAGGTAGTCTCAACTAAAGATCATATACAGCCCTGGGAAGAGATGAGAGAGGTAGTCTCAACTAAAGATCATATACAGCCCTGGGAAGAGATGAGAGAGGTAGTCTCAACTAAAGATCATATACAGCCCTGGGAAGAGATGAGAGAGGTAGTCTCAACTAAAGATCATATACAGCCCTGGGAAGAGATGAGAGAGGTAGTCTCAACTAAAGATCATATACAGCCCTGGGAAGAGATGAGAGAGGTAGTCTCAACTAAAGATCATATACAGCCCTGGGAAGAGATGAGAGAGGTAGTCTCAACTAAAGATCATATACAGCCCTGGGAAGAGATGAGAGAGGTAGTCTCAACTAAAGATCATATACAGCCCTGGGAAGAGATGAGAGAGGTAGTCTCAACTAAAGATCATATACAGCCCTGGGAAGAGATGAGAGAGGTAGTCTCAACTAAAGATCATATACAGCCCTGGGAAGAGATGAGAGAGGTAGTCTCAACTAAAGATCATATACAGCCCTGGGAAGAGATGAGAGAGGTAGTCTCAACTAAAGATCATATACAGCCCTGGGAAGAGATGAGAGAGGTAGTCTCAACTAAAGATCATATACAGCCCTGGGAAGAGATGAGAGAGGTAGTCTCAACTAAAGATCATATACAGCCCTGGGAAGAGATGAGAGAGGTAGTCTCAACTAAAGATCATATACAGCCCTGGGAAGAGATGAGAGAGGTAGTCTCAACTAAAGATCATATACAGCCCTGGGAAGAGATGAGAGAGGTAGTCTCAACTAAAGATCATATACAGCCCTGGGAAGAGATGAGAGAGGTAGTCTCAACTAAAGATCATATACAGCCCTGGGAAGAGATGAGAGAGGTAGTCTCAACTAAAGATCATATACAGCCCTGGGAAGAGATGAGAGAGGTAGTCTCAACTAAAGATCATATACAGCCCTGGGAAGAGATGAGAGAGGTAGTCTCAACTAAAGATCATATACAGCCCTGGGAAGAGATGAGAGAGGTAGTCTCAACTAAAGATCATATACAGCCCTGGGAAGAGATGAGAGAGGTAGTCTCAACTAAAGATCATATACAGCCCTGGGAAGAGATGAGAGAGGTAGTCTCAACTAAAGATCATATACAGCCCTGGGAAGAGATGAGAGAGGTAGTCTCAACTAAAGATCATATACAGCCCTGGGAAGAGATGAGAGAGGTAGTCTCAACTAAAGATCATATACAGCCCTGGGAAGAGATGAGAGAGGTAGTCTCAACTAAAGATCATATACAGCCCTGGGAAGAGATGAGAGAGGTAGTCTCAACTAAAGATCATATACAGCCCTGGGAAGAGATGAGAGAGGTAGTCTCAACTAAAGATCATATACAGCCCTGGGAAGAGATGAGAGAGGTAGTCTCAACTAAAGATCATATACAGCCCTGGGAAGAGATGAGAGAGGTAGTCTCAACTAAAGATCATATACAGCCCTGGGAAGAGATGAGAGAGGTAGTCTCAACTAAAGATCATATACAGCCCTGGGAAGAGATGAGAGAGGTAGTCTCATTAGGAGGGCAGTCTCATCTGTGCAGGGGAGCTACGCTGTGTGTGTGTGTTTGTGTATGTTTGTGTGTGTTTGTGTCTGTCCGTGTGTGGGTGTGTGAGTCAGTGCCTGCCTGCCTGCCTGCCTGCCTGCCTGTGTGTGTGTGTGTGTGTGTGTGTGTGTGTGTGTGTGTGTGTGTGTGTGTGTGTGTGTGTGTGTGTGTGTGTGTGTGTGTGTGTGTGTGTGATGTCTGATGCTCTGTGCTGTGTGAATGCCTGACGTCAGCAGCACAGCCAGTGAGAGCTCAGGCAGCAGGCAGGCTCCCCAGCCCTGGCAGAGTGGAGTTGTGACACCCAGGCTTTTACTGCTTGTCATTACTTACCTGGCTGGGTGGAATACTGATGAGGGCTGGGACGATAAGGCTGCTTCACACTGGAGGGTCTGAAGTAAGGCATGCAGCTGCAGGGTCTGAAGAACGGTGTGCTACTGGGAGGTGCTACTGGATATTGGGTAGACGTGTGAAGTGATTTACTATGACAACATTTGATCCGTTTATGAACAAGATTAGTGAAGGGATTTACTATGACAACATTTAATCATTTTAGGAATATGAACAAGATTAGTGAAGTGATTTACTATGACAACATTTGATCCGTTTATGAACAAGATTAGTGAAGGGATTTACTATGACAACATTTGATCCGTTTATGAACAAGATTAGTGAAGTGATTTACTATGACAACATTTAATCATTTTAGGAATATGAACAAGATTGTTGAGGGGATTTTCTTTGACAACGTCTTGTGTGTTTCATGTGTGCTGTGTCATCAATCCATTTCCTAGACAGTTGTTACAATGTGTACATTACACACACACACACACACACACACACACAATCTCTCTCACACACACACACACACACACACACTGAGCTCATATTTTAAATTCAGACTTAATCTGATGATTGACAATAATTGCATCGATTATAGACCTTATTCTACAAAATTAGAGCTTTGAAGACTGAAGAGTGTTATTGAAACCGGCAACCACACTGATGTTAGAGAAGCTTCCAGAACACTCTCTGGGTTCTACTGGATAAATAGCTTTCCAACTGCGTGATGGCAGGTGATATAAAGCCATAACAAATGAGTTTCTTAAATTACAAATTAACATCAAAGGCTGCATTAAAAATGAACACTAAAGCTCCAACTATCATCTTCTTATCCATTTATTTTAGCCAATCATCAGTCATCTGTGTCAGTGCAGTAAAAGGGCCCCTCCCTATATGCATGCTGAAACATTTACAAGTCATACATTTCCCTTTCATGTTATAGGCATTGCATTCACAGTGCAGGTGCACAGTGCATCTAAATTGTTATTCTCTCTCTCTCTCTCTCTCTCTCTCTCTCTCTCTCTCTCTCTCTCTCTCTCTCTCTCTCTCTCTCTCTCTCTCTTCTCTCTCTCTTTATGAGCCCCTCAGCTCCTTATTGAAGGTTCTATGACAACCAGCAACCACGGAATGAGAATTATCTCTCCATGAGGTACAAAGGCAGATGGAATGACAACAGAACAACAATAGATTTTAGAACACTGAAGGTATCATTTACAATCCAATTCCAAAGGACAGCTGGTTCTTAATCAATGAGAGTTCTTAGACGTTGTGTTCAAAGAATGATTGAATTCTGAATGATTGTTATGAATAGGAAATGAATGGAATGATAGGTTCTATTTCACCTTTTGAATGATTATTATGAATAGGAAATTAATGGAATGATACGTTCTATTTCACCTTTTGAATGATTATTATGAATAGGAAATGAATGGAATGATAGGTTCTATTTCACCTTTTGAATGATTATTATGAATAGGAAATGAATGGAATGATAGGTTCTATTTCACCTTTTGAATGATTGTTATGAATAGGAAATGAATGGAATGACATGTTCTATTTCACCTTTTGAATGATTATTATGAATAGGAAATGAATGGAATGATAGGTTCTATTTCACCTTTTGAATGATTATTATGAATAGGAAATGAATGGCGAGATTACTTTTCACTTTTTCTCTTAGACCCAGATTGAAAGGAGGATATTAATTGTTTGCTCGCTCTGGGGACTCTGCTCCCCATTAGCTAGTGTTTCTCTGCGGACTCTGCTCCCCATTAGCTAGTGTTTTTCTGGGGACTCTGCTCCCCATTAGCTAGTGTTTTTCTGGGGACTCTGCTCCCCATTAGCTAGTGTTTCTCTGGGGACTCTGCTCCCCATTAGCTAGTGTTTCTCTGGGGACTCTGCTCCCCATTAGCTAGTGTTTCTCTGGGGACTCTGCTCCCCATTAGCTAGTGTTTTTCTGGGGACTCTGCTCCCCATTAGCTAGTGTTTCTCTGGGGACTCTGCTCCCCATTAGCTAGTGTTTCTCTGGGGACTCTGCTCCCCATTAGCTAGTGTTTCTCTGGGGACTCTGCTCCCCATTAGCTAGTGTTTCTCTGGGGACTCTGCTCCCCATTAGCTAGTGTTTCTCTGCGGACTCTGCTCCCCATTAGCTAGTGTTTCTCTGGGGACTCTGCTCCCCATTAGCTAGTGTTTCTCTGGGGACTCTGCTCCCCATTAGCTAGTGTTTCTCTGGGGACTCTGCTCCCCATTAGCTAGTGTTTCTCTGCGGACTCTGCTCCCCATTAGCTAGTGTTTTTCTGGGGACTCTGCTCCCCATTAGCTAGTGTTTCTCTGGGGACTCTGCTCCCCATTAGCTAGTGTTTCTCTGGGGACTCTGCTCCCCATTAGCTAGTGTTTTTCTGGGGACTCTGCTCCCCATTAGCTAGTGTTTCTCTGCGGACTCTGCTCCCCATTAGCTAGTGTTTCTCTGGGGACTCTGCTCCCCATTAGCTAGTGTTTCTCTGCGGACTCTGCTCCCCATTAGCTAGTGTTTCTCTGGGGACTCTGCTCCCCATTAGCTAGTGTTTCTCTGGGGACTCTGCTCCCCATTAGCTAGTGTTTCTCTGTATAGCCCACAAAACAAAATCCATTATGATCAATCCTCTGTTTATCCGGGAGAAATAAACTACGAGTGTGTTTGGAGATGTTGCTATGCTGAATTTCTATCGGGTGGCACATAATTGAATAGAACGTTGAGAACAAGAAGAAGAGTGTTGATCTCTCCTTAGTTAGGCCAGCTATATGTCCCCACTGTCTACCTTGTTATGCCAATAGACCAGACCTCTATAAGGCAGCTAATCTAACTCTGACTTCTACTGGGATGGTTAGCCTCTGAGCTGTATCAAGATCATTAGCTACAGCTCCTACAGGACTAATCTGTTCCTGTTGGAATATACGATCGTTATGTCTCGATCAATACTATGCTAATTTATTGTTACCTTCTTGCTACTTTCAATACGATCCTACTTGTCCTATTCTGAGGCATGCAATGAGGTTAGTTATTGAAGATGAAACCTGAGGAAAGTTCTTATCGATTGACTTGTAACTATGGCTATAGTATATTTCTGAATTTAAATGGTTTAAATGTAAATGGTTGTCAGGCTCTGACCATAGGGAAGCCTCTGGATTTGTCTATGGTTGTCATGGTCAGGGCCTGACAGTAGGTTTCTATGTATATCTATGGTGGTCTGTATTAGAGTTGGATGTTAATAGTTCCTCTGCCTGATGATAGGCATGAGATGCAGCCTGACCATGAGGTTGTCTTGTTTACCTAGACCATGAGGTTGTGTTGTTTACCTAGACCATGAGGTTGTGTTGTTTACCTAGACCATGAGGTTGTGTTGTTTTTTATTTTATTTTTTATTTTACCTTTATTTTACTAGGCAAGTCAGTTAAGAACATATTCTTATTTTCAATGACGGCCTAGGAACAGTGGGTTAACTGCCTTGTTCAGGGGCAGAACGACAGATTTTTACCTTGTTAGTTCGGGGATTTGATCCAGCAACCTTTCGGTTATGGGCCCAACACTCTAACCACTGGGCTACCTAGACCATGAGGTTGTGTTGTTTACCTAGACCATGAGGTTGTCTTGTTTACCTAGACCATGAGGTTGTCTTGTTTACCTAGACCATGAGGTTGTCTTGTTTACCTAGACCATGAGGTTGTGTTGTTTACCTAGACCATGAGGTTGTGTTGTTTACCTAGAACATGAGGTTGTGTTGTTTACCTAGACCATGAGGTTGTGTTGTTTACCTAGACCATGAGGTTGTGTTGTTTACCTAGACCTTGAAGTTGTGTTGTTTGCCTAGAGAATACTGTTATTATAGACATCCCCTCTGTTCTATACACAGCTGCTGCTATACAATCTTTTAATTTCTCACAAAGCACTGGAGCCACACAGAGAGCTGCAGCCAGCAGACATGGGTTCAAATAGTTTCTGGTTTCTTTCGAGCACTTGATTGAGTCTGCCTGGAGTCCCATATGAGCTGTGTTCACACTTTAGACATACTTTATGATACAATATACTTTATTGTCCATTTACATGGAAACTAATTTTGTGAAGCCAGCAAACAAATACACCAAAAACAATACACTATAAAACATTAAATATGGAAATCACTGGAAATATACTAATTATTGCATACATAATCATTACTTCTCTGCGGTCTACTGTCCAACCGTGTATTGGCCCTACATCTGTCCTATGTCCCACTGTTCAGCATCCTACATCTGTCCTATGTCCCACTGTTCAGCATCCTACATCTGTCCTATGTCCCACTGTTCAGCATCCTACATCTGTCCTATGTCCCACTGTTCAGCAGCCTGATGGCCATCAGAATGAAACTTCCCCTGCTTCTATTCTACTGAACAGTGGGACCTCGTATCTCCTTTTTGATTTTTTCCATGAGATCCATTGTAGCCTGAAATCTCAATCAAGCCCAGCTAAAGTATTTGAAATAAAACTAATACTGTTTGAACACAGGTCTTGCAGCCAGCCAACTGAACACCAGGTAACCCATCTATTAAAAGGCCCTCTCTGGCTGTGACAGGAGCAGAGATGGAAAACACACAGGCGATAATGGAAGCCATAAAAAACAAGGCTCCATGAAGAATAGATTATTAGACTTGCAAATAGATAATGTCCTCCCCCTCCTACTCCATTATCGATCGTTATGTTTCGATCAATACTATGCTAATTTATTGTTACCTTCTTGCTACTTTCAATACGATCCTACTTGTCCTATTCTGAGGCATGCAATGAGGTTAGTTATTGAAGATGAAACCTGAGGAAAGTTCTTATCGATTGACTTGTAACTATGGCTATAGTATATTTCTGAATTTAAATGGTTTAAATGTAAATGGTTGTCAGGCTCTGACCATAGGGAAGCCTCTGGATTTGTCTATGGTTGTCATGGTCAGGGCCTGGGAGTAGGTTTCTATGTATATCTATGGTGGTCTGTATTAGAGTTGGATGTTAATAGTTCCTCTGACTGATGATAGGCATGAGATGCAGCCTGACCATGAGGTTGTGTTGTTTACCTAGACCATGAGGTTGTGTTGTTTACCTAGACCATGAGGTTGTGTTGTTTACCTAGACCATGATGTTGTGTTGTTTACCTAGACCATGAGGTTGTGTTATTTACCTAGACCATGAGGTTGTGTTGTTTACCTAGACCATGAGGTTGTGTTGTTTACCTAGACCATGAGGTTGTGTTGTTTACCTAGACCATGAGGTTGTGTTGTTTACCTAGACCATGAGGTTGTGTTGTTTACCTAGACCATGAGGTTGTGTTTTTTACCTAGACCATGAGGTTGTGTTATTTACCTAGACCATGAGGTTGTCTTGTTTACCTAGACCATGAGGTTGTCTTGTTTACCTAGACCATGAGGTTGTGTTGTTTACCTAGACCATGAGGTTGTGTTGTTTACCTAGACCATGAGGTTGTGTTGTTTACCTAGACCATGAGGTTGTGTTGTTTACCTATACCATGAGGTTGTGTTGTTTACCTAGACCATGAGGTTGTGTTGTTTACCTAGACCATGAGGTCGTCTTGTTTACCTAGACCATGAGGTTGTCTTGTTTACCTAGACCATGATGTTGTGTTATTTAACTAGACCATGAGGTTGTCTTGTTTACCTAGACCATGAGTTTGTGTTGTTTACCTAGACCATGATGTTGAGTTATTTACCTAGAACATGAGGTTGTGTTGTTTACCTAGACCATGAGGTTGTGTTGTTTACCTAGACCATGAGGTTGTGTTGTTTACCTAGACCATGAGGTTGTGTTGTTTACCTAGACCATGAGGTTGTGTTGTTTACCTAGACCATGATGTTGTCTTGTTTACCTAGACCATGAGGTTGTCTTGTTTACCTAGACCATGAGGTTGTCTTGTTTACCTAGACCATGAGGTTGTGTTGTTTACCTAGACCATGAGGTTGTGTTTTTTACCTAGAACATGAGGTTGTGTTGTTTACCTAGACCATGAGGTTGTGTTGTTTACCTAGACCATGAGGTTGTGTTGTTTACCTAGACCTTGAAGTTGTGTTGTTTACCTAGAGAATACTGTTATTATAGACATCCCCTCTGTTCTATACACAGCTGCTGCTATACAATCTTTTAATTTCTCACAAAGCACTGGAGCCACACAGAGAGCTGCAGCCAGCAGACATGGGTTCAAATAGTTTCTGGTTTCTTTCGAGCACTTGATTGAGTCTGCCTGGAGTCCCATATGAGCTGTGTTCACACTTTAGACATACTTTATGATACAATATACTTTATTGTCCATTTACATGGAAACTAATTTTGTGAAGCCAGCATACAAATACACCAAAAACAATACACTATAAAACATTAAATATGGAAATCACTGGAAATATACTAATTAATGCATACATAATCATTACTTCTCTGCGGTCTACTGTCCAACCGTGTATTGGCCCTACATCTGTCCTATGTCCCACTGTTCAGCATCCTACATCTGTCCTATGTCCCACTGTTCAGCATCCTACATCTGTCCTATGTCCCACTGTTCAGCATCCTACATCTGTCCTATGTCCCACTGTTCAGCAGCCTGATGGCCATCAGAATGAAACTTCCCCTGCTTCTATTCTACTGAACAGTGGGACCTCGTATCTCCTTTTTGATTTTTCCATGAGATCCATTGTAGCCTGAAATCTCAATCAAGCCCAGCTAAAGTATTTGAAATAAAACTAATACTGTTTGAACCCAGGTCTTGCAGCCAGCCAACTGAACACCAGGTAACCCATCTATTAAAAGGCCTTCTCTGGCTGTGACAGGAGCAGAGATGGAAAACACACAGGCGATAATGGAAGCCATAAAAAACAAGGCTCCATGAAGAATAGATTATTAGACTTGCAAATAGATAATGTCCTCCCCCTCCTACTCCATTACGAAGTCACGTTAGGGAAAATACACATTTAGCTTCTCTCTTAATTGTGGGACAAGGTTCCAACGTGACCTTGTGGAGGAAGATCTTTGCATAAAGACACATACTGCCTGAAATCACTTTTGTCTAATGATTAATTCATGAAAAGGAGGGAGAGGGGAGGAGAGGAGAGAGAGAGCAGAGTGTTTCAGTACATTTCCCCTCAGAAGAGAATATGTCCAAAATAATACTCACATTAAACACCCCTGCCCTAAACCATTGTTACAGATACATCCCAGATGATGCTACCTACCTAAACCATTGTTACAGATACATCCCAGATGATGCTACCTATCTAAACCATTGTTACAGATACATCCCAGATGATGCTACCTACCTAAACCATTGTTACAGATAAATCCCAGATGATGCTACCTACCTAAACCATTGTTACAGATACATCCCAGATGATGCTACCTACCTAAACCATTGTTACAGATACATCCCAGATGATGCTACCTACCTAAACCATTGTTACAGATACATCCCAGATGATGCTACCTACCTAAACCATTGTTACAGATAAATCCCAGATGATGCTACCTACCTAAACCATTGTTACAGATAAATCCCAGATGATGCTACCTACCTAAACCATTGTTACAGATACATCCCAGATGATGCTACCTACCTAAACCATTGTTACAGATACATCCCAGATGATGCTACCTACCTAAACCATTGTTACAGATACATCCCAGATGATGCTACCTATCTAAACCATTGTTACAGATAAATCCCAGATGATGCTACCTACCTAAACCATTGTTACAGATACATCCCAGATGATGCTACCTACCTAAACCATTGTTACAGATAAATCCCAGATGATGCTACCTACCTAAACCATTGTTACAGATACATCCCAGATGATGCTACCTACCTAAACCATTGTTACAGATACATCCCAGATGATGCTACCTACCTAAACCATTGTTACAGATACATCCCAGATGATGCTACCTACCTAAACCATTGTTACAGATACATCCCAGATGATGCTACCTACCTAAACCATTGTTACAGATACATCCCAGATGATGCTACCTATCTAAACCATTGTTACAGATAAATCCCAGATGATGCTACCTACCTAAACCATTGTTACAGATAAATCACAGATGATGCTACCTACCTAAACCATTGTTACAGATAAATCCCAGATGATGCTACCTACCTAAACCATTGTTACAGATACATCCCAGATGATGCTACCTACCTAAACCATTGTTACAGATAAATCCCAGATGATGCTACCTACCTAAACCATTGTTACAGATACATCCCAGATTATGCTACCTACCGTTGCATTGCTTCTTTTTTATTATCACAAAATGCACAGCTACATAGATACGATGCTTTTATACCTTCAATCCCCTACAGGTCAAAGTAAATTGCTTTTATAAATATGAAAAATACCACCTCTCACCTGCTGGCCTCGGTGCATTAAATCTTAAAAGTCTAAGCTGTTGGGGGGGTGGGAAGCTCTGCTTGACTTGTCGGCCTTGGTGTTAAGGATCATGTAGCCTTGGTGTTAAGGATCATGCAGCCTTGGAGATAAGGATCATGCAGCCTTGGAGTTAAGGGTCATGCAGCCTTGGAGTTAAGGATCATGCAGCCTTGGAGTTAAGGATCATGCAGCCTTGGAGTTAAGGATCATGCAGCCTTGGAGTTAAGGGTCATGCAGCCTTGGAGTTAAGGACCATGCAGCCTTGGAGTTAAGAACGATAGAGCCTTGGTGTTAAGGACCATGCAGCCTTGGAGTTAAGGACGTCTCACCTGTTAGGACGTGTTAGGACTTCTCACCTGTTAGGACATGGTGTCTGAAAATTCAGACGACTGCCGTAAAGCTTGTGGATGTCGTAGAGCAACACAATTTGATGAGGACTTCGATGTGGACTTTGACATTTGCTCGCTCAAATGGTTTGGGTTTTGCAGACGATTTTGTGATGATTTTCTCATCCGGATCCTCTTATGTGTAGAAAACACTGCTTTCACAAGCCCCATCCCACATGAAAAAATACTAGTTTACTATTGAATACTATAGTACTTACTATAGAACTCTATAGTAAACTGTAGTATACTGTAGAATACTATACTACACTATATTGTAGTATCCCTAAATAATGTGTAGTACTTACTATAGAATGTTGTAGTATACTGTAGAATGCTACAATAAATACTACAGTATTATCCACAACAAACACTGTAGTAAATACTAGAGTAATGTCAGCAAAAACACTACAGTCCTGCCTGCCTGCCTGCCTGCCTGCCTGCCTACCTGCCTGCCTGCCTGCCTGCCTGCCTGCCTGCCTGCCTGCCTGCCTGCCTGCCTGCCTGCCTACCTACCTACCTACCTACCTACCAACTAACTACCTACAGGTTATGGAAAATGTGCTGTTTAGTATTTCTCAAGTAGGTTTTCTGAAGGAGAATATGTCAAAGATAATAAAACACAAACACTACAGTAAATACTACAGTATACTACAATCCTCAAAAAAACTACATTAATCACTATAGTATATATTAGAGTTTTATTTTACTACATTATGTATACTATAGTTAACTGTAAATACTATGTATACAACAGTATAATACACTATACTACAGAAAAAAGTACAGTATTCCCTATAGACCTTTGCTGACTTTAGTGAATATTACAGTAAATACTATAATATTTATACAATAGTATAATACAGTATTTTTTATGTGGTATGTTATGGAACAGGCCTCATATCGGCTGAAAGAGGGGATTGATCTGCAGGCTGTACAGGAAACAGTAAGTCTCTAACATAAACACACAGGGAGCTATTCAATATTCAAAATGACGTAAGTGTGATGTGTAGGGGCGTCAATCAACTCTAGGGGGTTTTAACAGTTGACAGTATCACAGTGAAGGTTTTTCTTCCAATGATTTTATTAATTAAGTTAATTAATTAACTTGTTTACACTCATTGTTAGTCTCTCTAGTAATACAAAACTGGAAAAGAGTTTCTGTTAAATTACTGAAATGTAAAGTGTATTGTATATGTAGTCCTAATTGTTTGTAGTGAATGTGTATCTAGCCTCATCAGGTTGAGTTTTACCATTAATAAGAGATTCATTAATCTGAAGAGAGAGAGAGAGAGGATGTAGAAAGGGCCAGGGGGACTTCCTGTTGTTCATGTGTCGACAGGAAGAGGGCTTAATGTACTATATGTACATATTTAGACCTGGAATACTATCAGGGCGTAGCAGCTCAGGTCATAACCCTGTCCTGAGGCAGAGACCTGCATAGGCTTTACCAGGTAGTTGACTCTCCTGTTCTGAGGTTGTACCCTGGTTCAGTATAGAGCTGAAGGAGCTCTCTGCACGCAGCACACACACAAACACACCACAGCTTTATATATAATATGTACTATTCAGATCAACAATATCTACTGTATTGTACATATTACAACACCAAAGCAGAAAGAAAGCTTATGTAACAGACAATATGTATACATTAAGAACCCCAATAGATAGTTGAATTATACCATATTATACCATATTTGGACAGAACAAAAACTAAATAGCGGAAAGTTTATATACAACTTTTTTTAACAAAATAATGCCAGATTGTTACAATATGTTCATACTTAGAACAAAATAAAGACAGATTGTTACAATATGTTCATACTTAGAACAAAATAAAGACAGATTGTTACAATATGTTCATACTTAGAACAAAATAAAGACAGATTGTTACAATATGTTCATACTCAGATTATGTAAAACACTAACATATTTAGAACAAAACAAAGTCAGATTATGTAAAACACTAACATATTTAGAACAAAACAAAGTCAGATTATGTAAAACACTAACATATTTAGAACAAAACAAAATCAGATTATGTAAAACACTAACATATTTAGAACGAAAAGAAAGAGCTCCAAGGTGTGACACAAGGAGTGTACCTTGTCTAAACAGTACATCCTACACTGAAAGGTGAGTTTGTGTTTGTGTGTGTGTGTGTGTGTGTGTGTGTGTGTGTGTGTGTGTGTGTGTGTGTGTGTGTGTGTGTGTGTGTGTGTGTGTGTGTGTGTGTGTGTGTGTGTGTGTGTGTGTGTGTGTAATGTACACATTGTAACAACTGTCTAGGAAATGGATTGATGACACAGCACACATGATACACACAAGACGTTGTCAAAGAAAATCCCCTCAACAATCTTGTTCATATTCCTAAAATGATTAAATGTTGTCATAGTAAATCCCTTCACTAATCTTGTTCATAAACGGATCAAATGTTGTCATAGTAAATCACTTCACTAATCTTGTTCATAAAAGGATCAAATGGTGTCATAGTAAATCACTTCTATAATCTCATTCATTTTCTTGAAATCAACGGCGGACATTATTTGAGCTGAAGAATCAGAAAATACTCTCAGTATTCTGAATTAAATGTTGCCTGTTCACATTTTATATGTTGCCTGACTACAATATTGTACCTTGATACGTTAATAAATACATGCTGTGTTCATTCTGGCATGTTTACCTGCCTTAGTACCGTAGATAGCAAGCCCATAATAAGTAAATAGAGCTAACTGGCTAGCTACTAGTACTGTTAGCTAGCCGGATAGCTACGAAGAATTGTTAGCTAGCTACCCATGAAGAGATCTTGCATAATATTCATTTTAGGTCATTTTTGCCTGTTTAACTAGCTGGTTAGCTAGATAATTATGATTCACATATATCTAGCTGATAGTTATGAAGTAAAACATTTGCTTTGTGTATATCTTGTTTTGTCTCTATTGCCATTGTCCTGGCTGGAAGAAGGTTCAGTGAATGGGAGGTACACCGTGAGGTAATACAGTAGGGGGAGAGTGAGTGCTTCTCAAAAGGAATGTTTCATGCGTTCTCCACACTCTCGTCCTCAGAAGAACATACTCAAGAGAACATGGTCAGAGAATGCACTCGGAGCATGAGAGTGTGGAGTACGGTAGTATACATTTAGAAAAACACCCTATATTCCTGCATTATGATTCTACCTCAAATAAATCCTACCCTTTCTCCTGTGGTGTGGCTGCTATTATCATTGTACCTGAAAACAAATTGTTTCATTAATGGACGAGCAACACACAGCAGTAGATAGACGTAAATATATCCACCCTGTGAACTCTGTGTGTTTAGTACTGCAGATATCTGTGATGGTAACCTAGGACAACACGTTTTAGTACTCTAACCCATTCATAGACGCTAAGTAGGCCTTCCTTTCTTGCCTATTGAAGATAGTCGTTTTGTTAAGAGCCCCGTCACTCATTCTGAACGTTAAAACGCATCACTTGCGGTACAGTTTTGGAAACATAAGGAACCAGAGGTGGGACCAAGTCACTAATATTCGAATCACAAGCAAGTCTCAAGTCTCAAGTCACAAGGTCCGAGTCTCAAGTCGAGTCCCAAGTAGATCGGGTCAAGACTCGAGTCAAGACCAAGTCGTGCATTCTAAAAGAAAATCAAGCCAAGTCAAGTCACAAATGTTCATGTCAAGTCTCAAGTCAACTACAAATCTTTGTCTATTTATCGAGGCTATAGGACAGTCTATTTATCGAGGCTATAGGACAGTATTTATCGAGGCTATAGGACAGTCTATTTATCGAGGCTATAGGACAGTCTATTTATCGAGGCTATAGGACAGTCTATTTATCGAGGCTATAGAGCAGTCTATTTATCGAGGCTATAGGACAGTCTATTTATCAAGGCTATAGGACAGTCTATTTATCGAGGCTATAGTACAGTCTATTTATCGAGGCTATAGGACAGTCTATTTATCGAGGCTATAGGACAGTCTATTTATCGAGGCTATAGGGCAGTCTATTTATCGAGGCTATAGGGCAGTCTATTTATCGAGGCTATAGGGCAGTCTATTTATCGAGGCTATAGGGCAGTCTATTTATCGAGGCTATAGGACAGTCTATTTATCGAGGCTATAGGACAGTCTATTTATCGAGGCTATAGGGCAGTCTATTTATCGAGGCTATAGGGCAGTCTATTTATCGAGGCTATAGGACAGTCTATTTATCGAGGCTATAGGACAGTCTATTTATCGAGGCTATAGGGCAGTCTATTTATCGAGGCTATAGGGCAGTCTATTTATCGAGGCTATAGGACAGTCTATTTATCGAGGCTATAGGGCAGTCTATTTATCGAGGCTATAGGGCAGTCTATTTATCGAGGCTATAGGGCAGTCTATTTATCGAGGCTATAGGACAGTCTATTTATCGAGGCTATAGGGCAGTCTATTTATCGAGGCTATAGGGCAGTCTATTTATCGAGGCTATAGGACAGTCTATTTATCGAGGCTATAGGGCAGTCTATTTATCGAGGCTATAGGGCAGTCTATTTATCGAGGCTATAGGACAGTCTATTTATCGAGGCTATAGGGCAGTCTATTTATCGAGGCTATAGGGCAGTCTATTTATCGAGGCTATAGGGCAGTCTATTTATCGAGGCTATAGGGCAGTCTATTTATCGAGGCTATAGGGCAGTCTATTTATCGAGGCTATAGGGCAGTCTATTTTCATTGTTTTGTCTACAACATAGTACATAGTGTCAGGGGTGTATTCATTCCCACGATTCTGTTGAAAAAAACCCATCTTAAACGCAAGCAAACGGAACGAAACAGGGATAAACATCCTTGCATTTGTCCAATAGAAACTCTGGTTTTGCTGTTGGACTAATGATTACACCCTAGATAAGCTAGATGCAGGAAAGAGTGTGCAATGTGTTACTGTCTGTCACCTTGATTACTCAAATGTTTCTCTCTATTAAAGTGACCAGTGATTCACTGTCTGTCCATGTGTCACTGTCTGTCACCTCACATTTTTCTCCCGACCTGTGGACCTACGTTGTAAACTTTCATTCATAGTCTAGGTTGTAGCAACCTCATGATGGGTATAGGGAACATTAGAGTCTCATGTAGCAGCCTAAACCTATCAATGTTACATTCAAATTGGTGAATGGAGTATGAATGACAGTCATCCAACATGCTGTAATAGAAATAAGGCCATGCTCATTAAAAAAATATTATCATCCTCCCTCATCTAAAACGTCACCAACCGCCACTGCTGTACAGTTTGTGAAATTATTTTGATGTTATGTGAAAGTAGAGGGCTCTATGTTTCTAGAACAGTCCCACTATTGAGAATCAATTCATGTTTAGATGGAGTATTTGGCTGTTTTTGCTTTCATCGCCTCCAAACAAAACATGTAACGTCCTTGGAATATAAGACGTTAACGTTAGACCCACTAAAGCAGCTCCGCCCCCTCAAGAGTCTGAGCCTGCCTGGCAGGGTCGGTCCAAAAGCCAGAAACCCTGAATGGGTGAGCATGATATACAAGGATTTTCTCAAAGCTGCATGACCTTGTACCTAGCCTGGGAGAATTCCGGTGGTGTCCACCACCCAGGTAGTGGCAGTGCTGACAACACTGGCTGCAGTAACCCATGGGGAGGGGGTCACACTCAGACAATCAGAGAGGGGGCATATTATTATGGCCTTGGTGGCACAGAACAATCAAATGGTCTGACTGCACAGAGGTGATTGGGAACTTGGGAAGATGGGTCACAACGGTGGACCAGCGTTTGTGGATGTTGGGGGGTATCCGAGCTCCATCAGCTTGGACTAGATATTGGTTGATAAAATCTTGCCATTCATGCTCAATTTGGCATGCCTTCTTATACAGCCAAACTGGGTGGAAGGGGAGAGAGGGGCAGAGGTTTTTGTTTGGGAAGGATGGGGTGAGTGAGTGTATGCATCACACAAATATAGCCTGGAGGTGTGTTGGGTCATTTTCCTGTTAAAAAAACAAATGATAGTCCCACTAAGCGCAAACCAGATGGATGGAGTATCTCTGCAGAATGCTGTGGTAGCCATGCTGGTTAAGTGTGCCTTGAATTCTAAATAAATCACTCACAGTGTCATCAGCAAAGCACCCTCACACCATCACACCTCCTCCTCCATGCTTCACGGTGGGGACCACCCATGCAGAGATCATCCGTTCACCTACTCTGCGAGTGGGTGGAACCAAAAATCTCAAATTTGGACTCATCAGACCAAAGGACAAATTTCCATCGGTCTAATGTCCATTGCTCGTGTTTCTTGGTCTGCTGTTTTACCAACTCCTCTGATCTGTTATGCCAAGCAGGCATCTAATCTCATTGGTTTGCCAAGCAGGCATCTAATCTCATTGTTTTTCCAAGCAGGCATCTAATCTCATTGTTATGGCAAGCAGGCATCTAATCTCATTGTTATGCCAAAAAGGCATCTAATCTAATTTATATGCCAAGCAAGCATCTAATCTCATTGATATTGTCAGGCTCTGGCCATAGAGAAGCAATAGGCTTCTCTATGTAGCTATGGTCAGAGTCTGACAGTGTCGTTCTTTTCTGTTTCTTTGTGGGTTTTGGGTGGATCTCTAACTAGAGGCAGCTGCTACCCGTTGTCTCTAATTAGGGATCCAATATATGTTGAGTCTGTCCCTCACGCGGGTGTAGGTTGTTATAGGTATATGTCGTATTATATTCCTCCAGTCACGGGTGAAGTAAGTGTGTTTAGTTTACGTCCGTTCATTTGGTGTGTGTTGTGAACGTGACGTTAGTCTTTTCGTTTTTCGTTAGTTCGTCATTTGGATTTGTTTTTACATAGTATAGCAGTGTTTTTATTCTATACATAGTAAAAAAAAAAGAATGTCGAACTATCCCTGCGCTGCGTCTTGGTCTCTCCAACACCCACATCGTGACAGATATGCCAAGCAGGCATCTCATGTCATTGTTATGCCAAGTAGGCATCTAATGTAATTGATATGCCAAGCAGGTATCTAATCTCATTGATATAGCAAGCAGGCATCTAATCTCATTGTTATGCAAAAACAGCCATCTAATCTCATTGTTATTCCAATTAGGCATCTAATCCCATTGCTATGCCAAGCAGGCATCTAATCTCATTGATATGCCAAACGGCATCTAATCTCATTGGTATGCCAAGCAGGCATCTAATCTCATTGGTATGCCAAGCAGGCATCTAATCTCATTGGTATGCCAAACCGGCATCTAATCTTATTGTTATTCCAAGCAGGCATCTAATCTCATTGATATGCCAAGCCGGCATCTAATCTTATTGTTATTCCAAGCAGGCATCTAATCTCATTGGTATGCCAAACAGGCATCTAATCTCATTGGTACGCCAAGCCGGCATCTAATCTCATTGGTATGCCAAGCAGGCATCTAATCTCATTGGTATGCCAAACCGGCATCTAATTTTATTGTTATTCCAAGCAGGCATCTAATCTTATTGTTATTCCAAGCAGGCATCTAATCTCATTGATATGCCAAGCCGGCATCTAATCTTATTGTTATTCCAAGCAGGCATCTAATCTCATTGGTATGCCAAACAGGCATCTAATCTCATTGGTACGCCAAGCCGGCATCTAATCTCATTGGTATGCCAAGCAGGCATTCCAGTTTTATGGTGTTCAACACAAAACACTAACAATGGTTTTCAATACTAAACACTATTAAAACATGCCTCAGATCATTCTTACACTGCAGCTGCCCAATGTGGTTCAGACCTGTTCTGTTAACATGAAAGTAGAAAACAGACTTGATTAAAAGATGGAGCGTTATGATAAGATAAAACCCAGTTAAAAGCTAAAGGACTCCTTCTGGCAAGTTCTCACACAACGTTCAATCTCAAGTATCATCTTATCGCTGCTTATCAGATGGATTTATACATTTCCCGGACATTTCTATCACATAATAAGCAGCTTGTATGAACATTGTACTGACTGTCAGTATTTTGGTTTGAAATATGGAACAGAGAGAGCTGGTTTATTATTTGATTGTACATTTATGGATTATAAAGACTTTCGATAATGTTGCTATTTAAAAGTAAAACGGTTACCATAGTGATAACAATAATGTCATTAAGATGTAAGTGTATAGTATACCTGTACATGAAGATGTAGTGTATAGTATACCTGTACATTAAGATGTAGTGTATAGTATACCTGTACATGAAGATGTAGTGTATAGTATACCTGTACATGAAGATGTAGTGTATAGTATACCTGTACATGAAGATGTAGTGTATAGTATACCTGTAAATTAAGATGTAGTGTATAGTATACCTGTACATGAAGATATAGTGTATAGTATACCTGTACATTAAGATGTAGTGTATAGTATACCTGTACATGGTGAAATTTGAGCAAGTATGTATGTTTTATGTTTCTTAGATACAGTTGTAGGCCTTGTATATTTCATGTATGGAATTAATAGGTCGGAGCACCATTCTCTCGTGTCTTCAGTTCACAAATCACCTCAATGCTTCCTCTTGTCATCCCATTGATTTGCACTCTGTCAAACTAAAGTGACAGTTAGACTGTACATGGCTCCACACTGTTAGCACTTTGATGATAGACCCTCTGGCCTCCTCTTTCCACATCCTCGCAGTGTGATTCAACCTGTGACTTCTTGTGGCATTCGCACTCTGGGAATGTGGAGCTGTGAGATACTAGGAGACAAAAATGTATCTGAGGCAGAGGTTGCGTCCCAAATGGCACCCTATTCCTTAAATAGTGGAATACTTTTGACCAGAGACCTATAGGCCCATAGGGCTCTGTTCAAAACTATTGCACTATTTAGGTAATAGGGTGCCATTTGTGACGCCGACAGTGAACCTGAGACCAACCCCTAGGGATCCTATTATAGACCTGGTCAATCTGCTTATACATTCAGCTTTGACACGGCAGGGAGCCGGTAGGGCTGCAGGCTTGGGCCATGACTAATACTGCTGGTCTGCTGGCCGCGGCTGTATGCTGCAGCCAGGGTTGGGTAGGTTACTTTAAACGTAATATGTTACTCCCCAACGCTGGTTGCAGCAGATTAAATAGAGAAAAGGAGCTGCCAACCACCATCACCATCCTACACGTATCACTGTGTAGTAATCACACATATTCAATTGGAATGTCTTGATTGGGAATGTCTGTTGCTGTAATTGTAATTCTATGGATCCACCACCTCAATGCAAACCATCTTAGTGGCCTTGTGGTTAGAGTGTCCACCCTGAGATTGGAGTTAGATCCCTGGCCGAGTCATACCAAAGACTGTAAAAAAGGGGACCTGATGCGTCTCTGCTTGGCACTCAGCATTAAGGAGGTTAAGATTGGAGGTAAGGCCCTGAGATAGACTAGTGTCCTGTCCAGGGGGTGTCCTGTACATCAAGCTGTGTCACTACAGAAACAGGAGATAGACTAGTGTCCTGTCCAGGGGGTGTCCTGTACATCAAGCTGTGTCACTACAGAAACAGGAGATAGACTAGTGTCCTGTCCAGGGGGTGTCCTGTACATCAAGCTGTGTCACTACAGAAACAGGACATAGACTAGTGTCCTGTCCAGGGGGTGTCCTGTACATCAAGCTGTCTCACTACAGAAACAGGAGATAGACTAGTGTCCTGTCCAGGGGGTGTCCTGTACATCAAGCTGTGTCACTACAGAAACAGGAGATAGACTAGTGTCCTGTCCAGGGGGTGTCCTGTACATCAAGCTGTCTCACTACAGAAACAGGAGATAGACTAGTGTCCTGTCCAGGGGGTGTCCTGTACACCAAGCTGTGTCACTACAGAAACAGGAGATAGACTAGTGTCCTGTCCAGGGGGTGTACTGTACATCAAGCTGTGTCACTACAGAAACAGGAGATAGACTAGTGCCACCCCCACCCCTCTCTCTCTCTCTCTCAATTCAATTTAAGGGCTTTATTGTCTTGGGAAACATATGTTAACGTTGCCAAAGCAAGTGAAGTAGATAGTAAACAATAAAAATTAACATTACACTCAGAAGTTCCAAAAGAATAAATACATTTCAAATGTCATATTATGTATATATACAGTATTTTAACGATGTGCAAATAGTTAAAGCACAAATGGGAAAATAAATAAACATAAATATGTGTTGTATTTGAAATGGTGTTTGTTCTTCACTGGTTGCCCTTTTCTTGTAGCAACAGGTCACAAATATTGCTGCTGTGATGGCACACTGTGGTATTTCACCAAGTAGATATGGGAGTTTATCAAAAAAGTGTTTGTTTACTGTGTAACATGAGGGACATATGTGTCTCTAATATGGTCATACATTTGGCAGGAGGTTAAGTTTCCACTTCATTGTGTGGGCAGTGTGCACATTAGCCTGTCTTCTCTTGAGAGCCAGGTCTGCCTACGGCGGCCTTTCTCAGTAGCAAGGCTATGCTCGCTGAGTCTATACATAGTCAAAGCTTTCCTTAAGTTTGGGTCAGTCACAGTGGTCAGGTATTCTGGCACTGTGAACTCTCTGTTTAGGGCCAAATAGCATTCTCTGTTTTTTTGTTAATTCTTTCCAATGTGTCAAGTAATTCTTCTTCAGGTTCATCTCTCTGTAGGTTATGGCTTTGTTACAGCAGGTTTGGAAATCGCTTCCTTTTAGGTGGTTGTAGAATTTAAAGTCTCTTTTCTGGATTTTGATAATTTGCGGGTATCGGTAATTCTGCTCTGCATGCATTATTTGGTGTTTTTCGTTGTACACAGGATATTTTTGCAGAATTCTGCATGCAAAGTCTCAATTTGGTGTTTGTCCCATTTTGTGAATTATTGGTTGGTGAGCTGATCCCTGGACCTTTTGGTCTACTCTAGAGCAATGGTGTCTAGATGGAATTTGTATTTGTGGTCCTGGCAACTGGACATTTTCTGGAACACCATTATTTTTGTCTTACTGAGATTTACTGTCAGGACCCAGGTCTGACAGAATCTGTGCAGAAGATCCAATTTAACAAATCACACACAAAAAAAAAAAAAAACTTTTAAAATGTTATACAATTAAAATAAACAAAAATGCATTTTCCTTATCTGGAAAAAGTTAGTACACCCCTACCTTAACCATCACATAAAATGGCAAAATTAGATTTAGCAGTACCAAAACAAGTGCAAATGATTAGAAAACATTAGAGAGAACAGCCTTCCATAAAGATAAGAAAATTGGTCTGGTTTGGTCTTAAGCATATGGGTGTGTGGTAACACATCATTCAAATATCAAAAGACCTACCTGAGGCCCTCAGAAGAAAGACTATTGATGCCCATGAGTCTGGGAGGGGTTACAAATCCATTTCCACATCATTCCACTGTCCGACGAAAATTCCAGACCACTGGCAAACTACCTAGGACAGGACATCCCACCAAAGTCAGCCCAAGAGCTGACTGAAAGATGCTCATAGAAGTCTCTAAGAACCCCAGGGTAACACCAAGGGATCTACTCTTGCCACAATCAATGTCAAATTGCATGGGTACACTGTCAGAAAGAGACTGCACAAAGTTGGCCTACATGGTAGGTCAGGAAGGAAGAAGCCTCTGCTCTCAAAAACGAATATCAAGACACAACTGACTTTACCCAGATGTTGATATTATTTTCGTCGGACAGTGGAAGGATGTACTTCGAATTGCTTGGAAATGGATTTGTAACCCCTCCCAAACTCATGGGCATCAATAATCTTTCTTCTGAGGGCCAAATGCTTTTTTGAAATCAACAAAGCATGAGAGACTTTGCCTTTGTTTTGGTTTGTTTGTTTGTCAAATAGTGTGCAGGGTGAATACGTGGTCTGTCATACGGTATTTTGGTAAAAAGCCAATTTGACATTTGCTCAGTACATTGTTTCACTGAGGAAATGAACTAGTCTGCTGTTAATGATAATGCAGAACATTATCCCAAGGTTGCTGTTGACGCATATCCCACGGTAGTTATTGGGGTCAAATTTGTCTCCACTTTTGATGATCTGTCCTTGGTTCCAAATATTGGGGAAGATGCCAGAGCTAAGGATGATGTTAAAGAGTTTAAGTATAGCCAATTGGAATTTGTGGTCTGTGTATTTTATCATTTCATTGAGGATACCATCAACACCACAGGCCTTTTTGGGTTGGAGGGTTTGTATTTTGTCCTGTAGTTCATTGAATGTAATTGGAGAATCCAGTGGGTTCTGGTAGTCTTTAATAGTTGATTCTAGGATTTGCATTTGATCATGTATATTTATTTGCTCTTTGTTCTTTGTTATAGAGCCAAAAAGATTGGAGAAGTGGTTTATCCATACATATACATTTTGGATAGATAACTCTTCGTGTTGTTGTTTGTTTAGTGTTTTCCAATTTTCCCAGAAGTGATTAGATTCTATGGATTCTTCAATTACATTGAGATGATTTCTGACGTGCTGTTCCTTATTTTTTCCGTAGTGTATTTCTGTATTGTTTTAGTGATTCACCATAGTGAAGCGTAGGCTCAGGTTTTCTGGGTCTCTATGTTTTTGGTTGGACAGGTTTCTCAATTTCTATCTTAGGTTTTTGCGTTCTTTATCAAACCATTTGTCATTGTTGTTAATTTTCTTCGGTTTTCTGTCTGTTTGACATGTTTAGGTTTGATCGGGAAGCTGAGAGGTCAAATATACTGTTTAGGTTTTCTACTGCCAAGTTTACGACTTCACTATTACAGTGAAATGTTTTATCCAGAAAGTTGTCTAAAAGGGATTGAATTTGTTGTTGCCTAATAGTTTTTTGGTAGATTTCTACAATACATTCCTTCCATCTATAGTATTTCTTAATATTATTAAGTTCCTTTTGGTTTTGATGCCTCATGGTTGAGCATAGCTCTGTTCAAGTAGTCTCTCTCTCTCTCTCTCTCTCTCTCTCTCTCTCTCTCTCTCTCTCTCTCTCTCTCTCTCTCTCTCTCTCTCTCTCTCTCTCTCTCTCTCTCTCTCTCTCTCTCTCTCTCTCTCTCTCTCTCTCTCTCTCTCTCTCTCTCTCTCTCTCTCTCTCTCTCTCTCTCTCTCTCTCTCTCTCTCTCCCCAGCTGTACATCCAGACCACCACCCTCTGTATCTCTATGAATCTCAGTGCCTCGGTGGCCTTGGGGATGCTCTACATGCCTAAAGTCTACGTCATCATCTTCCACCCGGAGCTTAACGTCCAGAAGAGGAAGAGGAGCTTCAAGGCGGTGGTGACGGCCGCATCCCTGACCACACGCCTCTCACACAAGACCAGTGACAGGCCCAATGGAGAGGCCAAGACGGAACTTTGTGAAAACGTTGACCCAAACAGTAAGTTGAACCAGATCAGGGCCTATGTTCACAAAGCGTCTCAGAGTTAAATTACAGGGCTGGTATTCAAAAACAGTTTCTGAGTTGGAGTCCTCATCTAGGATCAGCTTGAATTTAATGAATTTAGTTTAATCAATCAATCAATCAAATAGATTTATAAAGCCCTTTTTACATCAGCAGATGACACACAATGAGTTCATCAGGATTCCAATTATCTGCTGCTTATGTAGCAGCTACTCTTCCTGGGGTCCAGCTACTCTTCCTGGGGTCCAGCTACTCTTCCTGGGGTCCAGCTACTCTTCCCTGGGTCCAGATACTCTTCCTGGGGTCCAGCTACTCTTCCCGGGGTCCAGCTACTCTTCCCGGGGTCCAGCTACTCTTCCCGGGGTCTAGCTACTCTTCCTGGGGTCCAGCTACTCTTCCTGGGGTCCAGCTACTCTTCCTGATAGTAAGATTACATGAACGCAAGGGACCTGATCCTAGATCAGCACTCTTACTCTGAGACGCTTTGTGAATAGGGTAGGCCAGAACTGTATTATTATTTCAACCGCTGCTATCTGAATGAATATGCTCTGCTGCTGCTGAGAGAGAGTTTAAACTGGATGACCCTTATCTGCTCTTGGAGAATCTGCAGTCACCATCTCCGTTCAACAGAGAGAGCCCCAAGAGGAGGTACAAATTAACTCCTCACTCCGAATAAGTACTATCTACAGTACTATTACTGGGACTCCTTGAACAGATCGGGTGAACTGTTTAAATATGTGCAGCAAACAATGTCTCTGTCATAAATGTCACCCTATTCCCTACATAGTGCTCTACATTTGACTGGAGTCATTTGGGACACATCCTATGTTATGTTGTTTGCATGCTTATTTATTTTTCTCAGTGCATTTTCTCGTTCAAATGGAACACAGGGTGCAGGATGACAAAATCTGCTATCAGCGATTGCACTCATAAATACGTTATTAGTTTATCTTAGTTATCTCTTTCTGTTTACTCTTTAGTTGGATTTTCCAGCATTAGGATCAGCCTCCAGTTATCACTACAGGCATTATGATGTATTACATTTCATTTGTAATATAAAAACTGAAGATATATAGGATAGTTGGCATCAATTACTCAGATGAGTTCGTTGTATTAGTTTTAGGGAAATTCTGGAAATTAATTTCCAGTTTCATCAAAAAGATTACGCTGAAGGTAGAATGTATGATTATATTGTGTTTATCAACAACATGAAGATGCATAGTTGGTATCAAGTTCCCATATGTTTTCCTTTATTCAAGGCTTCATCCAAAGGTTCACTCAATTGAATCACTCAAAATAATGTTTGACTTACCACCCTGCAGCATAGGGGACATACAGTATAAACAAAATGGTTAAATGTCACTATTTTGACATCATTCGAATGAGACCATGTTGTAAAAGAGCATGTGAAGGACCTTGGAATAGTCACAAACAACACCCACAAGGAATGCTGCTAGTTATACAGAAATGATATGGGTTCATCCCAAATTGCACCCTATTACCTATGTAGTGAATTATTTTTGCACTACAGGTACAGTATATAGGGAATAGGATGCCAAGCATTTGAGACACATTCTATATGAATGGATGTGTCTTCCCACAAGCTTTACTCTGTTTTTCAAATGGTATCTGTCTTACCACTGTGCATGGCTACTTGCAAGACTAACTCTGAAACACATCCACCACAACAATCTAATGAATAGTCTTGCTTATCAACAGGATTGATTATCTACAGTATTGATTATCAACAGGATTCATTATCTACAGTATTGATTATCTACAGTATTGATTATCTACAGTATTGATTATCTACAGTATTGATTATCTACAGTATTGATTATCAACAGTATTGATTATCAACAGTATTGATTATCTACAGTATTGATTATCTACAGTATTGATTATCAACAGGATTGATTATCAACAGTATTGATTATCTACAGTATTGATTATCAAAAGGATTGATTATCAACAGTATTGATTATCAACAGTATTGATTATCTACAGTATTGATTATCTACAGTATTGATTATCAACAGTATTGATTATCTACAGTATTGATTATCAACAGTATTGATTATCTACAGTATTGATTATCTACAGTATTGGATATCTACAGTATTGGTTATCAAAGCCTCTACAGTAGTCTTATTACAGCACAGAATGTGTGGAAGAATGGCTGGGAAGAATAACCCACATGTTCAAGGATAACCTCAGGCTGTTTCAATGTTTCTGAGTTCAGAGTAATGTTGTAAACACACACACACACACACACACACACACACACACACACACACACACACACACAGACACACACACACCAACACACACACAGTTGTAAACACCACCAGAGCTGATCAGGAGCTATGTTCTCGTCATTGATTTCCGATATTACTTTTGCCTTCTGATGCTTGTTTCAGCATGAACACTGGTAATATGTGAATACTACACCTATGTACTGGGATAGCACCATCACTACAGCATTATGGGCTGTATCTTAGTCCCATTGCAGGAAAACATAAACATTTCATTTTAGAAGATACAAATTAAATAATGAATGTGTAAATTCTAATTTCATGGGGAATATGTGGTGAAATTACAATGCTCTATACCTCAACCCCTTTAGGGCACACTGGGAAAGACATACTTACCAAATAATGTTCTCTCTCCAACAGGCTAAGTCTCATAATTTATCAGAGGTAAGACCAAAGTCATCTTCTACTACTTTTTGCTATGACCTTGTTCCCATTTCTTGAAGGCTGGTGTAGAAGAGAGGAGAGGAGAGGAGACAGGAGAGGAGACAGGAGAGGGGAGGAGAGGAGAGGAGAGGAGAGGAGAGGAGAGGAGAGGAGAGGAGAGGAGAGGAGAGGAGAGGAGAGGAGAGGAGAGGAGAGGAGAGGAGAGGAGAGGAGAGGAGAGGAGAATGTGAGGGAAAAGCTGATGAGCTTCTCCCAGTTAACTATTTATTAGAACTTTTAGAAATTCACTCCTAATGTTCACATAGTAGAGACAGAATAGTGGAGCAGAATATGACAGTGTAATATGACAGTGTAATATAGTCTCTCTGAGGTGACTCCTAAACTGCATTACTATGGATCAGGGTTGGGGTCAATACAACATTTAAGGCAGTCAATTTGGAAACTAAACTGAAATTACAATAATAATTGACAAAAGGGCATTTATTTTCAATTAGTTAGAAGCTTTTATTTTTCACATCACATTGACTGCCTTCAATATGAATTGACCTTAACCCTGCTGTGGAGCATGCTGCCTGAGCACCCTACCCATTGTCTTTGGAACGTGCTAGCAAGATAAGTGTGCCTTTAAAAGGACTGCACAGTGTACACATAAAAAAAATCTATAATGTGTCACGTTTACTTCAAAAGGTCTCCAGGTTTAACATATGATGTGAGTATGCATAGGCTCAGTGATTAGAGTGTTGATGACAATGACAGAGAAGGTAATGCATGGTTACCTGTAGAGAGCAAATAAGGTAATGCATGCAACCAAGCATATTAGACACATAGCTTTAGAACCCTATTCAATCACCCTGGTAACCATGTTTATGGGGTGTTTAAGACAATACCTATCTTGTGCTGTGAGAAGGCACCTTTTAATCAATATGCTGATTGTATTCCTTTTATTTCACACAGCAAACATTGCTTTTGAAAAAGCATACAAAAAATGCAAAGTGTAAAGCTTTTCTGATGGGTACACTCTTAGAAAAATAGTTGGGAAGAAATTTCCGATGCCACATGGACTGATACACAAAACAACAACGGATTCAAAACTTAGAATTTTAAATTTAAATGATCATGTAAAATGATTGCAACCAATAGCATAATATGTACAGTGGGGAGAACAAGTATTTGATACACTGCCGATTTTGCAGGTTTTCCTACTTACAAAGCATGTAGAAGTCTGTAATTTTTATCATAGGTACTCTTCAACTGTGAGTGACGGAATCTAAAACAAAAATCCAGAAAATCACATTGTATGATTTTTAAGTAATTAATTTGCATTTTATTGCATGACATAAGTATTTGATACATCAGAAAAGCAGAACTTAATATTTGGTACAGAAACCTTTGTTTGCAATTACAGAGATCATACGTTTCCTGTAGTTCTTGACCAGGTTTGCACACACTGCAGCAGGGATTTTGGCCCACTCCTCCATCCAGATCCTTCAGGTTTCGGGGCTGTCGCTGGGCAATACGGACTTTCAGCTCCCTCCAAAGATTTTCTATTGGGTTCAGGTCTGGAGACTGGCTAGGCCACTCCAGGACCTTGAGATGCTTCTTACGGAGCCACTCCTTAGTTGCCCTGGCTGTGTGTTTCGGGGCGTTGTCATGCTGGAAGACCCAGCCACGACCCATCTTCAATGCTCTTACTGAGGGAAGGAGGTTGTTGGCCAAGATCTCGAGATACATGGCCCCATCCATCCTCCCCTCAATACAGTGCAGTCGTCCTGTCCCCTTTGCAGAAAAGCATCCCCAAAGAATGATGTTTCCACCTCCATGCTTCACGGTTGGGATGGTGTTCTTGGGGTTCTACTCATCTTTCTTCTTCCTCCAAACACGGCGAGTGGAGTTTAGACCAAAAAGCTCAATTTTTGTCTCATCAGACCACATGACCTTCTCCCATTCCTCCTCTGGATCATCCAGATGGTCATTGGCAAACTTCAGACGGGCCTGGACATGCGCTGGCTTGAGCAGGGGGACCTTGCGTGCGCTGCAGGATTTTAATCCATGACGGCGTAGTGTGTTACTAATGGTTTTCTTTGAGACTGTGGTCCCAGCTCTCTTCAGGTCATTGACCAGGTCCTGCCGTGTAGTTCTGGGCTGATCCCTCACCTTCCTCATGATCAATGATGCCCCCACGAGGTGAGATCTTGCATGGTGCCCCAGACTGAGGGAGATTGACCGTCATCTTGAACTTCTTCCATTTTCTAATAATTGCGCCAACAGTTGTTGCCTTCTCACCAAGCTGCTTGCCTATTGTCCTGTAGCCCATCCCAGCCTTGTGCAGGTCTACATATTTATCCCTGATGTCCTTACACAGCTCTCTGGCCTTGGCCATTGTGGAGAGGTTGGAGTCTGTTTGATTGAGTGTGTGGACAGGTGTCTTTTATACAGGTAACGAGTTCAAACAGGTGCAGTTAATACAGGTAATGAGTGGAGAACAGGAGGGCTTCTTAAAGAAAAACTAACAGGTCTGTGAGAGCCAGAATTCTTACTGGTTGGTAGGTGATCAAATACTTATGTCATGCAATAAAATGCAAATTAATTATTTAAAAATCATACAATGTGATTTTCTGGATGTTTTTAGATTCCGTCTCTCACAGTTGAAGTGTACCTATGATAAAAATTACAGACCTCTACATGCTTTGTAAGTAGGAAAACCTGCAAAATCGGCAGTGTTTCAAATACTTGTTCTCCCCACTGTAGATGGGAGGGGTTGAGGGTAACTGAAGGATGGGACTGGATTATGTTCAGAGATAGATGGGAGGGGTTGAGGGTAACTGAAGGGTGGGACTGGATTATGTTCAGAGATAGATGGGAGGGGTTGAGGGTAACTGAAGGGTGGGACTGGATGGTGTTCAGAGATAGATGGGAGGGGTTGAGGGTAACTGAAGGGTGGGACTGGATGGTGTTCAGAGATAGATGGGAGGGGTTGAGTTTTTATTTTTATTTTTTTTATTTCACCTTTATTTAACCAGGTAGGTCAGTTGAGAACAAGTTCTCATTTGCAACTGCGACCTGGCCAAGACAAAGCAAAGCAGTGCGACAAAAGACAACACAGAGTTACACAGTAAAACAAACAGTCAAAAACACAATAGAAAAATCTATATACAGAGTGCAAAATGTAGTGCAAAAATGCAGTAAGATTAGGAGGTAGGACAATAAATAGACTATAGTGGTGAAATAAATTACAGAATTATCATCGTTAACACAGGAATGAAGGATGTGCAAATTATGATGTGCAAATAGAGGTACTGGTGTGCAAGATTAGTGAAAATAAACAAAAAATAAATATGGGGATGAGGTAGTAGTGTGGGCTATTTACAGAAGGGCTATATACAGGTGCAGTGATCGATAAGCAGCTTTGATAACTGATGCTTAAAGTTATTGAGGGAGATAGGAACCTCTAGCTTCAATGATTTTTGCAATTCGTTCCAGTCATTGGCAGCAGCGAACTGGAAGGAATGGCGGCCAAAGGAGGTGTTGGCTTTGGGGGTGACCAGTGAGATATACCTGCTGGAGCGCATGCTACGGGTGGGTGTTGCTATAGTGACCAGTGAGCTGAGATAGGGCGGGGATTTACCTAATAAAGACTTATAGATGACCTGGAGCCAGTGGGTTTGGCGACGAATATATAATGAAGGCCAGCCAACGAGAGCATACAGGTCGCAGTGGTGGGTAGTGTATGGGGCTTTGGTGACAAAACGGATGGCACTGTGATAGACTACATCCAATTTGCTAAGTAGAGTGTTGGAGGCTAGTTTGTAAATGACATCACCAAAATCAAGGATCGGTAGGATAGTCAGTTTTACAAGGGCATGTTTGGCAGCATGAGTGAAGGAGGCTTTGTTGCGGAATAGAAAGCCAATTCTGGATTTAATTTTGGATTGGAGATGGTTGATGTGAGTCTGGAAGTTGAGTTTATAGTCTAACCAGATGCCTAGGTATTTGTAGGTGTCCACGTATTCTAATTCGGACCCGTCGAGAGTAGTGATGATAGTCCGGTGGGCGGGTGCTGGCAGCGTACGATAGAAAAGCATGCACTTAGTTTTACTAGCGTTTAAGAGCAGTTGGAGGCCACGGAAGGAGTGTTGTATGGCATTGAAGCTTGATTGAAGGTTAGTAAACACAGTATCCAAAGAGGGGCCAGATGTATACAGAATGGTGTCGTCTGCGTAGAGATGGATCAGAGAGTCACCAGCAGCGAGAGCGACATCGTTGATGTATATAGAGAAAAGGGTTGGCCCAAGAATTGAACCCTGTGGCACCCCCATAGAGACTGCCAGAGGATCGGACAATAGTCCCTCCGATTTGACACACTGAACTCTGTCTGCAAAGTAGTTAGAGAACCAGGCAAGGCAGTCACTTGAGAAACCAAGGCTGTTGAGTCTGCCAATAAGAATGCGGTGATTGACAGAGTCGAAAGCCTTGGCCAGGCCGATGAAAACGGCTGCACAGTACTGTCTTTTATCGATGGCGGTTATGATATCGTTCAGTACCTTGAGCGTAGCTGAGGTGCACCCATGACCAGCTCAGAAACCAGATTGCATAACAGAGAAGGTACGGTGGGATTCGAAGTGGTCAGTTATCTGTTTGTTAACTTGGCTTTCGAAAACTTTAGAAAGGCAGGGCAGGATGGATATTGGTCTATAACAGTTTGGATCTAGAGTGTCTCCTCCTTTGAAGAGGGGGATGACCGCGGCAGCTTTCCAATCTCTAGGGATCTCAGACGATACCAAAGAGAGGTTGAACAGGCTAGTGATAGGTGTTGCAACAATTTTGGCTGATAATTTCAAAAAGAGAGGATCCAGATTATCTAGCCCAGCAGATTTGTAGGGGTCCAGATTTAGCAGCTCTTTCAGAACATCATCCTTCTGGATTTGGGTGAAGGAGAAGCGGGGGGGGCTTGGGCAAGTAGCTTCCGGGGGTGCAGAGCTGTTGGCCGGGGTAGGGGTAGCCAGGTGGAAAGCATGGCCAGCCGTAGCAAAATGCTTATTGAAATTTTCGATAATCGTGGATTTATCGGTGGTAACAGTGTTTCCAAGCCTCAATGCAGTGGGCAACTGGGAGGAGGTGCTCTTATTCTCCATGGACTTTACAGTGTCCCAGAACTTTTTGGAGTTAGTACTACAGGAAGCAAATTTCTGTTTGAAAAAGCTGGCCTTTGCTTTTCTAACTGACTGTGTGTACTTGTTCCTGACTTCCCTGAATAGCTGCATATCGCTGGGGCTATTCGATGCTAATGCAGTGCGCCACATGATGTTTTTGTGTTGGTCTAGTGCAGACAAGTCTGGGGTGAACCAAGGGCTATATCTATTCTTAGTTCTACGTTTTTTGAAAGGGGCATGCTTATTTAGGATGGTGAGGAAAGCACTTTTAAAGAACAACCAAGCGTCCTCTACTGACGGGATGAGGTCAATATCCTTCCAGGATACCTGGGCCAGATCGAATAGAAAGGCCTGCTCGCAAAAGTGTTTTAGGGAGCGTTTGACAGTGATAAGGGGTGGTCGTTTGACCGCTGACCCATTGCGAACACAGGCGATGAGGCAGTGATCGCTGAGATCCTGGTTGAAAACAGAGGAGGTGTATTTGGAGGGCAGGTTAGTCAGGATGATATCAATAATGGTACCCATGTTTACGGATTTTGGGTTGTACCTGGTGGGTTCCTTGATAATTTGTGTGAGATTGAGGGCATCTATCTTAGATTGAAGGACAGCCGGGGTGTTAAGCATATCCCAGTTTAAGTCACCTAACAATACAAACTCTGAAGATAGATGGGGGGCAATCAATTCACATATGGAGTCCAGGGCACAGCTGGGGGCTGAGGTGGGTCTGTAACAGGCGGCAACAGTGAGAGACTTATTTCTGGAAAGGTGGATTTTTAAGAGAAGAAGCTCAAACTGTTTGGGCACAGACCTGGACAGTATGACAGAACTCTGCAGGTTATCTCTGCAGTAGATTGCAACTCCGCCACCTTTGGCAGTTCTATCTTGACGGGAAATGTTGTAGTTGGGGATGGAAATTTCCGAATTATTGGTGGCCTTCCTAAGCCAGGATTCAGACACAGCTAGGACATCCGGGTTGGCGGAGTGTGCTAATGCAGTGAATAAATCAAACTTAGGGAGGAGGCTTCTAATGTTAACATGCATGAAACCAAGGCTTTTACGGTTACAGAAATCAACAAATGAGAGCGCCTGGGGAATAGGTGTAGTACTGGGGGTTACAGGACCTGGGTTTACCTCTACATCACCAGAGGAACAGAGGAGTAATAGAATCAATATTCGACTAAAGGCTTTAAGAACAGGACGTCTAGTACGTTGGGTACATAGAATAAAAGGAGCAGATTTCTGGGCGTGGTGGAATAGGTTGAGGGCATAATGTAAAGACAAGGGTATAATAGGATGTGAATTCAGTGGAGGTAAACCTAGGCGTTGGGTAATGAAGAGAGAGGTTGCATCTCTGGGGACACCAGTTAAGCCAGGTGAGGTCTCCGCATGTGTGGGGGGAGGGACAAAGGAGCTATCAGAGGCCAGTTGAGCAGGACTGGGGGCTCTACAGTGAAATAAAACAATAATAGCTAGCCTGAACAGCAAAAGACAAGGCATATTGAAATAAGAAAGGGGCAAAAAATAAAAAAATAAATGAAAAATAAAAATAAAATGACCGTTAAATTAAGAGGGCTATGACAACGACGGGTAATGGCAATGAATGGACAAAGAGGGTCAGTTAGAAAAAGTGATGTACTACACACAGGACCTGAGGCCTGATAGTTAAACAGAACGAAATACCGTATAACCAAACAGTCCTGCAGGCATCAGCTGTGGAGCTGAGCAATCATAGGATCCGATGAATAGCAAAGAGGCGAGCCAGGGAATCAGTTCAATGGGCGCTGCACTCGGTGAGCGAGGAGGCAGAGCGTTCAGTGTTAGCAGGCCGGAGCTAGCAGGCCGGAGCTAGCAGGCTGGGCTAGCAGGCTGGGTTAGCAGGCCGGAGCTAGCAGGCTGGAGCTAGCAGATGGATCTTCGGCGACGTCGCAGAGGAGAACCCTGTTGATACCACGTCGGACAATTACGTCGGCAGACCAGTCGCGGTGGCTCGGTGGGGCTCCGTATCGACAGTAGAAGGTCCAGGTAGGTTGATAAGGTACTGCCCGGGAGAGTAGCTAGCACACGTCGGCTGTCCGGGAGATGAGCCTAGCTCACGCTAGCATTGGTAGCATGTACACAATGGAGCTTAGCTATAAACGTCGGTCACTCGAAATGCAGCTAGCTAGCTGTGATGAGCCGGTGTGGTGGTCCTGTTATTTCAGTGGAAATCCGGTGAAGTGGAAGGGGACGCAGTCCGATAAGCGCTGGGTTGGTAGCGCGCTGAGCAGACTGGCCAATATTGTCCGAACTGAAAGCTAGCTGAACAGCCAGAGCGGTGGTGATGACCGCTAGCAGTGGTTAGCAATGGCTAGTTAGCAAGCTAGCTAGCAGGCTAACTTTTGACTGCGGTTCGGTTAAATAATGGAAAAAGCACGGATATTTGATCCGATATTTGATCCGTTTCACGTTGGGTAAGGTGGCTTGCAGGAGGGGTAAATCGGGAACAAATAAAAATGTATGAAAAGACAAATTACAAACTTGACACGGGAGATGAGACGGGACAAACAAAAAACAAGTCTACACTGTTACGCCATCTTGGATACACCCTTCAGGGTAACTGAAGGGTGGGACTGGATTATGTTCAGAGATAGATGGGAGGGGTTGAGGGTAAATGAAGGGTGGTTCTAAAATCAAATCAACACAAACAGAAAAGAGAACTAATGTAAAATATACAGTGTCCGTAAAATGTATATGGGAACAAAAATATAAATGCAAAATGCAAAAATTGCAATAATTTTACTCAATTACAGTTCATATCAGGAAATCAGTCAATTGAATTAACAGTACATTACGAGTCATTTAATTTACGCAGTGCAGGGAAATGTTGGGTTGTCTTAATGTTCCTTGTCTATTTGTGTAATGCATTGTAAATCCATAATCCCTGTGAACACATACAGTACAACGGATACCTCCTTAATCTCTGAAAACACATACAGTACAACGGATACCTCCTTAATCTCTGAAAACACATACAGTACAACGTATACCTCCTTAATCTCTGTAAACACATACAGTACAACGCATACCTCCTTAATCTCGGTAAACACATACAGTACAAAGCATTCCTCCTTAATCTCTGTAAACACATACAGTACAACACATACCCCCTTAATCTCTGTAAACACATATAGTACAACGCATACCCCCTTAATCTCTGTAAACACATACAGTACAATGCATACCTCCTTAATCCCTGTAAACACATACAGTACAACATATACCTCCTTAATCTCTGTAAACACATACAGTACAACATATACCTCCTTAATCCCTGTAAATAAATACAGTACAACGCATACCTACTTAATCCCTGTAAATACATACAGGACAACACAACCTCCTTAATCTCTTTAGACACATACAGTACAACACATACCTCCTTAATCTGTAGACTCATACAGTACAACGCATACCTCCTTAATCTCTGTAGACTCATACAGTACAACGCATACCTCCTTAATCTCTGTAGACTCATACAGTATAGTGCATACCCCCTTAATCTCTGTAAACACATACAGTACAACTCATACCTCCTTAACTTTAAGCATCAGCTGTCAGAGCTGCTTACTGATCACTGCACCTGTATATAGCCCCTCTGTAAATAGCCCACCCTACTACCTCATCCCCATACTGTTATTTTTCTCATTCGCACCCCAGTATCTCTGCCCGCACCAAAGGCATATTTACACATCATCATCTGCACATTTATCACTCCAGTGTTAATGCTAAATTGTAACTATTTCACCATTATGGCCTATGTATTGTCCTACCTTCCTAATCTTACTACATTTGCACACACTGTACATATATTTTCTTTTGTGTTATTGTCTGTACGTTTGTTTATCCCATGTGTAACTCTGTGTTGTTGTTTTTGTCGCACTGCTTTGCTTTGTCTTGGCCAGGTCGCAGTTGTAAATGAGAACTTGGCCTACCTGGTTAAATAAAGGTGAAAAAAAAAACACACAAAAAACGCTTGTTCATTCTTGACTAGGGTCATACAAAATGTATCAACAGTCAAGACTAGAGTCATCACTCTTTGCATGGCTACATTACATATAATGGTTACATATGTTGCTATTAGCATGGGTTACATATCATGGTTACATAAGGTATATTACTAGTAACATGGGTTACATTTCATGGTTACATACAGTCTATTACTAGTAGCATGGGTTACATTTAATGTGGCCTATCCCTGTTCTTTCCTGATTGGGTTGCCAATTCCAGTCACACAGCCTGCGTCCCAAATGGCACCCTATTCCCTACATTGTGCACAACCTTTGACCAGGATCCATAGGCTAGCCCAAAAGTAGTGCACTATATAACAAATAGAGTGCCATTTGGGACACAGGCTAGAGAAGACGCAGCAGTCTGCCATCTATCCTGCATCGTCCTCAGTCATGTCTCCCCATAGAGCACTGAACCATCTGGTCCCTGGCATCTCTATCTCTCTCTCTCTTGCTCTCTCCCACTCTCTCTCTCTGTCTGTCTGTCTCTCTCTCTGTCTCTCTCTTTCTCTATTCATGTCTCTCCCCTCCCCTCTCCTCTCTCTCTCTCTCTCTCTCTCTCTCTCTCTCTCTCTTCTTGGCCTTGGCTCCTCTCGGTCCCCTGGAACCTGGCATGAATGGCATGATACCCTATAATCCCCATCAATCCTACTGTGTCACACATGAAACAGTCATAGAAGTATACAGTATATTCCATTTACAAATGCCAGAGTATATGTATTACCATTTAGAGTACATTGTTAGACCACTACTGGCTATTTTACAAACTTGCATTTCTAATAGAAACAGGAGACATAAACGCAACATGTAAAGTGTTGGTCCCATGTTTCATGAGCAATTTTTCCATACACACAAAAAACGTATTTCTTTCAAATGTTGCGCACAAATGTGTTTACATCCCTGTTAGTGAACATTTCTCATTTGCCAAGATAATCCATCCACATGACAGGTGTGGCATATCAAGAAGCTGATTTAACAGAATTATCATTACACAGGTGCACCTTGTGCTGGGGACAATAAAAGGCCACTCTAAAATGTGCAGTTTTGTCACACAATGCCACAGATGTCTCAAATTTTGAGGGAGCGTGCAATCGGCATCCTGATTGCAGGAAATTGGCATGCTGATTGCAGGAATGTCCGCAGAACTGTTAATTTCTCTACCATAAATCACCTCCATCGTCGTTTTAGAGAATTTGGCAATACGTCCAACCGGCTTCACAACCGCAGACCACGTGTAACCATGCCAGCCCAGGACCTCCACAACCGTCTTCTTCACCTGCGGGGTTGTCTGAGACCAGCCACCTGGACAGCTGATTAAACTGAGGAGTATTTCTGTCTGTAATAAAGCCCTTTTGTGGGGAAAAACTAATTCTGATTGTTTTGGGCTGGCTCCCCAGTGGGTGGGCCTATGCCCTCCAAGGTCCACCCATGGCTACGCCCCTGCCCAGTCGTGAAATCCATAGATTCGGGCCTAATGAATTCATATCAATTGACTGACTTCCTTCTATGAACTGTAACTCAGTAAAATCTTTGAAATTGTTGCATGTTGCATTTATATTTTTGTTCAGTATAGTATAACAGCTTAATTTATTTATTTAAAAAGAAAATATACTATTTGATTTGTTGAAGAATATATGAAGAAAGCTCATGACAGTTATGTGGCCCACCACTGCTGAATAATAGTTTGTGAATAAAAAGAAAGAGCATTTTGCATCAACTCTGTAGCATGATATTCATCATGCTAGCAGTGGCTGTGTCAGATATACGTATAGAAAAAGAAGAAGTACTTGTGACAAGGGCAGAAGGGGAAATGGCATTATCAGTCACTTCCCTTTATCTAGCACAAATGATTGATGATTCTATACGGTTTTAGGTTAAATCAATCTGTCATTTGATATACATGAGGTGGCTAATGCATACCATTTGGAGAGAGGGAGGTGAGAGAGTGAGAGGGTGAAGGAACGGGAGAGACGGTGAAGGAGGGGGAGAAGGAGAGAGGGAGAGGGAGGGGGAGAGAGGTTGAAAGAGAGGGTGAAGGAGAGAAAGCGGGTGAAGGAGAAGGAGAGGGAGAAGGTGAGAGGGAGAAGGAGAGGGAGCGAGAGGGAGAGGGAGGGGGAGAAAGGTAGAGGGAGAGGGAGAAGGAGAAGGTGCGAGGGAGAGGGTGAAGGAGAGGGAGGAAACAGGAAAGGCCCTTCCCCAAGCTGTTGCCACAAAGTTGGAAGCATCAAATCGTCTAGAGCAGGCGTGGACAACCAGTCAGAGACTAAGAGCCAAATGTTTTACTATGTTACTGCAAAGAGCCACATCATACATACGGGGACACATGAACATCCCCCATTACGCCGTAAAACAATGTGCGCGCCGTAAAACAATGTAGGAAACAACAGGAAGCATGGTCGCCAGTGAGCCACATTACCTTATGTCTTGTACTTGTCACATCCTCCATGTTAGCGACAGTTTATGGCCACTGTGTGATGAGAGACGGCCTGATGAGGCCGTGTGTGTCCGCCGAAGGGTTGAAATAAAGTGCCTTGTTCTGAACCTCATCCATGATCTGGATGGTGTTAGTTGTTACCACCGACGAGCCAAAGCTAGGCTAAGCGAGCTAGCTACACGCAAGAGGTCTCTTTAGTACAGCTGGTGAAGGAACAACAGTTACCGACGGAGGATCGAGCTTTCGTTTCCTCCGTCATGGTGCAAATTAGCGGGTTCACCCATGTGTGACGTTCACGTCAATACCGATCAGAGGTGAAGCCGATAAATATCGGGTGTTAGTGGGTTTACATAGGTTTTTTTGGGCAGTGTGAAAGGGGCTATATACACAACACAAAATTCGATATGAACGTAAGAGCCGCATGAAACCAGGCAAAGAGCCGCATGCGGCTCGGGAGCCGCGGGTTGGCCAGGCCTGGTCTAGAGTGTCATTGTATGCTGTAGTGTAACGATTTCCCTTCACTGGAACTAAGGGGCCTAGAACGAACCATGAAAAACAGCCCCAGACCATTATTCCACCTCCACCAAACTTTACAGTTGGCACTATGCATTCGGGTAGGTAGCGTTCTCCTGGCATCCACCAAACCCAGATTCATCTGTTGGACTGCCTGATGGTGAAGCGTAATTCATCACTCCAGATAATTAGTTTCCACCACTGAGTCCAATGGCGGTGAGCTTTACTCCAGTCCAGTCGACGCTTGGAATTACGCATTGTGATCTTAGGCTTGTGTGCGGCTGCTCGGCCTTGGAAACCCATTTCATGAAGTTCCCGACTAACATTTCTTGTGCTGACGTTGCTTCCAGAGACAGTTTGGAACTCGGTAGTGAGTGTTGCATCTGAGGACAGACAATCTTTACACGCTAAGCGCTTAAGAACTCGGCAGTCCCATTCTGTGAGCTTGTGTGGCCTACCTCTTCGGCTAAGCCGCTGTTGCTCCTAGATGTTTCCACTTCACAATAATAGCACTTACAGTTGACCATTTGATGAACTGACTTGTTGGAAAGGTGGCATCCTATGACGGTGCCACATTGAAAGTCACTGAGCTATTCATTAAGGCAATTCTACTGCCAATGTTTGTCTATGGAGATTGCATGGCAGTGTGCTCGATTTTATACACCTGTCAGCAACAGGTGTGGCTGAAATATCCGAATCCACTAATTGGAAGGGGTGTCCACATACTTTTGTATATATAGTGTATGTACAGGGCAGTTATCATTTTAAGAATGTATAAACCTAGGAGAGTAGGCCACATTTAGAAATGTATTTTTCAGCTCTCGTACCAGAGCCTGGGGTGCAGTGGGGCCATTTTGAGATTTTGTCTCAAATGAGATCAGGGGCCGTACCCACAAAGCGCCTCAGATTAGGATTGCTAATCTAGGATCTGTCCATATAATCTTATTCATTATGAACCAAAAGGCTAAACTGATCATAGATCAGCACTCCTACTCTGAGACTCTTTGTAGATACGGGCCCTGACACAGGGGTAAGTCTTAAGGGCTTTCTTTCATATCATTAAATTACTGTGCATATGCATAATTAGAATAGGTGTTAGATATTAATTTGACCAGTTTTGTTGCAGGAGTAAAATAATCCTTCAGCAGGTGGATTTGATTATAAAAAAAGGTGATCATTCTTTATGGGAAATTCGTTTTAATAGGCTATGAGAGACTGTGAGAGTGAGAGAATAAGAACTACAGGTTTTCAGTGAATTTATGTAAATCGCAAGGCTTTTTTGAATTTCCTGATATAACATCTGTATGTCTGACTTTCTTGACATTTAGTTTTGAGGTGTTAGGAGCATAGCTTTAATGACAAACGGCAGTGGAGTATACTGTGTATGCTCTTAAAATGAGGTTTACAGTTGTAAATAGGTTTTCATCAAAGTGATAATGTAATGATACTATCGATCGCAAAAATGTTGCTTTTGGGATCTGTGATTAGCTGAACCAGGAGTGTTAGTACTGAGCTGGTGAAAACATCGTTACACTCTGTAGGTCAGCAGGACTGAAGAACACAGTTCTATGCTAATGCATCATAGAGTGTGCTGTTAGGGGCAACCTCTACCTCAACCTTCAGATGAAAAGATGTCTCCCGCTATTGTTCTGTCAACGTTGTCTCTGCAGTTATAGCTATTCCAGTTTATACCACTTACCTGCTACTGTTTTAATGCAGTACAAATAGGGGAGGCCGGGGATGGTTATGACACAGGATTCCTCCAATCAGGAGCGAGGTAGAATCATGTGTTTCACTATGTACATGTTCAGTTTAGTCCTGAACCCTTATGTGAAAAAGCAAGTCCCTGTGATAAACTCTGCAGATTATATTGACAGAAATGGGATTTTGAGGTAAGAAAGTAATTATTTTGACCAAATTATGACCAAAACGGCTTTTTAGTTCCATTCACCAAACTTATATCAGGTTTATAGACAGTCTGTGTAGAGATATTTGATACAAGTTAACAATGCTAAAGTTTTAACATTTAGCTAAAATGGAAGCTAACTAATGGCTGTAAGGGTCAGGGTTAGTTGTAACAACTTGTGAGAAATAACGCAGAGTAAAACTGAATGTTTATGGTACATGTTTTCTTTTACGTTCAGCATGCCTAGATCCTGGAAAAGAAAGACAGACAGGGGAGAAGCTCTCCACACTTTGAAAAAAGCGTCAAATGATGTAGCAGAGCAGGGGAGGTCAATCAGATTGGTTGCAAAGTTGTATGTCATGTGACGCTGTACAGATTCTGCAAAGAGAGAAAGAAGCTACTGGAGAAAAATTCCTCATGTAGGCTACAGTAGTGGAATCATAGTCTTCATGGACTTCCTCATGTAGGCTACAGTAGTGGAAACATGGTCTTCATGGACTTCCTCATGTAGGCTACAGTAGTGGAAACATGGTCTTCATGGACTTCCTCATGTAGGATACAGTAGTGGAAACATGGTCTTCATGGACTTCCTCATGTAGGCTACAGTAGTGGAAACATGGTCTTCATGGACTTCCTCATGTAGGCTACAGTAGTGGAAACATGGTCTTCATGGACTTCCTCATGTAGGATACAGTAGTGGAAACATGGTCTTCATGGACTTCCTCATGTAGGCTACAGTAGTGGAAACATGGTCTTCATGGACTTCCTCATGTAGGCTACAGTAGTGGAAACATGGTCTTCATGGACTTCCTCATGTAGGCTACAGTAGTGGAACATGGTCTTCATGGACTTCCTCATGTAGGCTACAGTAGTGGAAACATGGTCTTCACAGGCTACCCCCCCCCACATGTATCAGGCTGTGGCTGGGAAACACCTGATTACTCTTCTGATTTCAACCAGTTGATGTAAGCCCCTTCCCAAGAGTAGGGAAAATTACAACAAGTGGTAGGAAGACAAGTAAAACTGATACACCAGTCAAGCAGGAACTGGAAGAGCATTACAAGTCAAGCACTCAGAAGGCAATAAAAAACAAAAAACTGTCCTGCTTAAGAAAAGTGCCAAAACAAAGAACATTGAACAAGAATATTCCAACGGGGAAAACTTCTGCATTGTGTGCATGGAGGACTTTAACAATTCCAAACCAAGGAGATCTGGGTGCAGTGCTGGGAATGCAAATGATGGGTCCAGCAAGCCTGTACCCTAGGACAACCATACCACTGTCACAACACAAATGATGGGTCCAGCAAGCCTGTACCCTAGGACAACCATACCACTGTCACAACACAAATGATGGGTCCAGCAAGCCTGTACCCTAGGACAACCATACCACTGTCACAACACAAATGATGGGTCCACCAAGCCTGTACCCCAGGACAACCATACCACTGTCACGAATGTGACTCTGATTAAATGAACATGTCCAACATTCAGTCTCAGACACAGACACAGACACAGACACACAGACACAGACACACACACACACACACACACACACACAAACACACATACAGACACGTATGCACACACACACACACACACACACACACACACAAAACAAACGTTCAGGTGTTTAGTTTAGCCTAGTAATAAATGTGTCAGGATTCATGTACTTTTTAATTCTGTTACAATTCACCCCAAGAACTGTTACAACTAACCATGACCATGGGGTAACACTTCACTCCTTGTATTTAAGACAACACCATGCATTTGCAGTTTGATTTACATATACAGCAGGTGAAATAAGTATTGAACACGTCACCATTTTTCTCAGTAAATATATTTCCAAAGGTGCTATTGACATGAAAGTTTAACCAGATGTTGGTAACAATCCAAGTAATCCATACATACAAAGAAACCAAAACAAAAAAAAAAGTTCAGAAATTAAGTTATGTGTAATAATGTGAAATGACACAGGGAAAAAGTATTGAACACATGAAGAAAGGGAGGTTCAAAAAGGCATGAAAAGCCAAGACAACAGCTGAAAACTATCAGTAATTAAAAAGTAATCCAGCCCCCTGTCAGTGCAAATTAATATCAGCTGGTTCAGTCCCAACTGATGGCCTACAAAAAGGTCTCATTGCCAAGGTGTCACACAAGACACATCTCATGATGGGTAAAAGCAAAGAGCTGTCTCAAGACATTCGCAACCTAATTGTTGCAAAACATAATGATGGCATTGGTTATAGGCGCATTTCTAAGCTTCTGAATGTTCCAGTGAGCACTGTTGGGGCCATAATACGGAAGTGGAAAGACAATCATTTCACCATAAATTTGCCTCGACCAGGTGCTCCTCACAAGATTTCTGACAGAGGAGTGAAAATAATAATCAGAAGAGTTGTCCAAGAGTCAAGGACCACTTGTGGAGAGCTTCATAAAGACCTGCAATTAGCAGGTACTGTTGTCTCAAAGAAAACAGTAAGTAATGCTCTCCACCGCCATGGCCTGTATGCACGCTCACCACGCAAGACTCCATTGCTGAAAAAAAAAGCATGTTGAAGCTCGTTTAAAGTTTGCTGCACAACATTTGGAAAAGCCAGTGAAATACTGGGAGAATATAGTGTGGTCAGATGAGAGCAAAATTGAACTGTTTGGATGTCATAATACACACCATGTTTGGAGGAGAAATGGCACTGCACATCACCCTAAAAACACCATACCAACAGTGAAGTTTGGAGGTGGGAACATCATGGTGTGGGGCTGCTTTTCAGCAAATGGTACTGGCAAACTTCACATAATTGAAGGAAGGATGAATGGGCAAATTTACGAAGAGCACCTGGTCGAGGCAAATTTATGGTGAAATGATTGTCTTTCCACTTCTGTATTATGGCCCCAACAGTGCTCACTGGAACATTCAGAAGCTTAGAAATGTGCCTATAACCAATGCCATCATTATGTTTTGCAACAATCAGGTTGCGAATGTCTTGAGACAGCTCTTTGCTTTTACCCATCATGAGATGTGTCTTGTGTGACACCTTGGCAATGAGACCTTTTTGTAGGCCATCAGTTGGGACTGAACCAGCTGATATTAATTTGCACTGACAGGGGGCTGGATTGCTTTTTAATTACTGATAGTTTTCAGCTGTTGTCTTGGCTTTCCATGCCTTTTTGAACCTCCCTTTCTTCATGTGTTCAATACTTTTTCCCTGTGTCATTTCACATTATTACACATAACTTAATTTCTGAACATATTTGTTTTGGTATTTGTATGTATGGATTACATGGGTTGTTACCAACATCTGGTGAAACTTTCATGTCAATAGCACCTTTGGAAATATATTTACTGAGAAAAATGGTGACGTGTTCAATACCTATTTCACCCACTGTATAATAACCACACCAATTTGTAAAGGACAGATGTAAGTTTTTTGTATCAAGTTTTGAAATCACTACCATAAACGATCTCTGAGAAACTTACAAAAAGGTGAAAAGTGTTACACCCATCCCCGGTCTCCCATACACACTGTACCTCACCCTCACCCTTATGCCTGACCTTTACAATACAGTGTGTGGTTTATTCAACAAATAAAACAAAAGTCAGTGTGTTGTGCATGTCAGATCACAACGACTTGCTCATACCCTCACTATGCTACACTCCTCCAAAAGAAAACAGAAAAACCGTGAACCATTATATGTGAAAAACATTTTTATTGTCATTTCTCCTCTCCAGGTCCAGCAGCAAAGAAGAAATATGTGAGCTACAATGACCTTGTGATCTAAGAGCGTCGTCAGAGAGAAGGACATGATGGATGGAGAAGCTTGGTCTCCTGCCCCGTTGGCAACAACAAGGAAAGAAAAGGATGTTTATGTTCACGCTGCTCTACTGCCCCCTCACACCCCGGAACCTTCGCGCCCCCATAGAACCCCGGAACTCCGGAACAGGACAGGGACAAAGGGTGGGTTCAGGGTTCTATAGCTTTTCATTCAACCAGAGGATTCTGTCTAGCAAACTGATGTTTTAACATGGTTACGATGGAATGGAAAGACCAAAAAGTCTGAGAATGTCAAGAAAATCAAGACAGACAGTTCTAATGGGGGAAAAAATATATACAAAATCCTTTGTTTTGCAAAATAATTGCAAAGAAAAATAGGAAGCAGAGAATACTGCTACTGTACTAGACAATGCACAGCCCCTCCCTGCTGGCTTGTACAACCCCCCTGTGCTCCTCAGGGTTAGGGTGGTCGTCTCTGCCGACCCCTCAGAGCTGGCCCCCCACTCCCTAGAGGTGTGTCTCTACAGGTACGCTGGCTTCAGCAGGAGGACTACCTGTACTGGAGGACTACCTGTACTGGAGGAGTACCTGTACTGGAGGACTACCTGTACTGGAGGACTACCTGTACTGGAGGACTACCTGTACTTGTACCTGCCTGTACTGGAGGACTACCTGTACTGGAGGACTACCTGTACTTGTACCTGCCTGTACTGGAGGAGAACCTGTACTTGTACCTGCCTGTACTGGAGGACTACCTGTACTGGAGGAGTACCTGTACTTGTACCTGCCTGTACCTGCAATGGGGGCTGTTTCTTGTCTTTTAATGTCCTTACAAATTGCAAGTTTTCCAGAATTCTATTGATAAAGGTGTGTGTTTCTATTGTTTCTATCTGTTAGCTTTGTTGTTAATCTTTTAAGATCAAACATTTATTTTTCTTGTCTGTTTTTTGCTTCTTTGCTTCTTGGATGCACATTCAATTAAAGCCATATTCTTGTCTCTGAGATGTCAAGTATTTGTTAATGTTTTGGGGGGGTTGTATGTGGGCCCACAAGAAAGAGGTACAGTGCTTGCTTTTCCGTATGTGTGTGCGTATTTCTACAGACATGTTTTTAGTATGTTGTAAGGGTACAGTATTGACCATCAACTGTGTTTTAAAGTGATTAAAAGAGAGCTCCAGTCCAGTCAAGGCTTTATTAGCTTGATATAAAAAATCCAATGACTCCAATGGTTTTCAGATTAAGCAAGGTGTCTGTCCCTGTGTAGAAGTTGTCAATGCATGCCAGCTATGTTTGATGTTAAGATTAAGTCAATAACTGGAGATTTCATCAAACATGTGATCCACTAGTTCTGAATGCCATACAATATCTATATATATATATCTTTTTATATTTTCTCACTGAATGCAGAATATGGCTTTAATTTGTTAAGTTTTCTTAATGCCCCGCAACTATTGACAATTCTCAGTAATAAAATATGAATATATATTTAAAAACACAACAATGAAAAAAAAGAAAAAAAAAAGCATGTATGTTTTCTACTGTTTGTACAAAGTATATTCATGTTGCCCTGCTGCTTATGGGCCAATGCTGTGGGAGATAAAAATGTACGTTTGGCCACTCATGCAACTATTATGTGGTTTGTCCAAGAATGAAATAATGTATTTTTTATATTTCAGTGGAAAGAGGGGGGACGGATCTTACTCTACTCTACAAAGTCATTATTTAAATCTTACAGTATCTCGAGTCCTGTGCCAGGATGTATAAATCACCTTAAGGTTTTAGCTTCAGGGATAATGTTCCCAAAGTGAATATTATAAGTGAGTTGTTAAAAGATAATGTCCCCAAAGTGAGTGGTAAAAGTGAGTTGCTAAAGGATAATGGTAAAGGCTCCTTAAATTGAGTGGCAAGGGTTTATTGTGAAAAAAATAGAAAGAGAACATTTAGCTTTTGAAGAGTCTGTTGTTCTTTTGAAGAGTCTGTTGTTCTATGCTCCTTCCAAGAGAACATTTAGCTTTTAAAGAGTCTGTTGTTCTATGCTACTTCCAAGAGAACATTTAGCTTTTGAAGAGTCTGTTGTTCTATGCTCCTTCCAAGAGAACATTTAGCTTTTGAAGAGTCTGTTGTTCTATGCTCCTTCCAAGAGAACATTTAGCTTTTGAAGAGTCTGTTGTTCTATGCTACTTCCAAGAGAACATTTAGCTTTTGAAGAGTCTGTTGGTCTATGCTACTTCCAAGAGAACATTTAGCTTTTGAAGAGTCTGTTGTTCTATGCTACTTCCAAGAGAACATTTAGCTTTTGAAGAGTCTGTTGTTCTATGCTACTTCCAAGAGAACATTTAGCTTTTGAAGAGTCTGTTGTTCTGCGCTCCTTCCAAGAGAACATTTAGCTTTTGAAGAGTCTGTTGTTCTGCGCTCCTTCCAAGAGAACATTTAGCTTTTGAAGAGTCTGTTGTTCTGCGCTCCTTCCAAGAGAACATTTAGCTTTTGAAGAGTCTGTTGTTCTACACTCATTCCAAGAGAACATTTAGCTTTTGAAGAGTCTGTTGTTCTACACTCATTCCAAGAGAACATTTAGCTTTTGAAGAGTCTGTTGTTCTACACTCATTCCAAGAGAACATTTAGCTTTTGAAGAGTCTGTTGTTCTACACTCATTCCAAGACAACATTTAGCTTTTGAAGAGTCTGTTGTTCTACACTCATTCCAAGAGAACATTTAGCTTTTGAAGAGTCTGTTGTTCTTTTGAAGAGTCTGTTGTTCTTTTGAAGAGTCTGTTGTTCTTTTGAAGAGTCTGTTGTTCTTTTGAAGAGTCTGTTGTTCTACACTCATTCCAAGAGAACATTTAGCTTTTGAAGAGTCTGTTTTTCTACACTCATTCCAAGAGAACATTTAGCTTTTGAAGAGTCTGTTGTTCTTTTGAAGAGTCTGTTGTTCTTTTGAAGAGTCTGTTGTTCTTTTGAAGAGTCTGTTGTTCTTTTGAAGAGTCTGTTGTTCTACACTCATTCCAAGGTGAAGGTTAGTCTTTAGCTAAAGCAAGACACATAGCTTTCAGATCTTCACAAATTATCATTCCCTATAACTGTGTTCAAACCACTATACATTGTGCCCACCAAAAATCATTACAATATATTGAGATAAGTTGTGTTTCTCTTCTCATGTGAAATGAGAAGCCACTATGTCCTTCCTAGTGCACTCTTTATGGCTACCTGCCAGTTTTCATGGTTTAGGGCTATCTATACAGACAGGAGGGGAGGGGAGGGGAGGGGAGGGGAGGGGAGGGGAGGGGAGGGGAGAGGAGAGGAGAGGAGAGGAGAGGAGAGGAGAGGAGAGGAGAGGAGAGGAGAGGAGAGGAGAGGAGAGGAGAGGAGAGGAGAGGAGAGGAGAGGAGAGGAGAGGAGAGGAGAGGAGAGGAGAGGATATGGGATTATGTATGTGACCTTTAGAATAGCTCAATATCTTGGTTTTGTTCGACTCGAAGTAGATATATTATAAAATGCATCAACATTAGATCAACAGATCTAAAGAATACACCCTACCATTATAGCTATTAATGGAAGGTTCTATGTTAATTTATTATTTAAAAAAATCCAAAGCAAACCAATTTCTACTATAACGTTTATGAAGAATGAAGAATGCACTATCAAAGCAGAGCTGTGCTTTCTCAGCTAGTCTTACCCGGCCAGTGCCACAAACAAAATACCACAGACATCCCTTTCCTCGAGGGTACCATTTGGGATGCACAGAGCGGACGCTTCTCTTACAATGCAGGGCTCTCACACAGCGTCTCGCTCCCTGAGCCATGTTCTGAATTATAAAACGGAATAAAAGCTGGCAGTGATAGGAGTAGCATTAGCACCCAGACCCACACCTTGCTGACAGCATGCACCATTAGCAGACAGCCAGACCCAGCGAGAGGATGTCAAACCTAGACCCACGCCTTGCTGACTGCATGCACCATTAGCAGAGAGCCAGACCCAGCAAGAGGCTGTCAAACCCAGACCCACACCTTGCTGACAGCATGCACCATGAGCAAATCCAAATCCAAATAAAATGTTATTGGTCACATACACACGGTTAGCAGATGTTATTGCGGGTGTAGCGAAATGCTTGCGCTTCTAGCTCTGACAGTGCAGCAATATCTAACAAGTAATATCAAACAGTTTCACAACATATACCCAATTACACATACATCTAGGGAATGGATTGAGAATATATACATATATGTCAGGGCGGCATTGGGCTAAGATACAGTGGCATAGTAAGCTTTATAGTATACAGTATACACATAAGAGATTGTTGATGCATTATGTAAACACGATTAAGTGACTAAGATGCCGAAGAATAGTATAGTGTACAATTTTTACATATGAGATGACTAGTGCAATATACGGAAACGTTATTAAAGTGACTAGTGTTTCATTTCCTTAAAGTGGCCAGTGATTTCTAATCAATATCTATAGGCAGCAGTCTCTGTGTGTTAGTGATTTTTTTTTTTTTTTTTCAGTCTCTCAGTCCCAGCTTTGATGCACCTGTACTGACCTCACCTTCTGGATGATAGCGGGGTGAACAGTCAGTGGCTCGGGTAGTTGATGTCTTTGATGATCATTTTGTACTTCCTGTGGCATCGGGTGCTGTAGATGTCCAGGAGGGCGGGAAGTTTGCCCCCAGTAATGCGCTGGGCAGACCGCACCACCCTCTGGAGAGCTTTGCGGTTATGGGCAGTGCAGTTGTCGTACCAGGCGGTGATGCTGTCTGACGGGATGCTTTCAATTTTGCATCTGTAGAAGTTTGTGAGGATTTTAGGTGATAAGCCAAATTTTTTCAGCCTCCTGAGGTTGAAGAGGCTCTGTTGCATCTTCTTCACTACACTGTCTGTGTGGTGAAGAAGATGTTTGTCAGTGATGTGTACGCCGAAGCTTCCATATTCTCCACTGCGGTCCCATAGATGTGGATTGGGTGTGCTCCTTCTGCTGTTTCCTGAAGTCCACAATCATCTCCTTAGTTTGGTTGATGTTGAGTGAGAGGTTATTTTCCTGGCACCACACTCCCAGAGCCTTCACCTCCTCCCTGTTGGTAATCAAGGCTACTATTGTAGTGTCGTCTGCAAACTTGATGATTGAGTTGGAGGCGTGCTTGGCCACGCAGTCATGGGGGTGAACAGGGAGTACAGGAGGGGGCTGAGCACGCACCCTTGTGGGGCCCCAGTGTTGAAGATCAGTGAGGAGGAGGTGTTGTTTCCTACCTTCCCCACCTGGATTGCGTATAGATGGGACGAGAAGCAGAGCGTTGGTGGAGCGACATTCCTTTTTATTTAACTTGTTTTCCGAACAAGTACCAAAAATAAACAAGGAGAGTATACAACGATGAACTGACGTGAACATACACATACAAGAACCCCCACCCAGGTGACAAACCAATGAACTTAAATAGAATTCCCAATTAGAGACAACACGAGACAGCTGTCTCTAATTGGGGATAGAAATTAACCCATACCACCAACACCCAGTGAACTGTCAAGCTGTAACCGCGGCTCTCCAACTGCCCCACTAGAGGGAGCCAGACCTGGCCACAGTCAGAACCTGACACAGGGCGCATGAGGACGTGGTTAGGGCCTTGTGAGGGTTAACACGCGTCGTCGGCTACTGAGAAGGAGAGCACACAGTCCTTGGTAGCGGGCCGTGTCGGTGGCACTGTATTACCCTCAAAGCCAGCAAAGAATGTGTTCAGCCTGCCCTGAAGCAAGACGTCGGTGTCTGCGACGTAATTGGTTTTCCTTTTATAATCCGTGATTGTCTGTAGACCCTGCCACATGCGTCTTGCTCGCTAGTCACAGTGGGTGACTAGCGAGCCAGACACACACCTTGCTGACAGCATGCACCATGAGCAGAGAGCTAGACCCACACCTTGCTGACAGCATGCACCATGAGCAGAGAGCCAGACACACACCTTGCTGACAGCATGCACCATGAGCAGAGAGCTAGACCCACACCTTGCTGACAGCATGCACCATGAGCAGAGAGCCAGACCCACACCTTGCTGACAGCATGCACCATGAGCAGAGTGCCAGACCTACACCTTGATGACAGCATGCACCATGAGCAGAGTGCCAGACCTACACCTTGCTGACAGCATGCACCATGAGCAGAGAGCCAGACCCAACGAGAGGCTTTCATTTGTCAGGAAGAAGTGACGGAAACATGTCGCTCTTCCAGCTGAAAGAGTTAGCAGCAGAGAGGGAAACAAAGTGTCTAGAACTCTCTCTCAGCAACAGTGGAGAGGGAAACAAAGTGTCTAGAACTCTCTTCTCAGCAACAGTGGAGAGGGAAACAAAGTGTCTAGAACTCTTCTCTCAGCAACAGTGGAGAGGGAAACAAAGTGTCTAGAACTCTCTCTCAGCAACAGTGGAGAGGGAAACAAAGTGTCTAGAACTCTCTTCTCAGCAGCAGTGGAGAGGGAAACAAAGTGTCTAGAACTCTTCTCTCAGCAGCAGTGGAGAGGGAAACAAATTGTCTAGAACCCTTCTCTCAGCAGCAGTGGAGAGGGAAACAAAGTGTCTAGAACTCTTCTCTCAGCAGCAGTGGAGAGGGAAACAAAGTGTCTAGAACCCTTCTCTCAGCAGCAGTGGAGAGGGAAACAAAGTGTCTAGAACTCTTCTCTCAGCAACAGTGGAGAGGGAAACAAAGTGTCTAGAACTCTTCTCTCAGCAACAGTGGAGAGGGAAACAAATTGTCTAGAACTCTCTCTCAGCAACAGTGGAGAGGGAAACAAATTGTCTAGAACTCTCTCTCAGCAACAGTGGAGAGGGAAACAAATTGTCTAGAACTCTCTCTCAGCAACAGTGGAGAGGGAAACAAAGTGTCTAGAACTCTTCTCTCAGCAGCAGTGGAGAGGGAAACAAAGTGTCTAGAACTCTCTCTCAGCAGCAGTGGAGAGGGAAACAAAGTGTCTAGAACTCTCTCTCAGCAGCAGTGGAGAGGGAAACAAAGTGTCTAGAACTCTCTCTCAGCAGCAGTGGAGAGGGAAACAAAGTGTCTAGAACTCTCTCTCAGCAACAGTGGAGAGGGAAACAAAGTGTCTAGAACTCTCTCTCAGCAGCAGTGGAGAGGGAAACAAAGTGTCTAGAACTCTCTCTCAGCAGCAGTGGAGAGGGAAACAAAGTGTCTAGAACTCTCTCTCAGCAGCAGTGGAGAGGGAAACAAAGTGTCTCGAACTCTTCTCTCAGCGTTGTAAGAACTGCTTACATTGCAAGTATTTGTCCCTGTAGCTTTTTGTTACAGTATATTGTCTCTCACAGGGTATGTATTTCTTTCTTGAGATATTTAACGCAGTAATGGCAGATATTTTTTAATATTACAGTGGTAATTGAACATTAACGGAACCCACAGTGGTCTAGAGGGAAAAGCGACACATAAAGATGAATACATAAACAGGCATCTGGTTAATTATTCATCAACAAGGATGTCCCCTATTCCCTTTTAATTCTCCATTGAATTGCAATCAAACCGTTAGCCACAGCCTTGTGCAGAAACACCGCTATTAAAATGATTGATTCATCTTTAAGAAAGTTTCATTATAGTAGAATATAGAAATGACAAAAACATCTCCATACCGAAACCTAATTTATTGACATACTGTATATTTCAAATACAATTATGTAATATTTGTATTACTTATATACACTATGTCCATACTGCCCTACCAAGCAAAAAGGCAGTAACTACTTATAGTGTGGAACTGAGAAAAATGGCTTTTATTTACCTTGGTTTCACAATAACCTTATGCAGTTACTGCTAACATGACCCCCATTTTCAAAGATTTTACTGAGTTACATATAAGGAAATCAGTCAATTTAAATAAATTCATTAGGCCCTAATCTATGGAGTTCACATGACTGGGAATACAGATACTGTATGCATCATTTGGTCACAGATACCTTAAAAATAGGTAGGGGAATGGATCAGAAAACCAGTCAGTATCTGGTGTGACCACCATTTGCCTCATGCAACGTGACACATCTCCTTCGCAGTTGACTAGGCTTCTGATTGTGGCCTGTGGAATGTCGTCCCACTCCTCTTCAATGGCTGTGAAATGTTGCTGGATATTAGTGGGAATTGGAACACACTGTCATTCACGTCGATCCAGAGCATCACAAACATGCTTAATGGGTGACATGTCTGGTGAGTATGCAGGCCATGGACGACCTGGGACAATTTCAGCTTCCAAGAATTGTGTACAGACCCTTGCTACATAAGGCTGTACATTATCATGCTGAAACATGAGGTGATTGTGGCAGATGAATGGCACGATAATGGGCCTCAGGATCTTGTGACATTCAAATTGCCATAGATAAAGTAAAATGGTGTTTGTTGTCCGTAGCTTATGCCTTCCCATAACATAACCACCATGCGGCATGCTGTCTGCCATCTGCCCAATACAGATGAAACCAGTATTCATCCAGGAAGATCACACTTCTCCAGAGTGCCTGTGGCCATCAAAGGTGAGCATTTGCCCACTGAAGTTGGTTACGACCCTGGTGAGGACGACGTTCACGCAGATTATCTTTTCTGAGGCAATATCTGACTGTTTGTGCAGAAAGTCTTTGGTTGTGCATACCCCCAGTTTCATCAGCTGTCCGGGTGGCTTGTCTCAGACGATCCCGCAGGTGAAGAAGCCGGATGTGGAGTTCCTGGGCTTGGTGGTTACACGTGGTCTGTGGTTGTGAGGCCAGTTGGACGTATTGCCAAATTCTCTAAAACAACATTGGAGGCGGCTTATGGTAGATAAATGAACATTCAATTTTCTGGTAAGAGCTCTGATGGACATTCCTATAGTCAGCATGCCAATTGCACACTCCCTCAAAACTTGACACATCTGTGGAATTGTGTTGTGTGACAAAACTGCATATTTTAGAGTGGCCTTTCATTGTCCCCAGCACAAGTTGAACCTGTGTTTAATCAGCTTCTTGATATGCCACACGTGTCAGGTGGATGGAATATCTTGGGAAAGGAGACATTCCCACTAACAGGGATGTTAACAAATGTGCACACACAACTTGAGAGACATGGATTTTTTAGTGTATCTGGAACATTTCTGGGATCTTTTATTTCAGCTCATGAAACATGGGACGAACACTTTACATTTTGTGTTCATATTTTTGTTCATCATGTATTTGTTTAAAATATATATTTTTATAATGTATGATTATTTAAGGTGAATATATTTTCTATATGAAAAATACATATGTGGTTCTCCCACTACGACTTGGGAAAGCATGCAGTTTATTAGGCTACAGATTAAATAAATTACGATGAACTTCACAGGCTGGTGAAAGTGTATGGTGATGAGCTTGATGCTCCTTTCCAATAAATATTGAGGGTCTTATTCTGGTTACATGATGATTAATGTTTGGCTGCCAATTGACAAAAACATTTGGCAAGTCGCTATTATCCATAATAATCTCATAATGTAGATAGCCTACCCACACTGTATCTGTGAGCTGTAGGCTAGACTGCATGTGCCAAGAGCAGAGTGAGCACATTTGATATATAACACAACAGTTTTCGTCACAAAACCATCAGTATATTTGAAAATGCGATGGTAACCCATTGAACTTGCATTTTTCATTCTGTACATGGGAATTTAACTTCAAAAGTAATTTTTATGTGCACTACGTCATCACGCACAGCCTTTTATCTGCAAAAAGTCAGTTTGATGGAAACACATCTATGGTGGGAAAATGGTTTAATGCTGATTTTGGAATATTCACATTAAAATCTGTCGCAAATTGGAAGGAAGCCTAGCTAAGAAACTAGCTAGGTAGCTAGCAACACATTGCTTGACAAGCAATATTTAACATTAACTAGCTAGCTTTGGCAATTAAATAATATCTAACACATACAGTATATGACATTATGTGAAGAACATTCAAAATTACAATGGATGCTCATACAGTTGGCTGGGTCGGGGCTCAGGAATATTTCTAATTGTGATTGACAGCTCCAGATAAATATGTTTTAGGTTCATGTGTCTCTTTCCAAAATAAACATAGTTTATCGTTTCAAAAGTGGCAGGTAGGCTCAAAATCTGCATAATATAATTTAATGGCAAGGTACCAGAAGTCAATAGACTCAACTTTACAATTCAGCATGATACATGTGGCGTAAAAATGTATTTAATGAACATATATTTTAATACTTACATGCATATTCTATGATGTGCTCAATTTATGTGGGTGATTCTGCAACTTCGGGCACTTTGGCTCTGCAAGCTTTCAGAAATTAAAACTTATTGAAACACCATTTTGCCAGTATTATAATTGTCTTTGATTTGTCTAGAAACAATATCTGATAATGTCTGTGATCGTACTATTCAGGAATTTATATATTTTTTGTAATTTTTCCAAGACAGCCATAGACACATGTCATTTCCATCACGTCAATAAACATTCATTTTAGTTGAAAATGAATTATCATACAATTTATTTATAACACATTTCTTATACATTTGTACATTACATTGTATTGAATAGTGAGTGATGTTTAAGGTTTTCCTAATATTAATGATTCAATACAACGCCTGGATGTATAAACTTGCCTTGGTGACAGCTGAATATTTTTTATTTATCATGAAAAATAAGATCATTCCAACTAACCTTTTTGTGAGAAAATGATAATATGATAGATAGATAGATAGATAGATAGATAGGTACTTTATTGATCCCCCGGGGGGGAAATTTCATTATCAAGCAGCTACAACAAAAACACAGGGCAGGTGCAAAATGCCACAACGAAAGTACACAAAAGACAGATACACGGTACATGATACATAGAGCGGCAGTATGAAAAAGTATAGAAATACAGGATATCTGGAGTGCAAAAAAAAAGCTATAAAAGGACATTGCGTAGTATGAGTGGTTGGCTGAATATGTACACTATACATTGGTGGATGTTGGATGGTTGACTATACTATACAGGTTGATGGCAGAGAAATACTTCAGTAGCTAATGCGTATGATATGAGCGAGGGTAATAATAGTTTACTTAATAGACAGAATGGGTAAATGAACAGGTAAGTGAAAATTTTGCATGGTTAAATTAGCTGTACAGTTAGGTATACCGTTATATTTACAGATAAGTGAATACTTGCATGTTTACACAAACTGTACAGGTAAATGACAGGAAGAGATACTTTAATAGCTAAATGTGTGTATGATATCATTGGGGTAATAATAGTAATTCCCTTAAAATACAGTCCTTAGTGCGCAGGGTTTAATTACAGACAACTGCACTTATTGCACATTTGATATACTAAAAGCAATGAGAAAAGGTGCAACTGGCAGGATACTAATATGCATTCCTGAGTGAATGCCTAGGTCCAATAATTACTTACAATATTGCATGTGATATAATATAACAACTGTACATGGGTATGTATATACAGACCTGTATGAATAAGTAGGTCCTGAGTGGATGAGTGCTGACGGAACAGAGTTACTCACGGATGGATGCATAATTGTTAAACTAGGTCCTAGCACCCCAACAGTTCCAGATCTATGTTGCCAACGGCACGGCACCCCGGTGAGGCATTATATAGTCTCATAGCCGCCGGCAGGAAGGACCTCCTGTGGCGCTCTCTGGCACACCGTGGTGGGATCAGTCTGTGACTGAAAGAGCTCCTCTGCGTCATAACCATAGCGTGCAGAGGGTGGGTGACGTTGTCCATGATGGCCAGCAGTTTGGCCAGGATCCGTCTCTCCGCCACCTCCTCTAGAGTGTCAAGGCTCATCCCCAGGACAGAGCTAGCCTTCCTGATCAGCTTATTTACCCGAGAAGCATCACCGGCTTTGATGTTTGCTCCCCAGCACACCACTGCAAAAAAGATGGCACTGGCCACCACAGACTGGTAGAAGGTATGCAGTAGTTTACTGCACACGTTGAAGGACCTGAGCCTCCTCAGAAAGTAGAGTCGGCTCTGGCCCTTTTTGTACAGGGCCCCGGTGTTACCAGCCCATTCCAGTCTGTTGTCCATATGGACCCCCAAGAACTTGTATGACTCAACCATTTCCACATCCATCCCCTTTATAGGGACTGCAGTCAGTTGTGCCTTGGTTCTCCTGAAGTCCACCACCATCTCCTTAGTTTTGCTGATGTTGAGCTGAAGGTGGTTCTGCTCACACCACAACACAAAGTCACTGATTGTGCTCCTGTACTCCTCCTCCTGCCCACCCCTGATGCACCCTACAATAGCAGAGTCATCCGAGAACTTCTGTAGGTGGCATGTTTCAGAGTTATATCTGAAGTCTGAGGTGTAGAGCGTGAACAGGAAGGGGGACAGGACCGTACCCTGGGGAGCCCCTGTGTTGCTAACTGCCCGTTCTGACACACAGCTCTGTAGTCGCACAAATTGTGGCCTACCGGTCAGGTAGTCCGTGACCCAGGAGACTAAGGGTGCTTCCACTTCCATCCTCCTCATCTTCTCACCCAGTAGCAGGGGCTGAATGGTATTGAAGGCACTGGAGAAGTCAAAAAAACATGACCCTCACAGTGCAACCTGCGTTGTCCAGGTGAGAGTAGGCCCTCTGCAGAAGGTAGATGATTGCATCATCCACCCCGATGTTGCGCTGGTATGCAAACTGCAGGGGGTCCATTGATGAACACACCAGGGGTCTGAGGTGAGCGAGGACTAACCTTTCCAGGGTCTTCATGATGTGGGATGTTAGCGCTACAGGTCTGAAGTCATTCAGGACAGTGGGGTGTGCCTTCTTGGGCACTGGGACGAGGCAGGATGTTTTCCACAGCACAGGGACCCTTTCTAGGCTCAGGCTAAGGTTGAAAAGACGCTGGAGTATTCCACACAGTTGGTCAGCACAGACCCTCAGCACCCTTGGGCTGATGCCATCGGGGCCCGCCGCTTTCCACTGGTGTAGTCTCTCCAGCTCTCTCTTCACTTGGTTGGTGGTGAAAGCCAGCCCAGGTAGGGAGGTGGGGGGAAGGGGGGTGTTGAGGATCAGTCCAGGGGGGGCAGGGGCGGAGGTGGGGTCACTGATTGTCTCAGCAGAGGTGCTGTGAGCAAAGTGGGGGTGGGATAGCCGTGAGGGTGTGTGGTCTGGGGAGCTGGAGGGGAGGTGGACAGGGCCAGTATCGAACCTGTTAAAAAATTGGTTCAGCTCATTGGCTCTGTCCTGGGTCCCCTCCGTCTGCCCACTGTTTGACTTTTTGAAGCCAGTGATATTTCTCATACCCTTCCACACCTCTCTCACCTGGCTCTGCCTCAGCTTGTCCTCCATCTTCTCCTTATACACTCTCTTCCCCTCAGCAATCCGCAACTTCAGCTCCCTCTGGACGCATTTCAATTTGTCCTTGTCCTTCTCCTTGAAGGCCCTCTTCTTCTCATTCAGCAGGGCCTTCAGGTCGCTGGTGACCCAGGGTTTATTGTTTGGGAAACAGCGTACCTTCCTGGTGGGTACAGTGTTGTCTACACAAAAATTAATATAGTCTGTTATGCAGTCAGTGAGTCCATCGATGTCCTCCCCATGAGCCTCACAGAACACATCCCAGTCTGTTGTTTCAAAGCAGTCCTGTAGGGCCTCATTCGCCTCCGGGGACCATCTCCTAATAGTCCTGGTGGTTGCAGGCTGCTGTTGGACCATAGGCCTGTAGAGTGGGGTGAGGTGGGGTGGGGTGAGGTGGACAAGGTTGTGATCAGATCTACCGAGGGGAGGGAGTGCAGTGGAGTTGTATGCATCCCTATCTAAACATATCAATCAATGTAAATAATACATAACATACTCATTTACCTCAAAAATATGAGTTGTGATGGAAATGACAATGTGTGGTGGAAATGAAATCAATGTAAAAAAACAACAACATATGAAATCAATATTTTATTGTAAACATTTTGAACAACAACCATTGTTGAACATTTAATTAATATAAGACAAAGTAAGATTACAAAACACTAAAAGTAGCACCTTTTTAACATGAGAACAATGTTTTGTCATTGACTACCACTTAGATGCAACAACTAGAACTTCTAGCACCTATGTATTGAGGGAAATGTTAATTGAGAAATACATGTTTTATTTAATGTATGATTTATATCCTGTTTTGTATGTACTGTATAGTGGGTTTACAAGGGTATCTAAGGCTTGGAAAGAGAGCTAAGTTCCTCCCAGACCAAGGCATCCAGCTCCATGTGCCTTTTGGTCACTGGATGTGACTCAGGGACAAGTCCAAGCGCATGCTGTGGTCTGTACCATATGATGTCGTCTCTCATCGGCCCAAAAAATGGTTGGGGCCAACGCGACTCATGGTTTTCACACAAGCACCACGCTCTGCGTGAACGTCTTACACGATGCCTGATCATACTCCACCACACACCACTTTCCAATCAATGCTTCACTTAGATCTACAATGGGCTGGATGGCGCTGTGAGATTTCTTACATTTTCCATCTTGGTCTGCCTCTGTTTTTTCAACCAGAGTCACAGTCTGTGGGCTGAAAGCTGCAGTGATGTGGAAAGGAACAGAAACAACTCAGTATCCTCCACGTTCTGTCTCCTGGACTGTCAGTAGTCTAGTGATACATAGTCTAGTGATAATATGTAATGATAGCATAGTCTAGTGATACATAGTCTAGTTATGATATGTAATGATAGCATAGTCTAGTGATACATAGTCTAGTGATAATATGTAACGATAGCATAGTCTAGGGATTCATAGTCTAGTGATAATATGTAATGATAGCATAGTCTAGTGATACATAGTCTAGTGATAATATGTAATGATAGCATAGTCTAGTGATACATAGTCTAGTGATAACATGCAACGATAGCATAGTCTAGGGCTTCATAGTCTAGTGATAATATGTAATGGTAGCATAGTCTAGTGATACATAGTCTAGTGATAATGTACAATTATATAATAGTCTAGTGATAATATGTAATGATAGCATAGTCTAGTGATACATAGTCTAGTGATAATGTATAATTATATAATAGTCGAGTGATAATATGCAATGATAGCACAGTCTTGTGATACATAGTCTAGTGATAACATGTAAAGATAGCATAGTCTAGTGATACATAGTCTAGTGATAATATGTAATGATAGCATAGTCTAGTGATACATAGTCTAGTGTCAATGTATAATGATAGAATAGTCTAGTGATAATATGTAATGATAGCATAGTCTAGTGATACATAGTCTAATGATAATGTATAATGATCGAATAGTCTAGTGATAATATGTTATGATAGCATAGTCTAGTGATTCATAGTCTAGTGATAATATGTATAATGATAGAATAGTCTAGTGATAATATGTACTGATAGCATAGTCTAGTGATACATAGTCTAGTGATAATATGTAATGATAGCATAGTCTAGTGATACATAGTCTAGTGATAATATGTAATGATAGCATAGTCTAGTGATACATAGTCTAGTGATAATGTATAATGATAGAATAGTCTAGTGATACATAGTCTAGTGATAATGTATAATGATAGAAAAGTCTAGTGATAATATGTAATGATAGCATAGTCTAGTGATACATAGTCTAATGATAATGTATAATGATCGAATAGTCTAGTGATAATATGTTATGATAGCATAGTCTAGTGATTCATAGTCTAGTGATAATATGTATAATGATAGAATAGTCTAGTGATAATATGTACTGATAGCATAGTCTAGTGATACATAGTCTAGTGATAATATGTAATGATAGAATAGTCTAGTGATACATAGTCTAGTGATAATATGTAATGATAGCATAGTCTAGTGATACATAGTCTAGTGATAATGTATAATGATAGAATAGTCTAGTGATACATAGTCTAGTGATAATGTATAATGATAGAATAGTCTAGTGATAATATGTACTGATAGCATAGTCTAGTGATACATAGTCTAGTGATAATATGTAATGATAGCATAGTCTATTGATAAATAGTCTAGTGATAATATGTTTGTATATCAAATGAGAGATTTTACATAAAATAACCCACAACTATTACCTGGTGTATCTTCAGTGTCCTTTTCCCCTGTTGTTCCTCTACTGGTGACATCACATTCATAGAATCTAGTGATGTTCTGTTCTGTGGCTGTGCTAAATCTGTTACACTGCTTTTTCCTGGAGCATTAAAGACTTGTTGGCCTGCCTTCATTTGCCCTCATTGCTTTTGCTGACAATCCAAATTCTCTGTTTACAGCTTTGACCAGGCCATAATTTCTGAAGATGTTGCCTGTGACCACTTTTCAAGCCTCTTGTTTGTCATTGGCACTGCACAGTTTTTGATATTTTTGCTTTAACTCTGAAATGATGGCATTTTAAAAATAATAAAATCCTTCTCAAGCTCTTTGGAGTTCCTTTCATTTGCTGTTTTGTCTTTGTGGAATATTGTCTCTCCATTTTCTTCATCAGTCGATCAAATCATTTGTTGTATTTCTCAGCTCTCCGTAAAGCATTATCAAGTTTGACATTTGTCATGCAAAGATCTCTGTATGTTTTAAAGCGACCTCTTCAAACCTTTTTTGTTGCAGACGATAAGGAAGGGATATCAGGGGCAGGTAGGTTAGGGGCAGGTAGGTTAGGGGCAGGTAGGTTAGGGGCAGGATGGTTAGGGGCAGGATGGTTAGGGGCAGGTAGGTTAGGGGCAGGTAGGTTAGGGGCAGGTAGGTTAGGGGCAGGTAGGTTAGGGGCAGGTAGGTTAGAGGCAGGTTGGTTAGGGGCAGGTAGGTTAGGGGCAGGATGGTTAGGGGCAGGTAGGTTAGGGGCAGGTAGGTTAGGGGCAGGTAGGTTAGGGGCAGGTAGGTTAGAGGCAGGTTGGTTAGGGGCAGGTAGGTTAGGGGCAGGTAGGTTAGGGGCAGGTAGGTTAGGGGCAGGATGGTTAGGGGCAGGTAGGTTAGGGGCAGGTAGGTTAGGGGCAGGTAGGTTAGGGGCAGGTAGGTTAGGGGCAGGTAGGTTAGAGGCAGGTTGGTTAGGGGCAGGTAGGTTAGGGGCAGGTAGGTTAGGGGCAGGATGGTTAGGGGCAGGTAGGTTAGGGGCAGGTAGGTTAGGGGCAGGTTGGTTAGGGGCAGGTAGGTTAGGGGCAGGTAGGTTAGGGGCAGGTAGGTTAGGGGCAGGATGGTTAGGGGCAGTTAGGTTAGGGGCAGGTAGGTTAGGGGCAGGTAGGTTAGGGGCAGGTTGGTTAGGGGCAGGTTGGTTAGGGGCAGGTAGGTTAGGGGCTGGTAGGTTAGGGGCAGGTAGGTTAGGGGCAGGTTGGTTAGGGGCAGGTTGGTTAGGGGCAGGAAGGTTAAGGGCAGGTAAGTTAGGGGCAGGTAGGTTAGGGGCAGGTAGGTTAGGGGCAGGTAGGTTAGGGGCAGTTAGGTTAGGGGCAGGTAGGTTAGGGGCAGGTTGGTTAGGGGCAGGTAGGTTAGGGGCAGGTAGGTTAGGGGCAGGTAGGTTAGGGGCAGGATGGTTAGGGGCAGGTAGGTTAGGGGCAGGTAGGTTAGGGGCAGGTAGGTTAGAGGCAGGTTGGTTAGGGGCAGGTAGGTTAGGGGCAGGTAGGTTAGGGGCAGGTAGGTTAGGGGCAGGTTGGTTAGGGGCAGGTAGGTTAGAGGCAGGTAGGTTAGGGGCAGGTAGGTTAGAGGCAGGTTGGTTAGGGGCAGGTTGGTTAGGGGCAGGTAGGTTAGGGGCAGGTACTGTTTATTCGGAAAGTATTCAGACCATTTGACTTTTTCCACATTTTGATGTTTCAGCCTTATTCTTGTTTCTTTCCCTCATCAATCGACACACAATACTCCATAATGACAAAGCAAAAACAGTGACTGTATCCACAACAAGGCTCATTTTCAGAACACACAGAACACACAGAACACACAGAACACACAGAACACACAGAACATGAATAATTCAATGCAGGAAAATCATTTTCTGATTTGGGTTCAGCTCAGCTACTTGATCTTGTATCCTTTTCAAAGGGCCAAGATTTTTCCTGTCAAGTTTGGGCAATTCCAAACTACTAGGAAGGGGCCTTTTTTGCACATCAGATGTACAGCTGTGTCAAAGCCTTCAAGGGAAAAATACTCCTACAACAATCTCACCCACCTTCCTACACTACTAGTCTGCTCCCTATCAGATGACCAGCAGGAGAAGTATATATCGCTGCTGCGTGCTTTGAACTGTGAGTTCTCCTTTCACCTTCAATGTGGATAACACTCTCACTGACCTGCAACTTGAGCTTATCAATCTTCAGTCTGATGCAGTGATTGGAGAACTATTCAAAACAATGTCACTGACGAGGTCCTATGCATCTCTCGATGAACAAAACTTTCCAAAGATTAGGAGTCATGCTCAGAAGAAGTGTTTACTGTTTGGGTCAACCTATGTATGTGAACAGACATTTTCAAGTCAAGGCACAGATCATCTCTTACTGACTCTCACCTCTCAGCAATCGTGTGCATAGCGACGTCAGAAACTATAGCTGACTTCACTGCTCTAGTCAACGCCCATCCTCACACTGATTGAGTAGTTTAAATGTAATGTTGAGATCTCTCTCTTTCTTGTGTTTTTGTGCGTCACCCGTTAACAAGAGTTCTGTCCGTGGTGCTGAATGCACAGTGTAATGTTCCCTCTGTGTAGTTCATTGCATGTTTAATAATGAAAATATCTACCAAAAGGAGAACATGGATGTGGTTTATTTCTGTGCATGTTAAAAAAGTCAAATAAGTGGCATATCTGGACGTGATTTACAGTAGAAATATGTGTCAAACACATTATCCTGTAATATGATTCTGACCAGCGATGGCAAAAATATATTCTAATGTGTCCCTCCATGGATAAAAATTGCCCAGGCCTGATCTCAAGGATGATCAATGGAAAAGATGCATCTGAGCTCAATTTCAAGTCTCATAGCAAAGTGTTTGAAAGTTATGTAAATAAGGTTTTCATGTTTTTTTTTATTTTATACATTTCAATAATGTATAATGACTGAGGTGGTGTGTTGCCTGATAGGTAGGTCTCCATTGGTGACTGAGGTGGTGTGTTGCCTGAGAGGTAGGTCTCCATCTGGTGACTGAGGTGGTGTGTTGCCTGATAGGTAGGTCTCCATTGGTGACTGAGGTGGTGTGTTGCCTGATAGGTAGGTCTCCATTGGTGACTGAAATGGTGTGTTTCCTGAGAGGTAGGTCTCCATCTTATGACTGAGGTGGTGTGTTGCCTGTTAGGTAGGTCTCCATTGGTGACTGAAGTGGTGTGTTTCCTGAAAGGTAGGTCTCCATCTGGTGACTGAGGTGGTGTGTTGCCTGATAGGTAGGTCTCTATTGGTGACTGAGGTGTTGTGTTGCCTGATAGGTAGATCTCCATTGGTGACTGAGGTGGTGTGTTTCCTGAGAGGTAGGCCTCCACCTGGTGACTGAGGTGGTGTGTTTCCTGATAGGTAGGTCTCCATCTGGTGACTGAGGTGGTGTGTTTCCTGAGAGGTAGGTCTCCATCTGGTGACTGAGGTGGTGTGTTTCCTGATAGGTAGGTCTCCATCTGGTGACTGAGGTGGTGTGTTTCCTGATAGGTAGGTCTCCATCTGGTGACTGAGGTGGTGTGTTGCCTGATAGGTAGGTCTCCATCTGGTGACTGAGGTGGTGTGTTTCTTGATAGGTAGGTCTCCATCTGGTGACTGAGGTGGTGTGTTTCCTGATAGGTAGGTCTCCATCTGGTGACTGAGGTGGTGTGTTTCTTGATAGGTAGGTCTCCATCTGGTGACTGAGGTGGTGTGTTTCCTGATAGGTAGGTCTCCATCTGGTGACTGAGGTGGTGTGTTTCCTGATAGGTAGGTCTCCATCTGGTGACTGAGGTGGTGTGTTGCCCATGGATCATGATAAACATGGTCAACATCACTTCGAAAGAGATGTTAGCTACAGCATTTACTGAACATACCTCCTGGAGCCGTCTTGTTCTCTGATGTGGTCCTTGGCTTCTATCTGGAGGCAGATAGAAGGTGTCAATAGAACACAATTTGAGATAGCCACACGCAAGTTATTAACCTGTCTGACTGGGATTGTGTGTGACTGTGTTCCAAATGGCACCCTATTCTCTGCAGAGCCCTGGTCAAAAGTAGTTTACTGTATAGGGAATAGGGTACTATTTGGGACCGATTCTGGGCTTGTACGTGGCTCTTGGCCTCTTCATTTACTTGCAGGGGAGGAGAGGGGATACCATGATATAGAAGGAATATTACGAGAGACACAAACTGTACATCTCCATCCCAAATTACACCCTATCATTTCATAGTGCACTACTTTTAGTGAGCCCATAGTGAATAGGGTGTTATTTTGGGATTCCATAACACACAGGCTTTTTGTAAGTCAGAACATGCATTAACTTGAATAGTGGATTTTGTATTGGTATGTAGTTTTGGTCTAAGAAGATATTACAGCTGGCCCCGTTTTCTATAGGAGCTGGTGTTATGGGCCAACACTTCAAAATGAAGTGAAATACGACGTCTGTCACAAACTAACACAAATTCACAAGAATAAATATGCAAACCTGACCTTTAGGAAGATACAGACGTTTTCGTGAGAAGAACAATTTTTGGGATGTCTCCTTGTCTGACAAACAGTACTGTAGCTCTGTCACTTTCCACCACAGATGCGGAAAGCTAACATAGGTATATGCAGTGGATACTTAAACTGACTGAAATCTCTAGCTTATACTGACTGATATCTCTAGCTGAAACTGACTGATATATATCTAGCTTAAATGTATATCTCTAGATTAAACTGACAGATTTCTCTAGTTTAAACTGATACCTCTAGCTTAAACTGACAGATTTCTCTATCTTAAACTGATACCTCTAGCTTAAACTGACAGATTTCTCTATCTTAAACTGACTGATATCTCTAGTTTAAACTGACAGATTTCTCTATCTTAAACTGACTGATATCTCTAGCTTAAACTGACAGATTTCTCTAGCTTAAACTGATACCTCTAGCTTAAACTGACAGATTTCTCTATCTTAAACTGACTGATATCTCTAGCTTAAACTGACAGATTTCTCTATCTTAAACTGATACCTCTAGCTTAAACTGACAGATTTCTCTATCTTAAACTGACTGATATCTCTAGCTTAAACTGACAGATTTCTCTATCTTAAACTGACTGATACCTCTAGCTTAAACTGACAGATTTCTCTATCTTAAACTGACTGATACCTCTAGCTTAAACTGACAGATTTCTCTATCTTAAACTGACTGATATCTCTAGCTTAAACTGACAGATTTCTCTATCTTAAACTGACTGATATCTCTAGCTTAAACTGACAGATTTCTCTATCTTAAACTGACTGATACCTCTAGCTTAAACTGACAGATTTCTCTATCTTAAACTGACTGATATCTCTAGTTTAAACTGACAGATTTCTCTAGCTTAAACTGATACCTCTATCTTAAACTGACTGATATCTCTAGCTTAAACTGACTGATATCTCTAGCTTAAACTGACATATCTTGCTTAAACTGACTGATGTCTCTATTTTAAACTGACTGATATCTCTATCTTAAACTGAATGATATCTCTATCTTAAACTGACTGATATCTCTATCTTAAACTGAATGATATCTCTATCTTAAACTGACTGATATCTCTATCTTAAACTGACGGATTTCTCTAGCTTAAACTGACTGATATCTCTAGCTGAAACTGACTGATATCTCTAGCTTAAACTGACTGATATCTCTAGCTTAAACTGACTGATATCTCTAGCTTAAACTGACGGATTTCTCTATCTTAAACTGACGGATTTCTCTTGCTTAAACTGACTGATATCTCTAGCTTAAACTGACTGATATCACTAGCTTAAACTGACTGACATATCTTGCTTAAACTGACTGATGTCTCTATTTTAAACTGACTGATATCTCTATCTTAAACTGAATGATATCTCTATCTTAAACTGACTGATATCTCTATCTTAAACTGACAGATTTCTCTAGCTGAAACTGACTGATATCTCTAGCTTAAACTGACTGATATCTCTAGCTTAAACTGACGGATTTCTCTATCTTAAACTGACTGATATCTCTAGCTTAAACTGACTGATATCTCTAGCTTAAACTGATATCTCTAGCTTAAACTGACGGATTTCTCTAGATTAAACTGACTGATATCTCTAGCTTAAACTGACTGATTTCTCTAGTTTAAGCTGATGGATTTCTCTAGCTTAAACTGACAGATTTTTTATCAGATTTTTGTATTATGATATTACAATGAAAAATGTGTGTGTCAATAGACGGTTAAGGTCTAACTATCTATACTCCACATGCAGTGGCCTCATCCCATCCATTCCTCTAACTAGCCAGTCTATTCTCCTATCCACCCACTGGCTGCTCACATCATCTGTTTTGCTGCATCGGCTCATTCATCACTATAGCAGTGGAGCATAGAGCTCTTTAAGTTGCATAAAACACAATGTCGCCAGAGCACCCAGATCTCCTGCTCCGCCGGGTGATGAATGGGGACCTCACAGATAGAGTATCTTTAGAGATGATGACGGAGCAACACCTGTCACTTCACATCACATGCACTCTCTGTCTGGAGGCAGGAAGGAACCAAAGGCTTCATACGCATTCTTAAGAACAGCAACAGTGTCACTACCTTTTCACTGCTTATCTTTTCAATTGAAACTGCTTTTAGAGTTTAATGATTATATAGTTTAACGCATTAAGACAGATAGGTGAAGCCTGAGTCTTTATTTTCTTTGAGTCTTTTCTCCAATAAGTTTATATTGTATAAACAGAGATGTAATGATTGATAAGTTTATATTGTATAAACAGAGATGTAATGATCCTTCAGAGATGATGAGGGAGCAACAGTAGTCACTTCACATGCAGCCACTGGCTGGAGGCAGGAAGCAGCCACAGGCTTCAGATCCGCATTCTTCAGAACAGTATACCAACTACCTTTTTAACTGCTTATCTTGGGACTCTTCTACACTGTCCCTTTTTAGTACTTATAATAGACATGCATAGGACTTATTTTCGACTGAGCTGACATATGCAACGTTTACTGTGAATGAAGTCTCCGCTAAAGTTGGAACATTGCCTTCAAATTCAATCACGCTGTAAAACTGAAGTTCTGCGATGCTGATTGAATAGAGACCCTAGTTTGTATACTGTATTGTAAGGATCTTTATATTGAGTGCTTAAGGTACTGCTTGAGGTACTTCTGATCTACTGAACAAAAATATAAATGCAACATGTAACAATTTCAACTATTTTACTGTGTTACACTTCATATAAGGAAATCCGTCAATTGAAGTAAATTCCTTAGGCACTAATCTATGGATTTCACATGACTGAGCAGGCCAGGGGTGGGCCTATGCCCTCCCAGGCCCACCCCTGGCTGCGCCCCTGCCCAGTCAAATTAGTTTTTCTGCACTTTAATACAGAGAAATACTCCTCAGTTTCCTCAGCTGTCCAGGTGGATGTAAACAAATTTGTTCACAAAATTTGAGAGAAATAAGCTTTTTGTGTATATGGAACATTTCTGGGATCTTTTATTTCAGCTCATGAAACATGGGACCGACACTTTACATGTTGCATTTATTTTTTTGTTCAGTATATTTGCTTTTTGTGGTTTGTGTGAATATTTATTATTTTAAAAGCTCACACTTACTTTTAAGTCACAAAATGCATTGAAGATTTCTGCAGTGCAGTAAGTGGCTGGAGATTTGCTTTGGGAAATAGAACATTCTCCTCTGTGAGCCAAGAACTGGTGATATGAGTTGCATGCTGTCCTCATTTCTATGCCCTACATATTCTGAAACATCTGGGAAAATAATACACTACTGTTAAATGGAAAAACCTTCCAGATGTTTGTGTGTGTGTGTGTGTGTGTGTGTGTGTGTGTGTGTGTGTGTGTGTGTGTGTGTGTGTACGTCTGTGTGTGTATGTGTACGTCTGTGTGTGTGTATGTATGTGTGTGTGTGTGTGTGTGTGTGTGTGTGTGTGTGTGTGTGTGTGTGTGTGTGTGTGTGTGTGCATCTGTGTCAATCGCATCTAGACTGGAAGCTATGGTGCAACACATTTGTGACTCGTTTCAGGAAACTAGGCACATGTCGCGGGTCACTACTTCACAGGAGAGCCATTTGAACGTAAACTATTTTAAAAAAATCTAAATTCATTTTTTGGCAGAAATGCCTTCTGGATCATGTGCCTTAATAACAAACTTGCATGCCATATGTCAATATGAATAAAATGGTTAAATTACGAGCCTAGTTGGTTAAGCCACAGTAAAAGACAGCAACCTTCCCGATAGCCATGATTGGCTGAGATAATGAGTGGGCTGGACATGCCGAGAGATGAGTTCGGATTGGTCTGCCATATAGCACACTTTTGTCTAGTTGAGCTGGTCAGTATGTGTAGGTAATACTTTCTAACGCTGCTTTAAAAAAAATATATATATTGCGTAGTAGAACTGCGTAATTGTTGCTCTCAACTTTCTGGAGGACCGAGCTTGAAATCAGTGGAATTAGAGTATGATAGCTAAGGAGATGGAGAAAACACTGGTCTCCGGATTACATCTTCAAACTTAGGGCAACCATGGCATCCGTGACAGAGAGGGAGGAGCTTCCTTTCTATGATGTATACGGGTAAGATAGTCTAACTAGCAACATTTTCACATATTGCACGTTTCTAATTTTGACAGAAAGTCATTTTAATTTCAAGTTAAAGAGTACTGTTAGCTAGCTAGCTAACGTTAGCTGGCTGGCTCGCTAGCTAACGTTACGTGTATGAGCTTATTATTCATATCTCAGAGCCATTTTCTTTTCTAGTTATAGCCACATTTTTGCTAGCTAACATTGAACCTGGTTGGTTAGCTACCTGCAGATTCATGCAGTGTAGTAACGTCATGAGTTTGGATTATGGTTCATTGTTTAGCTAGCTATACATGTCTTAACAAAAGACTCCACTATGCAAGTATCCATTTCAATAGAATGTCACTGCAACAACTATTGATAGAAGTAGCAGCCTAACTGACAAATTTACGAACAATCAACACCCGTTGAATATGGCTGGTGTCAGTAAACGTTGGCAAAAAAGCATAAATTGTTGCCAGCAACACAGTTTCAGTCAGCAACTTTCTTTGATATGAAAGGCAAGTATGTCTATTTCACCATCTGCCCATTTTGTTGGTAAAATACAAGGTAGTTTAAACACTGTGTCTTTTAATGATCCAATACGTAATATGGTACAGTTGTCATAATAAGGTTTTAGTCCAGTGCGGCTAGAAAAGTGATCAAGATCTTCAATGAGACAGTGCAGGAATCCAGATTGCAGACTTAAGAAAAAACTTGAGTCATCGGCATATATTGACATATTTTTATCCACTGGATTTCTAACTCCTTAATGTTCTTGTTGGATCTAGTAAATAGCATTTCAATGGCATAGGTAATTTTCATGACAGGTATTGTAAAATCATAAATATATGCAATAAAGTTAGTTTGTGTTGGCCACAGTCTCACACAGTGCTATAATTATCCTGAGAGATACATTAAGGAATGCACATAGGGGTTTAAGAGAGTTGACAATATGATCATAGGGCATGTATGTGTATTATTTTTCTAATAAACTGTTATATAATCCTAGGGCATGTCCACCTGGGGACGGGCAGCCATCTAGCTGTGTGTGATCATTAAAAATGAAGAAAAGTCCTATAGATACCGCCCTGGGTGTAGTGAGGAAGCGTACCACCGGGGGCATGCACAGGTAGGCAAGAAAAGACCTATGATACCGCTGTAATTGTGTCTGAGGAAGTGAATCAATTACAGGACTGCTTGGGTAGGCACCCTGTGATACCGCTCTTTTTGTATCAAATAAGAGGACTGCTTGGACAGGGAAAAATCCTATGTAATACCACTTCTCTGTGTCTGTGGAAGTGTATCAGAGAAGGGCCGAATTTGTAGGTAGTTTAGGAAAACATAAGAAGGGTGAAAGAGTGTGCAAGAGTGTGAAAGGCTTCTGACCAACATGGGGAAGGAGAGAACGCACCTCTCCCTGATAATCACTATTAGTGTGACCCGGCAGAGAGTGTGTGTCTGTGCTATCTGTGAGTGTGTGAGTGGAACAGAAACCAGGGGTGCACATGGGAGCGAGGGACACAGCATTCCGGATCCTCCAAGGGGGGCCCTGAAGTTTATGTGTAGATAAGTGGGGAAGGGAATAATTCTGGACCAGGTGTAATTTAAAAGCATAGGGAAGGTGTTTTTCTTTTGACAGGGACACTGAGTGTGACACTGTTAGACGAAGAAAGGAAAGAAAGATAAGATATACTGGACTGAGTTCATGAAATGGGAAAGAGAGCCAGACAAGTTCACACAAAGACCTGAGATAGCCATTTCGGGGAAAGCCCCGTCAGAATATGTTAGAGAGTGAGAAAGAACAGGAAGGACAATGAGAGAGAGTTTCCCCCTCCGTTCTTCTTCTCCTACTCTCTACCCAGTGCCTGTGGCTGCGGCTGTCCACCTCCCTCCCCCACCTCCATCTGATCCAAACAACCCAGTGGACGACCTCACTCTACACCCCAATGGGCCTCCTCCCCCAACTTCACAGTTCACTCCTGTGCCTCCCCTCACGTATGAGTCTCCCCTAGTAGCAGCAGTGGTGGACAAATTGCTCTCTGGACCGGCCATGCTGGTGGTGGGGATAACGTCAACTCCCAGACCACAGAGGAGGGGTGCGGAGAGGGGAGGCAGACACGCTGACAGAAAGAGTTACAACCTGTTCCTCAAGGGTGCTCCCCCAACCAGCCCAGATGACGATAAGACTCAGACTACAAGCTGCTCAGCTGACATTCATCCAGGGGGCCGCACTGGCAGCTGCTGAAGGGGTGCGAGGGAAACAATGAAAACTATAGGGGCTTCAGGCCTCCCATTCAGAGAGCATGTAACTATGCCTGAGTTTTGTGACTGGTATTACACATGGGACGTTGATAATGAGGTGCCCAATATTGCTGGTGTTTTCTCAATGGATAAAACCCATTGGGGCCACGAGGGCAGTTTCATGTCTTACATTGCACTTCCCATTCATCACAATTGACAAAAGACCTGAGATATGAGAATAAATGGCTGTTAGAGAGTATAGCGTCAGAATCTGTACACTGTGAGGGTTTGTATTGTAGCAGTGATTTCTGTGCTTTAGGGGTTAATCTACATGTGCACAACGTGTCCCTGGCAAACTCACGAAGAGTTGAGTGGGAGGATACTGGGGTTTGGATAAAGGGCCTGGTCAATGCTGTTTATTGGGAGATGGGTTCAGATGGGTCAACTTACTCACCCAGCACACTGACATATTGTTACCCCCTCAACTGGAACACAGCTCTTGAAAGGGGTGTGCATGGACTTGATCAGGCCTCCTTTGTTACCAATATCATGCTTTTGAGTGAGGACTCGGCCCTTGTGAGAGGGGTCCCTGATTGCCTATGGGCAAGGGATAAGTATAGATAGATAGATGCTGTCTCCATGTCTGGGTCTCCCTGTGCACATTCTAAACCCTTTCAATCTGTGAGAGGAATGGTTTATGTCTTCTGTGTTGACTCAGGCTCAATACAGCTACATTGTTACCAACTAAGGACAGGAGAAACCCACGACTGCACAGTGCTGGTGGAGCTTGTATCTAAACCAAGGTCAGATTTGACTAATGCCCCTTTGCAGAATGCTGATTTGGAAATATTTTTTAGATGGCTCTGCTCAGAAGTCTGAGAAAAGAGAACCACTTGTTGTCCATGCTGTAACAACAGCAGAAACCACACTCAAAAGTGCTAAATTGCCACTAGTTCTCTCAGCACAAGCAGCAGAGCTGTTTGCTCTCAAACTGGCTTGTATATTGGCTAAGGCCCAAACAGTCACCATTTATACTAACTTGATTTTGGTACATTGTGACAACTAGTGTGGGTTCCTCACATCCTCAAATTGTTAATAAGCTATTCTTCTCCCCTCTGAAATTGCTGTTTGTACATGTTTGGCATATACTAACTCATTTGACCCTGTGTTAGATGGTTTCACTAACTGCTCATGAGTTTTTCTCTGACTTACAAACTACTGTAGGTCCTGTTGAATTCAGGAAGTACGTAATTGTTTCCCCTACCTTGCTAAGTTGACACATGTACCATGTGTCAAAGGGGGGAGTGTTAGATTTTGTGAATCGTTTAATATTTTTGTTCACCTGGTAAAGTAATGTTAGACAGAAAGACAGAGGTAGAGACTGTAAAATGGAAAGTCAGGTATTTGAAGGGGAATGTACTGGGTGATGGTGATTGAGAGGGCTTCTGAGTTACAGTTAATGTACTGGGTGATGGTGATTGAGAGGGCTTCTGAGTTACAGTTAATGTACTGGGTGATGGTGATTGAGAGGGCTTCTGAGTTAGTTAATGCACTGGGTGATGGTGATTGAGAGGGCTTCTGAGTTAGTTAATGCACTGGGTGATGGTGATTGAGAGGGCTTCTGAGTTAGTTAATGTACTGGGTGATGGTGATTGAGAGGGCTTCTGAGTTAGTTAATGTACTGGGTGATGGTGATTGAGAGGGCTTCTGAGTTAGTTAATGTACTGGGTGATGGTGATTGAGAGGGCTTCTGAGTTAGTTAATGTACTGGGTGATGGTGATTGAGAGGGCTTCTGAGTTAGTTAATGCACTGGGTGATGGTGATTGAGAGGGCTTCTGAGTTAGTTAATGTACTGGGTGATGGTGATTGAGAGGGCTTCTGAGTTACAGTTAATGCACTGGGTGATGGTGATTGAGAGGGCTTCTGAGTTACAGTTAATGTACTGGGTGATGGTGATTGAGAGGGCTTCTGAGTTAGTTAATGCACTGGGTGATGGTGATTGAGAGGGCTTCTGAGTTAGTTAATGTACTGGGTGATGGTGATTGAGAGGGCTTCTGAGTTACAGTTAATGCACTGGGTGATGGTGATTGAGAGGGCTTCTGAGTTAGTTAATGTACTGGGTGATGGTGATTGAGAGGGCTTCTGAGTT
>CM042410.1:5450234-5565234 GCA_023634145.1 Thymallus thymallus
CAAATAAAGATTCCATTACCATGAACCACGTTACGATTTGGTTAATAACAAACCTATACACCATCCACAACCTGTGGTTACAGGAATAATAATAACATTGTGCCAAACCCTCTTATGGCCTGATCGTACTACCATCTATCTATCTATCTATCTATCTATCTATCTATCTATCTATCTATCTATCTATCTATCTATCTATCTATCTATCTATCTATCTATCTATCTATCTATCTATCTATAACACTATGTATTTTACTGTGGGCAGAATGGCTTCTACTCTTCTACACCTACTATTACAGTATAGACAATATAATGTAACTCAGTGTACATATGACCTTTGGCTGTATGGTAATCAAATGCATACATGAATATGCATATGTAATATTTGTAGGTATAACATGAATGTGCATATGTAATATGTGTAGGTATAACATGAATATGCATATGTAATATGCGTAGGTATAACATGAATGTGCATATGTAATATGTGTAGGTATAACATGAATATGCATATGTAATATGTGTAGGTATAACATGAATATGCATATGTAATATGTGTAGGTATAACATGAATATGCATATGTAATATGTGTAGGTATAACATGAATATGCATATGTAATATGTGTAGGTATAACATTAATATGCATATGTAGCATGTGTAGGTATAACATGAAATAAAAGCTCAACATTTGTATGTAAGGTGTTACATAAATATTGTGAATATGAGTGTCATGTAATTGATATATCAGAAAGAACACTGACATGAAACCAAGTCTTTGTTTCATTCTTCCAAGGATCCATTCTCTTTAGATTGTTTGGTATTTTGTTCCTGACTGTAGACTACTAAAGGATTCTCATCAAATACAACATCATCCTCCCCTCCATTGAGCCAAATAAACAGTTGGACCCACCTATCCTTTTAATAACAGTTATTATAGTTAAACAAATGATCAGATCACCCAGGATTGGAGTGATAGTGATTTTTCTATCCTCAAGGACCCAGCCGGGCTGTTGGTTGGTTCATTTCCATTCAGAGAATTTAGGAAATGCAAATGATGACTGTCTATTCTGCAGCGCAATGTCTGTCTCTCAACATTCTATCTGATTCTGAAGCTGTGCTCCAATGTGTTAATTCACTCATCTCAGGTTCTCTCTGATTGCTGCATGTTGATAGTCACTGTTTTCCTTCCTACTGCCTCTTCATTACTGGGTATTCTCTCTCTCTCTCTCTCTCTCTCTCTCTCTCTCTCTCTCTCTCTCTCTCTCTCTCTCTCTCTCTCTCTCTCTCTCCCTCCCTCCCTCTCTCTCTCTCTCTCTCTCTCTCTCTCTCTCTCTCTCTCTCTCTCTCTCTCTCTCTCTCTCTCTCTCTCTCCCTCTCTCTCTCTCTCTCTCTCTCTCTCTCTCTCTCTCTCTCTCTCTCTCTCTCTCTCTCTCTCTCTCTCTCTCTCTCTCTCTCTCTCTCTCTCTCTCTCTCTCTCTCTATCCCTCTCCCTCTCTCTCTCTCTCTCTCTCACTTCTATTCAATTCAATTCAAGGGGCTTTATTGGCATGGGAAACATATGTTAACATTGCTGAAGCAAGTGAAGTAGATAATAAACAAAAGTGAAATAAACAATAAAAATTAACAGTAAACATTATGGTCACAGAAGTTAAAAAATAATAAATACATTTCAAGTGTCATATTATGTATATATACAGTGTTGTAACAATGTACAAATGGTTAGTATAAAAGGGAAAATAAATAAACATAAATATGGGTTGTATTTACAATGGTGTTTGTTCTTCACTGGTTGCCCTTTTCTTGTAGCAACAGGTCACACATCTTGCTGCTGTGATGGAACACTGTGGTATTTCGCCCAGTAGATATGGGAGTTTATCAAAATTGGATTTGTTTTCAAATTCTTTGTGGATCTGTGTAATCTGAGGGAAATATGTGTCTCTAACATGGTCATACATTTGGCAGGAGGTTAGGAAGTGCAGCTCAGTTTCCACCTCATTGTGTGGGCAGCGTGCACATAGCCTGTCTTCTCTTGAAACCAGGTCTGCCTACGGCGGCCTTTCCCAATAGCAAGGCTATGCTCACTGAGTCTAGTTTGCTTTGCTTTTTTGTTAATTCTTTCCAATGTGTCAAGTAATTATCTTTTTGTTTTCTCATGATATGGTTGGGTCTAATTGTGTTGTTGTCCTGGGGCTCTGTGGGGTCTGTTTGTGTTTGTGAACAAAGCCCCAGAACCAGCTTGCTTAGGGGACTCTTCTCCTGGTTCATCTCTCTATAGGTGATGGTTTTGTTATGGAAGGTTCGGGAATCGTTTCCTTTTAGGTGGTTGTAGAATTTAACGGCCCTTTTCTGGATTTTGATAATTAGCGGGTATCGCCCTAATTCTGCTCTGCATGCATTATTTGGTGTTTCTCGTTGTACACAGAGGATATTTTTGCAGAATTAGTTTGGTGTTTGTCCCAGTTCTTGGTTGGTGAGGGGACCCCAGACCTCACTACCATTAAGGGCAATGGGTTCTATAATGGATTGAAGTATTTTTTGCCATATTCTAATTGGTTTGTTTAGTCCAAGGTATGTATAGTTTTTGTGTGCTCTAGGGCAACAGTGTCTAGATAGAATTTGTATTTGTGGTCCTGGCAACTGGACCTTTTTTGGAACACCATTATTTTGGTCTTACTGAGATTTACTGTCAGGGCCCAGGTCTGACAGAATCTGTGCAGAAGATCTAGGTGCTGCTGTAGGCCCTCCTTGGTTGGTGACAGAAGCACCAGATCATCAGCAAACAGTTGACATTTGACTTCAGATTCTAGTAGGGTGAGGCCGGGTTCTGCAGACTCTTGTGCCCTCACCAATTTGTTGATAATATGTTGAATAGGGTCCGACTACCCTCTGGAAAGGGTAGTCGGACCGCACACTTGTTGTTTGTGTACATGGATTTGATAATGTTGTGTGTTTTCCCCCAACAACGTATAGCAGACCCAGACACTCATGAGAATGTGTTTTAAAAAGAAAAACGATTACGTATTCCTGCGCCTGTTTCCCGATCCTCTATACGACGTGACAGATTTGATGGATTCTTCAATGACATTGAGCTGATTTCTGACGTGCTGTTCCTTCTTTTTCCGTAGTGTATTTCTGTATTGTTTTAGTTATTCACCATAGTGAAGCGTAGACTCAGGTTTTCTGGGTTTCTCAATTTCTTTCTTAGTTTTTTACATTCTTCATCAAACCATTTGTCATTGTTGTTCATTTAGATTTGATCGGGAAGCTGAGAGGTCAGATAAAACAGTTTAGATTTTCTACTGCCTAGTTTACACCTTCACTATTACAGTGGAACGTTTGGTCCAGGAAGTTGTCTAAAAGGGATTGAATTTGTTGTTGCCTAATTGGTTTTTGGTAGATTTCAACACTACTTTCCTTCCATCTATAGCATTTCTTAATATTACTCAGTTCCTTTGGCTTTGATGCCTCATGATTAAGTATTACTCTGTTCAAGTAGACTGTGAATTTGCTGTGATATGATAGGGGTGTCAGTGTGCTGACTGTGAACACTTTGAGAGACTCTGGGTTGAGGTCAGTGATAAAGTAGTCTACAGTACTACTGCCAAGAGATGAGCTATATGTGTACCTACCGTAGGAGTCCCCTTGAAGCCTACCATTGACTATGTACAGACCCAGCATCCGACAGACTGCAGGAGTTGTGACCCAATTTTCTTGGTTATGTTGTCGTAGTTGTGTCTAGGGGGGCATATGGGGGAGGGAATGCTATCACCTCCAGGTAGGTGTTTGTCCCCTTGTGTGCTGAGGGTGTCAGGTTCTTGTCCAGTTCTGGTCCTGGGCCTGGAAATGATTGATTTCCCCCTCCAGGATGGAGAAGCTGTCTTCATTAAAGTATGGGGATTCTATTGGGGGATATAGGTAGCACACAGGAGGACATTTTTCTCTGTTATGATAATTTCCTTGTTAATTTCTAGCCAGATGTAAAATGTTCCTGTTTTGATTAATTTAATAGAGTGAGTTAGGTCTGCTCTAGAGTAAATTAGCACACCCCCTCTCTTCCCTGTTTCACACCTGGTAGTTTGGTGGATGGGACTACCAGCTCTCTGTAACCTAGAGGGCAACCAGTGGGTTTGTCTCCTCTATACCATGTTTCTTTCCGGATGACAATATCTGTATTTCCGATTTCTTTGGTGAACTCCAGGTTCCTACTCTTTAGGCCAAAGTCAGATGACCTCAGGCCTTGGATATTCCAGGATGAGATAGTGAAGGCTTTGTGTTCCATAAAGTGTCCAATGTTGTTGGTTGTGTGGTTTGGCCTCAGGCCTCTCTCTCTCTCTCTCTCTCTCTCTCTACAGATGTAGGATCTTTATTTGATCACTCTTTTGTTGCTGACATTTTAAAAAGATTCCACTTTGACATTTGAGACTTGATTTGCCCTAATGAAAAATATATATCAAGCCCTACAAAAATGTCCATTAATTAAATCCACATAATAATTCACATTTCTTGTTGCTGCAGGATTATTTTCCCGCTATAGCAAACTGGCTCAAATTTGGATCCTTCATATGTGTATCTCTATCTCTCCAGGAGTTGAGCACAAATTACTTTGGGTAATAATGAGAAGTGGTTAGAATTCCAAACATTTATTTCATGGAGTCCTCTGATGGTTGTTCAAGTACTATGAATGATGAACAAAAAGAAGCAATACATCAACAAGCTCTGACGACCCAATTAAGAGAGGCTGTCTGTCAAACTAATGTTCACTTCACTCTACTTACTCTCTAAACAGGTACAGGATGAGCCATCAGCACTTTAGCAGAGAGAGATATGGGCTGAAAGAGAGGGGTAAAGAGAGGAGAGAGAAATAGAGAGAGAGATTTGTCTGACAAGCTCTAATCATACCTTTGATTTGTAAAAAGTGAAGGTTTCAGGATTGGCTGTCATATTATGATAATATTATTGAGAAAATCATGTTTTACATTCTACAGGACAACAACTATTAGAATGTTGACAGACTGAGAACATACGTATCACTATAGGCCTGGTTTCAATTATCATACCTTTTCATAATGCTACAGACTTGGGTTCAAATAGCATGCCTTTTCATAATGCTACAGACCTGGTTTCAATTAGCATACCTTTTCATAATGCTACAGACTTGGGTTCAAATAGCATGCCTTTTCATAATGCTACAGACTTGGGTTCAAATAGAATACCTTTTCATAATGCTACAGACCTGGGTTCAAATAGCATACCTTTTCACAATGCTACAGACCTTTGTTCAAATAGCATACCTTTTCATAATGCTACAGACCTGGGTTCAAATATAATACCTTTTCTTTCAAATACTTTGAGCATTCCGTTGACCCTAGCTGAACAGCCAGATGGACAGGGTTTGAAGTTTGCCCTTTTGGGACCATTCCATTGGTTCCACTACAGCAGGGCAAGCTCATTCAGGCTCAGCTCAAGTATATAAAAAAAATCACTACTTGAAACCTGTTCTGTCTTTTGAAGCTTTGATAAACACAGCCTTGTATTCATTTTGAGTCTGATGTCTGTGTTGTCAGATCAGTGACCGACCGGTTCAATTGGGCTCAGATGAGTCCTCTCTCTCTCTCTCTCTCTCTCTCTCTCTCTCTCTCTCTCTCTCTCTCTGGACACTGACCTTGTGTTTTGCTGTGTCATTAAAAGCAGAGCCTCGTTAATGGAAAATTCCAAGTTGTTTACAAAGATGCCGACCCTGATGTGACAAACACATACTGGCTGAGTTGAACACTAAAGTTTTGTCCTTGCCATAAAACAGACACCACCAATATCTCTCTCTCTAACTATATCTCCCTTTCACTAACTCTCTCTCTCTCTCTCACACTCAGCATTATCAGCAATGCAACAACAATAATAAATAATACAAGATAATGCTAACATAAAATAAATGGCTCAGTAGAATAGAATGAACATTATAGCATCAGTATAACAGGAAGTACAACAGAGGACTGACACTGTGTTAAGAGTCAGTGTGGTGGAGGAATGGTTGCCAATCCTCACAGCCTGTGGTCTGCCCGTCAGGAAGTCCAGGATCCAGTTGCAGAGAGTGGTGTCCAGAACCAGGGTTCTGAGCTTGGAGGGAACAATAGTGTTGAATGCTGAACTCACATAGGTGTTCCTCTTGTCCAGACGTGTTACTGCCGTGTGAATAGTGATAGAAATGGCATCTTCCATGGATCTGTTGGAGTGGGTCCAGTGTGCCTGGCATGCTGGCCTTGATGTGGGCCATGCACAGCCTCTCAAAGCACTTCATGATGAGTAATACTCATTTGGTCACCTTGTTTTTCTTGGGCACTGGGACGATGGTGGTCTTATAGCCGGTGGGGACTACAGCCTGGGAGAGGGACAGGTTGAAGATGTCAGAGAAGATGCCCGCCATGTGAGTATTCACTATTTTGAGAGTTTTCCTCACATCCGCATCGGAGAGTGAAAGCACCTGGTCGTCCGGAGTAGCTAGAGTCTTCCTGGATGGCTCGGTATTGTCTGCCTCGAAGCGAGCATAGAATGTGTTAAACTCATAGACTGTGTTAAACTCAATCTCTGAATGTGCAGTGACATCCTCTCCGGAGGAATTTAATTGGTCGGCTAACAATAGGTGACAGATCAATTCCGTCATATCAGTTCAATCCAAAGGGTCAGGGGAGCTGAAGTTTGTGTGTCTAACAGATGCCTGGTGATGGTCTCTGTTTCTCTGCAGGCTATAAAGAGTCCATGAAGTGGACCAGAGAGAGACAACAAAGGCCAGACAGATTACACACCAATCTGATTCTATATGTGGACTTCACTTCTAATCAGTAGTTCTATCTGATTCTATATGTGGACTTCTCTTCTAATCAGTAGTTCTATCTGATTCTATATGTGGACTTCACTTCTAATCAGTAGTTCTATATGATTCTATATGTGGACTTCTCTTCTAATCAGTAGTTCTATCTGATTCTATATGTGGACTTCTCTTCTAATCAGTAGTTCTATCTGATTCTATATGTGGACTTCTCTTCTAATCAGTAGTTCTATCTGATTCTATATGTGGACTTCTCTTCTAATCAGTAGTTCTATCTGATTCTATAAGTGGACTTCTCTTCTAATCAGCGTAATCTGCACATAATAACATAATGATCATACACAAAGAATAAACTACTAATTAGATAAATAAAATGTTCTCCTTGATCTGTATAATCAGTATCTATTATTTGTGCCACAAACATCCAGTTATGTTGTATATCCTGTTGTATAATGTTTTGGGTTCATTGATGGTTGCATGCAACACTCACAACATGAGGTTCCTTCCCGGAATGCTATTGAGTCATGACAACACAAACAGAATTCTGTGTGTGTGCCCCGTGGGAAATCCGGGACAGAACATGCTGTGGAACTTTAATTATGCTGGAGGCAACAGAATGATTTTAACCATGCAGCTTATTTAGCATCACAGTAATATAATATACTGCCTGGCTTTTTATCTCTCCGGGCCACCATACGTTATAGCGCTTTGTTATCCAGTGTAGGCCTACTTCATTTTTTCACTGTTCCGGATGTGAGTCTATATGCTCTTAAAAGTGCTGCTCCTGGTTGGAGGGTGATATACTGTAACTCTGCATGCCCTCAATTTTAAAAGTCTGTCAAATAAATCTTGTGTGGATAGTTAGCATGCTGCTGTCAAGGGGAAGCTGTAAATACATAACGTTGTACATGTTTGAGGTGTCTGAGGAAGCCTCTGGCTTCAGCGGTGTCTGTTCAATGCTTTTTGGTTATCTCTGTTACTACAAGTAAGAATAAGAATCAAATTTTAACTCTACACACCGATAGAATTTTGCACATTTTGAGCAATTAACTCTCTTTACTACCAAAGCTGGTAATATTACAGTCCATAACATACATCATCTCATACATGTAATAGAAGCAGTTCTGAGAGTCTTGCTTGTGTGATGACTAACTTTGCGTTAGCCCTTTCTGTGAGCCATATTTGCATGATGAATAACCCTACCTCAAGCCCTGAAGACTTATGTTAGCTGCGTGAACTAATATGGCGTGCAGTGGACCCTGGGTCATATTGTCATTGACATGGGAGTTATGAAAATAACCTGGTGTTTCTTACAGTCAGGACCATGCTACCAAACAGAGATGTTATAACTCTCAGCTAAAACGGACCATGCTACCAAACAGAGATGTTTTAACTCTCAGCTAAAACGGACCATGCTACCAAACAGAGATGTTTTAACTCTCAGCTAAAACGGACCATGCTACCAAACAGAGATGTTTTAACTCTCAGCTAAAACAGACCATGCTACCAAACAGAGATGTTTTAACTCTCAGCTAAAACAGACCATGCTACCAAACAGAGATGTTTTAACTCCCAGCTATAACGTTGTGGTTTGTTACAGGAATATGTACTCTGAAATCTAGCCCACAATTCATGTTCTTTCCCTGTTCAACATACAGTGTAATGGGAAAGTATTCAGACCCCTTGACCTTTAACACATTTTGTTACGTTACAGCCTTATTCTAAAATGGAATAAAATACATTTTTTACTCATTAATCTACGCACAATAGCCCATAATGACAAACCAAAAGCAGTTAAAAAAAAATAATTGCTAACCTTATTTACATAAGTTCAGACCCTTTGCTATGATGCCCAAAATTGAGCTCAGGTGCATTCTGTTTCCATTGATCATCCTTGAGATTTTTCTACAACTTGGTTGGAGTCCAACTGTGGTAAATTCAATTGATTGGACATGATTTGGAAATAAACATTAGGTCGGGCTCAGAGACAGGATTGGGTCGAGGCACAGATCTGTGGAAGGGAACCAAAACATGTCTGCAGCATTGAAGTTGCCCAAGAACACAGTGGCCTCCATCATTCTTAAATGGAAGAAGTTTGGAAGCACCAAGTCTCTTCCTAGAGCTGGCCGCCCGGAGGTGACCAAGAACCTGATGGTCACTCTGACAGACCTCCAGAGTTCCTCTATGGAGATGAAAGAATCTTCCAGAAGGACAACCATCTCTGCAGCACTCCACCAATCAGGCTTTTATGGTAGAGTGGCCAGACTGAAGCCACTCCTCAGAAAAAGGCAAACCTGGAAGAAACCTATAATCATCCCTAAGGTGAAGCATGGTGGTGGTACCATCATGCCGTGGGGATGTTTTTCAGAGGCAGGGACTGGGAGACTAGTCAGGATCGAGGAAAAGATTAATGGAGCAAAGTACAGAGAGATCCTTGATGAAAACCTGCTCCAGAGAACTCAGAGTGCTCTGTTCAACCTGACAGAGCTTGAGAGAATCTGCAGAGAAGAATCTGAGAAATTCCCCAAAAACAGGAATGCACTGTACATAGCTATGGACCATATGACTGATTTAATAAGTACCTGACAATATGGATATTATTATTATTTTTTAACCTTTATTTAACTAGTCAAGTTAGTTAAGAACAAATTCTTATTTACAATGACGGCCTACACCGGCCAAAAAGCCCAGACGACGCTGGGCTAATTGTGCCCTATGTATAGCCCACTTTTATTTATTTTCAACATTTCTATTTGCCATTTTATATTGCACAGCATTGTAAAGTATGTTATAACCTGAAGTATGTGCTTGTGATCTTATTAATCCAAAGTTTTTTTGTCACATGCCAAATCAAGGTGTATGGGGATGTTTGGTAATTGGCTGGATGTGGTTTGATTTAAATTGCTAGTGTTTTTGTTTGGGCAGTCTGTCCATTACAACTGCACATTAGTTACCCTTGTGGAGTCACAAACTGGATGTTCGTAGGTTATATGTTTATTTAAATTTTCACTGACTATTTTGTTTTTACAGTTGTAATGTTCATAGTTTTAACTTTAATCTTCTCCCAGTTTGAAGTACCTCACCTGAAGCTCATTACTTTCCATTTCAGGTGGGATCTGCATCGCTCAGTCCTTGAAGATCCCTCACAATCACAAGCAGGAAAACTTCGACAAGATCATCAGGCTGCTTCTGGACACGCGTTACGCTCGGGCAGTCGTCCTCTTCACCTCAGATGAGGACATAAGGTATGTATCTACAAGTTGTTAGGCCTTGGAGCTAAAGCCTAGGCATTGGCCGCGTGCAAGCCCTATAACCAACATTTAAAATATTGTCTGGAATACTGAAGAGCTGCTCGGTCCTCAGGATTTAAACTGAAATGCTAAAAGACAGTTCAGGAGGTCGGCAACTGAATTCAAATCAATAATGTTTACTTTAATGCTGATGCATTTCAGAGCAGGCTCCATTGTCACAGCAATATGTATCTACTGTTCATTATATTACCAAGCATACTGTGTGACAACAAGTAAAAGCCTGTTTTATCCATACACAACAATCTATAGTCCCAGGTGGTTTATTGAAACAAAGTTTTGAACCTTTAGGTCTTTATCAAAGGGTTGGAGTGTTGTTTCAAGGACCCACATGGGAGGATAAATGATAGAACTCAGTCTGTGGAATTCTCGTTCGCTTTCTGATGAGCATTCCTTTAGCACCTGCTTTAAGACACTGAATGGGAGTACAGTATGTAAACCTTCTATTGCAGGGAGACCAACAACAACTACAAAAACAACAACAAAAACAATATCTTAACATCACTTTATTGGTCAATTGTATTATACATAGTACAGCATTATAGTATAGCATTATACATATTATAGCATTATAGTATAGCATTATACATATTATAGCATTATACATATTATAGCATTATATATATTATAGCATTATAGTATAGCATTATATTATAGCATTATAGTATAGCATTATACATATTATAGCATTATAGTATAGCATTATACATATTATAGCATTATACATATTATAGCATTATAGTATAGCATTATATTATAGCATTATAGTATAGCATTATACATATTATAGCATTATAGTATAGCATTATATTATAGCATTATAGTATAGCATTATACATATTATAGCATTATAGTATAGCCTTATACATATTATAGCATTATAGTATAGCATTATAGCATAGCATTATATTATAGCATTATACATATTAAAGCATTATATTATATCATTATACATATTATAGCATTATAGTATAGCATTATACATATTATAGCATTATAGTATAGCATTATACATATTATAGCATTATAGTATAGCATTATAGCATAGCATTATATTATAGCATTATACATATTATAGCATTATAGTATAGCATTATACATATTATAGCATTATACATATTATAGCATTATACATATTATAGCATTATATTATAGCATTATAGTATAGCATTATACATATTATAGCATTATAGTATAGCATTATACATATTATAGCATTATACATATTATAGCATTATACATATTATAGCATTATAGTATAGCATTATATTATAGCATTATAGTATAGCATTATACATATTATAGCATTATAGTATAGCCTTATACATATTATAGCATTATAGTATAGCATTATAGCATAGCATTATATTATAGCATTATACATATTATAGCATTATAGTATAGCATTATATTATAGCATTATAGTATAGCATTATACATATTATAGCATTATAGTATAGCATTATACATATTATAGCATTATAGTATAGCATTATAGCATAGCATTATATTATAGCATTATACATATTATAGCATTATAGTATAGCATTATACATATTATAGCATTATACATATTATAGCATTATACATATTATAGCATTATAGTATAGCATTATATTATAGCATTATAGTATAGCATTATACATATTATAGCATTATAGTATAGCATTATACATATTATAGCATTATAGTATAGCATTATACATATTATAGCATTATATTATAGCATTATAGCATAGCATTATATTATAGCATTATACATATTATAGCATTATAGTATAGCATTATACATATTATAGCATTATACATATTATAGCATTATAGTATAGCATTATATTATAGCATTATAGTATAGCAATATACATATTATAGCATTATAGTATAGCATTATACATATTATAGCATTATACATATTATAGCATTATAGTATAGCATTATATTATAGCGTTATAGTATAGCATTATACATATTATAGCATTATAGTATAGCATTATACATATTATAGCATTATAGTATAGCATTATATATATTAAAGCATTATATTATAGCATTATAGCATAGCATTATATTATAGCATTATACATATTATAGCATTATAGTATAGCATTATATTATAGCATTATAGTATAGCATTATACATATTATAGCATTATAGTATAGCATTATAGTATAGCATTATAGTATAGCATTATATTATAGCATTATAGTATAGCATTATAGTATAGCATTATATTATAGCATTATAGTATAGCATTATAGTATAGCATTATATTATAGCATTATATTATAGCATTATAGTATAGCATTTTAGTATAGCATTATATTATAGCATTATAAAGTGTATAGCATTATATTATAGCATTACAATATTATAGCATTATAATATTATATTATTAAAGTGTTATATTATAGTATTATATTATAGCATATTGTTATAGCATTATAGTATAGCATTATAGTATAGCATTATACATATTATAGCATTATATTATAGAATTATAGCATAGCATTATATTATAGCATTACACATATTATAGCATTACAGTATAGCATTATATTATAGCATTATAGTATAGCATTATATTATAGCATTATATTATAGCATTATATTATAGCATTATAGCATAGCATTATACATATTATAGCATTATAGTATAGCATTATATTATAGCATTATATTATAGCATTATATTATAGCATTATATTATAGCATTATATTATAGCATTATAGTATAGCATTATACATATTATAGCATTATAGTATAGCATTATAGTATAGCATTATAGTATAGCATTATATTATAGCATTATATTATAGCATTATAGTATAGCATTATACATATTATAGCATTATATTATAGCATTATAGTATAGCATTATAGTATAGCATTATATTATAGCATTATATTATAGCATTATAGTATAGCATTATACATATTATAGCATTATATTATAGCATTATATTATAGCATTATAGTATAGCATTATACATATTATAGCATTATAGTATAGCATTATACATATTATAGCATTATAGTATAGCATTATACATATTATAGCATTATAGTATAGCATTATAGTATAGCATTATATTATAGCATTATATTATAGCATTATACATATTATAGCATTATATTATAGCATTATACATATTATAGCATTATAGTATAGCATTATACATATTATAGCATTATATTATAGAATTATATTATAGAATTATAGTATAGCATTATATTATAGCATTATATTATTATAGTATTATATTATTGTATTATATTATAGCATATTGTTATAGCATTATAGTATAGTAGTACAATATTACAGCGTTATATTATAGTATTATATTATAGTATTATATTATAGCATAATATTATATCATTATAGTATGGCAATATAGTAAAGTATTATATTATAGTATTATATTATAGCTTTATATTATAGCATTATAGTATAGCATTATATTATTATATTTTAGCATTGTAGTATTATATTATAGCATCATATTAAAACATTACAGCCTTGATACTGTGGTATCAAGAACTTGTGATATTGGATTAATTCAATGTGTGAAACAAAATGAAGATCCTACATGAGTTACTTTAGTGTAATTGATCTGTAGTTCCACATCAAAACGGATACTACAATATGACTAACTTCCTGGTCTCATTTGAGGAAACACCTCTTCACACTAGCTCTCTCTGTTCAGACAAAACAGAGCGTAAGACAAAATAGAACAGAAAGAACTACGTTACTAAGGAGTTCGACTGGGTGATATAGAACTATATACTGTTTGAATAACTTTGCTGTGAATTTTGTGTGTGTTTCAATGTTGTCTTGGTGGGCTTGGGAGTATGCATATTAAAAATAGACATTTCCTTTGCAAGATGGACTATATCCTATCCTATCCTGTCCTATCGTATCGTATTATATTCTATTAAGTCATCTATGTGTCTGGTTGCAGGGGTATCCTGAATGCCAGTAAAAGGGCGGACCAGGTGGGTCATTTCCTGTGGATTGGTTCAGATAGCTGGGGAGCCAAGAACAGCCCTATCCATCAGCTAGAGGAAGCAGCAGTGGGAGCTGTCACTATCCTGCCAAAAAGAGCAACCATTGCCGGTAGGTTGGGCCTGTAGAAACATCATGCTCAGATTTACTTTTTGTGAAGAGAAAAAAGCTGTCAGCCTGCCTGCCTGCCTGCCTGCCTGCCTGCCTGCCTGTCTGTCTGTCTGTCTGTCTGTCTGTCTGTCTGTCTGTCTGTCTGTCTGTCTGTCTGTCTGTCTGTCTGTCTGTCTGTCTGTCTTCACTATTTGAGATTCATAGAACAACTTCCTAATATTGAGTTGAACCCCCTTTTGCCCTCAGAACAGCCTTCAACAGTGATGCCGGCAGATGTTGACACCAATGCTTCCCACATTTGTCAAGTTGGCTGGATGTCCTTTTGGTGATGGGCCAGTCCTGACACACACAGGAAACTGTTGAGTGTGAGAAATCCTGCAGCGTTGCAGTTCTTGACACACTCAAACTGGTGTGCCTGGCACCTACTACCATACCCCGTTTAAAGGCACTTAAATCGTGTATCTTGTCCATTCACCCTCTGAATGGCACACATACACAATCCATGTCTCAATTGTCTCAAGGCATAACATTCCTTCTTTAACCTGTCTCCTCCCCTTCATCTACACTGACTGAAGTGGATTTAACAATATATTGGCATGGTGTATGAGCGATGGGATGTCGTTAGGTGTATGAGCGATGGGATGTCGTTAGGTGTATGAGCGATGGGATGTCGTTAGGTGTATGAGCGATGGGATGTCGTTAGGTGTATGAGCGATGGGATGTCGTTAGGTGTATGAGCGATGGGATGTCGTTAGGTGTATGAGCGATGGGATGTAGTTAGGTGTATGAGCGATGGGATGTAGTTAGGTGTATGAGCGATGGGATGTCGTTAGGTGTATGAGCGATGGGATGTTGTTAGGTGTATGAGCGATGGGATGTTGTTAGGTGTATGAGCGATGGGATGTCGTTAGGTGTATGAGTGATGGGATGTCGTTAGGTGTATGAGCGATGGGATGTCGTTAGGTGTATGAGCGATGGGATGTCGTTAGGTGTATGAGTGATGGGATGTCGTTAGGTGTATGAGTGATGGGATGTCGTTAGGTGTATGAGCGATGGGATGTAGTTAGGTGTATGAGCGATGGGATGTCGTTAGGTGTATGAGCGATGGGATGTCGTTAGGTGTATGAGCGATGGGATGTAGTTAGGTGTATGAGCGATGGGATGTCGTTAGGTGTATGAGTGATGGGATGTCGTTAGGTGTATGAGTGATGGGATGTCGTTAGGTGTATGAGCGATGGGATGTCGTTAGGTGTATGAGCGATGGGATGTCGTTAGGTGTATGAGTGATGGGATGTCGTTAGGTGTATGAGTGATGGGATGTTGTTAGGTGTATGAGTGATGGGATGTCGTTAGGTGTATGAGCGATGGGATGTCGTTAGGTGTATGAGCGATGGGATGTCGTTAGGTGTATGAGTGATGGGATGTCGTTAGGTGTATGAGTGATGGGATGTCGTTAGGTGTATGAGTGATGGGATGTCGTTAGGTGTATGAGCGATGGGATGTCGTTAGGTGTATGAGTGATGGGATGTTGTTAGGTGTATGAGTGATGGGATGTCGTTAGGTGTATGAGCGATGGGATGTCGTTAGGTGTATGAGCGATGGGATGTCGTTAGGTGTATGAGTGATGGGATGTCGTTAGGTGTATGAGTGATGGGATGTCGTTAGGTGTATGAGTGATGGGATGTCGTTAGGTGTATGAGCGATGGGATGTCGTTAGGTGTATGAGCGATGGGATGTCGTTAGGTGTATGAGTGATGGGATGTCGTTAGGTGTATGAGTGATGGGATGTCGTTAGGTGTATGAGTGATGGGATGTCGTTAGGTGTATGAGCGATGGGATGTCGTTAGGTGTATGAGCGATGGGATGTCGTTAGGTGTATGAGCGATGGGATGTCGTTAGGTGTATGAGCGATGGGATGTCGTTAGGTGTATGAGTGATGGGATGTCGTTAGGTGTATGAGTGATGGCCACCAGTGGTCAGTATTAAAGTAGATCACAACCTCTCTGATTGTCTCTCTTAATGCCAAATTGTACCCTATTCCCTATATAGTGCACTACTTTAAACCAGGGCCCATACAAGTGTTGATCAGGCTCTGGTCAAAGGTAGTGCACTAAATTGGGTTTAGGGTACCATTCAGGCCGTATTCCTGCAGGGTAAAGTCTACTACTGAGTGAGAGTCGATGCTCCGTGCCCTAGCCTTCCAAAACTCAAGTCAGAAATGCAAGATGAAACTGTGGGACTCTGAGTTGGAGTTGTTGGAGTCTGTAACCTTGAGCCAGTGGGTGTAATTGGTCATGGGAGAGCCCACAGGTGCCAAGTTAAGAAATGGTCTCCCTTTGATGTTTCCAGCGATAGTTTTTTTATATTATTTTTTGACAAAATGATTTATGGAAATGGGTGTTTCTGGGGCCCTTGGGTTGGAGGGAGAGAGAGGACGCACAGAACACATACAGGGACCCCGTCATAGAGACACATTTAGTTAATACAGCACCCCCAGTCATTGAGACACATTTAGTTAAAACACACAGCACCCCCAGTCATAGAGACACATTTAGTTTAAACACACAGCACCCCCAGTCATAGAGACACATTTAGTTAAAACACACAGCACCCCCAGTCATAGAGACACATTTAGTTTAAACACACAGCACCCCCAGTCATAGAGACACATTTAGTTTAAACACACAGCACCCCCAGTCATAGAGACACATTTAGTTTAAACACACAGCACCCCCAGTCATAGTTAAAACCACAGTGGAGTTTCTAGCTGACATGGCATGCTATTTCTCCTGACAAACCCAGACATAGGCGTTCTCCCGTGAGAGAGTACCAATAATAAAATCACTGTCAGATACATTTTATACATCTAGGATGATGGGACTGTGGACTGTTTGCTGTGGACTGTGGACTGGAGACTGGAGACTGTGGACCGTGGACCGTGGACAGTGTACTGTGGACTTGGACAGTTGACTTGGACCGTGGAATGTGGACTGTGGATTGTGGACCGTGGACCGTGGACTGTGGACTGTGGATTGCACTGCCTGCCTTTCTATTTCAGCCAGGTCAAGATTTCTTCTTTCAACATCGACATAATTTAGGCCACGCATCATCCACCCAAACCACCAACAATTGATGGAGATTTGTGCAGCCCAGATCCATCAGCCTAGAGCCTCCCAGCCATCACCCTTTCTTTCACTCAGCCAGGCTCCCCATCACAGCTCTGCTTGGTGCTGTGTGTATTTGTTGGTGCTGTGTGTGTGTGTGTCCAAACCCCGTAGCCATCCCGTCTTCTCTCACTCAGCCAGACAGAAACCCTGTCTCCCCCGTCATCCCTCCCTCCCTCCCTCCCTCCCTCCCTCCCTCCCTCCCTCCCTCCCTCCCTCCCTCCTTGTCCTCGTTCCTCCTCCCTCCCCCCAGTCCTCCCTTCTCCACCCTCCCTCGCTCCCTCCCTCCCTCCTTCTCCCTCTCCAGTCCTCCCTCCCTCCTTCTCCTTCTCCTTCTCCAGTCCTCCGTCCCTCCCCTATCCACCCTCCTTCTCCCTCGTCAGTCCTCCCTCGTCAGTCCTCCCTCGTTCTCCCTCCCTCCTTCCCTCCCCTGTCCTCCCTCCTTCTCCCTCCCCTGTCCTCCCTCCTTCTCCCTCCCCTGTCCTCCCTCCTTCTCCCTCCCCTGTCCTCCCTCCTCCTACCTCCCTTCCCCAGTCCTCCCCCCTCCTCCGAGATGCAGTGTGTTCTCTGGTGTGTGTGTGTGTTTTAACTAAATGTTGCTCTATGACTGAGGTGCTGTGTGTTCTCTGAAGAACTCACCCGCCCATCAAAGCTATACTCTGGGAGCAACAGAAAAACTGGAGTGGAATGTATGTCAACATGTGATGACTCCTTTAGTTATTCTCAAATACGCAGCCTTTATATTTTCTAAAAACGGATAGAAACCTGGCGATAAAATACACTAGGTGTGAATATGTTCACATGAAAGAGGTATGACGTAGTCGACTGTACAGGATAAACAGAGGCTGCGTCCCAATTGGCATCCTATTCCCTAGATAGCACCCTACTTTTGACCAGATCGCTATAAGCTCTGGTCAAATGGAGTGCACTATGCAGGGAATAGGGACAACACCAGACAGTCTGGCAGAGTGAGTATTTTGGATATCCCATTTGTCAGTCCCATATCACTAAGAGACAGCACACTCAGCTCAGACTGAAACAAAAAAATAACACAAATCCTCTATCAGCTTTCAACTGGCTTTCCTATCCTTTGTTTCAAACACAGCCCTGTGTTTCTGGTCTACCACAGTGTGTGAGGAAGATAGGTGGATTTTAATCTTTGGTCCACGTTAAAAACATCCACAAAGATTGATGTCCTTTTCTTACACTTACCTCAGCACAGACACTGCTGTGCCATTGTTGTGCATTTCAACTGGGTATTGTTATAGGAAGCATTTGGGTTTTTGCATCCAAATGATCCACTTATCCACAGTCTTCTTTATTCATTCAGTTTGGAGGACTGTGTGTTTGTGGAGATGTGACTTTCCAGTTAGCTAGCTCATTCACTGTGTGGCTGGCTTGCAGTAGTCTGGATGCAATGTTTACCAGCTAGCTAGCTTGTACTGTGTGACTGGCTTGTGATGCAAGTTATCTCTGGATGCTTGTGGATGTGTTGTGTACCAGTTACCTAGCGCTTAGCGTGTCTGCCAGCCTTGCAGTACCCTACCAGTTAGCGAGCTTGTGCTGAACTCCCACTGGCAGCCTGTCACAATAGATAGCTCTGGTGGAATTGGTAGAGCGTTCCAATTTGACAAACGATGAGAGAACGGGGAAGAGATGCTTTGAGCTGTGACACTGATCAGGTTAGCCATCCCAGCTTCTCCACATCATTTTATAGTCCTACTAGTCTGTCCTGGTCAGGTTATAGTCCTACTAGTTTGTCCTGGTCAGGTTATAGTCCTACTAGTTTGTCCTGGTCATGTTATAGTCCTACTAGTCTGTCCTGGTCAGGTTATAGTCCTACTAGTCTGTCCTGGTCAGGTTATAGTCCTACTAGTCTGTCCTGGTCAGGTTATAGTCCACTAGTCTGTCCTGGTCAGGTTATAGTCCTACTAGTCTGTCCTGGTCAGGTTATAGTCCTACTAGTCTGTCCTGGTCAGGTTATAGTCCTACTAGTCTGTCCTGGTCAGGTTATAGTCCTACTAGTCTGTCCTGGTCAGGTTAAAGTCCACTAGTCTGTCCTGGTCAGGTTATAGTCCACTAGTCTGTCCTGGTCAGGTTATAGTCCACTAGTCTGTCCTGGTCAGGTTATAGTCCTACTAGTCTGTCCTGGTCAGGTTATAGTCCTACTAGTCTGTCCTGGTCAGGTTATAGTCCTACTAGTTTGTCCTGGTCAGTTTATAGTCCTACTAGTCTGTCTTGGTCAGGTTATAGTCCTACTAGTCTGTCCTGGTCAGGTTATAGTCCTACTAGTCTGTCCTGGTCAGGTTATAGTCCACTAGTCTGTCCTGGTCAGGTTATAGTCCACTAGTCTGTCCTGGTCAGGTTATAGTCCTACTAGTCTGTCCTGGTCAGGTTATAGTCCTACTAGTTTGTCCTGGTCAGGTTATAGTCCTACTAGTCTGTCCTGGTCAGGTTATAGTCCTACTAGTCTGTCCTGGTCAGGTTATAGTCCACTAGTCTGTCCTGGTCAGGTTATAGTCCACTAGTCTGTCCTGGTCAGGTTATAGTCCACTAGTCTGTCCTGGTCAGGTTATAGTCCACTAGTCTGTCCTGGTCAGGTTATAGTCCACTAGTCTGTCCTGGTCAGGTTATAGTCCACTAGTCTGTCCTGGTCAGGTCACGTGGTGAGGAGAAGTTTTCTACCAGCTGGTTTCCTTTATCTCAAATTAGGACTTAAATTTGCATGGGACAAGATTGAATATTACATTCAGCTATTAGAATCACAGCTTGCCTCTGACTTTCACAATGACCCCCGGCTGTGTGTGTTTGTTTGGCCACTTGTTTTTGTAGGTTTTACATGAGCAGCGGGCTCTCAACTTGTCTCCCAGGAAGGTGTGAGCTCCTATCAACACCCCTCTGTCCAAACACACAGAAATGCATGCACTCATATACACATGGACGCACACACACAGCAACACCAAACCATCAATGCTGGGCCAATGTAACATTTACCAACCAGGCCCTGGATTTGATCCTATATGTTTCTACCTTGAAGTCAACCTAGAAAACTAGGTTGTTTTTCAGGGGTTAAGAGTAGTACCCTAGGTTGTAGGGGACGTGACATCACCATGGAAGACTATGATTGAGGAATAGCCACTCCTACACTATTTACAATTCACATGTTGTATAGTTATTGTACCTTTTATTACTGTATTCCAATTAATGTTGCTGTTTCATAAAATGACAGGTCAGAGAACACATACCATGTCAGTTTCCTCTGAGCTTCAGACGTTCTGTTACCTCATTTCCTGTGTGTACCTTCTACACACACACAGGACAGACACAGACACACACACACAGGACAGACACACACTCAGGACAGACACACACACACACAGGACATACACACACACACACAGGACAGACACACAAACACACAGGACAGACACACAAACACACACACATTTCTGTTATCTCTTTTTCTCTGTGTCCTTGAGCAAGGCACTTAACCTTAATTTGCTCCAAGGGCGCCGTACTACTATAAACCAGGCCCTGGATTTGATCCTATATGTTTCTACCGCCATACTCTGTAAACAGTCCAACTTCCTTCTCCAATCATCTCTTATTCTCTGTTTCTCTTTTTACACCTAATTGAAAAAATCAAGTATATTTTCTCAATACAACAACACTCTCACATATTTGTTTCAGTTCATTTATGTTATCACAGGACTTAGCTGTTTTAGAAGTGTTCATGTTATTATCACAGTGTCTTTCATGTTATTATCACAGTGTCTTTCATGTTATTATCACAGTGTCTTTCATGTTATTATCACAGTGTCTTTCATGTTATTATCACAGTGTCTTTCATGTTATTATCACAGTGTCTTTCATGTTATTATCACAGTGTCTTTCATGTTATTATCACAGTGTCTTTCATGTTATTATCACAGTGTCTTTCATGTTATTATCACAGTGTCTTCCATGTTATTATCACAGTGTCTTTCATGTTATTATCACAGTGTCTTTCATGTTATTATCACAGTGTCTTTCATGTTATTATCACAGTGTCTTTCATGTTATTATCACAGTGTCTTTCATGTTATTATCACAGTGTCTTTCATGTTATTATCACAGTGTCTTTCATGTTATTATAACAGTGTCTTTCATGTTATTATCACAGTGTCTTTCATGTTATTATCACAGTGTCTTTCATGTTATTATCACAGTGTCATGTCTCTGAATCAGAGTAGTACAGCACACAGAGGAGTGGACATCCCACAGTGTTAGCCATGTGTTGAGTCCCCAGATCACCGCTCTGATCAGAGAGATACCGTATCACACAGATAGATACATGCCTGCATCCCAAATTCCATCCTATTTCCTTTATAGTGCACTACTTTTGACCAAGGCCCTGTGTAGGGAACAGGGTGTCATTTGGGAAGCACCTATGGTGAGTGGTGAGGGATGGTGACCTGTGCTGCTGTGTTCACTGAGGGATGGTGACCTGTGCTGCTGTGTTCACTGAGGGATGGTGACCTGTGCTGCCATTCTGTTAGTATTAGTGCCTTTGTAGTGTACTACTTTTAAACAGAGCCCAATGGGTTGCCCTATAGGCCCTGGTCAAAAGTAGTGCACTTTAAACGGGATAGGGTGCCATTCAGGTGGACGTTACATCATATGTCCTACCAGCAAGCAATTCATGGCTTGTCCCTGACTGGACTCTGGTCTGGGGAGACGTGGAGTGGTAGAGCCCCTTATCTTAGTCACTCACACTGTCACGGTCAAGGTCACGGTCATGGTAACTGTCACTTTCACTGTTACTGTTACTGTCGCTGTCACTGTTACTGTTACTGTCGCTGTTACTGTTACTGTCGCTGTTACTGTTACTGTCACTGTTACTGTTACTGTTACTGTCACTGTTACTGTTACTACTACTGTTACTGTCACTGTCACTGTTACTGTTACTGTCACTGTCACTGTTACTGTTACTGTTACTGTCACTGTTAGTGTTACTGTAACTGTCACGTTCACTGTTACTGTTACTGTTACTGTTACTGTTACTGTCACTGTTACTGTTACTGTTACTGTTACTGTCACTGTTACTGTTACTGTCGCTGTTACTGTTACTGTTACTGTCACTGTTACTGTTACTGTTACTGTCACTGTTACTGTTACTACTACTGTTACTACTACTGTTACTGTCACTGTCACTGTTACTGTTACTGTCACTGTTACTGTTACTGTTACTGTCGCTATTACTGTTACTGTCACTGTTACTGTTACTGTCACTGTCACTGTCACTGTTACTGTTACTGTCACTGTTAGTGTTACTGTAACTGTCACGTTCACTGTTACTGTTACTGTCACTGTTACTGTTATTGTCACTGTTACTGTTACTGTCACTGTTACTGTTACTGTTACTGTCGCTGTTACTGTTACTGTCACTGTTACTGTTACTGTCACTGTTACTGTTACTACTACTGTTACTGTCACTTTTACTGTTACTGTTACTGTCACTGTTACTGTTACTGTCGCTGTTACTGTTACTGTCACTGTTACTGTCACTGTCACTGTTACTGTTACTGTTACTGTTACTGTCGCTGTTACTGTTACTGTCACTGTTACTGTTACTGTCACTGTTACTGTTACTGTCACTGTTAGTGTTACTGTCACTGTTACTGTTACTACTACTGTTACTGTCACTTTTACTGTTACTGTTACTGTCACTGTTACTGTTACTGTCGCTGTTACTGTTACTGTCACTGTTACTGTCACTGTCACTGTTACTGTTACTGTTACTGTCGCTGTTACTGTTACTGTCACTGTTACTGTTACTGTCACTGTTACTGTTACTGTTACTGTCACTGTTAGTGTTACTGTAACTGTCACGTTCACTGTTACTGTTACTGTCAATGTCACTGTTACTGTTACTGTTACTGTTACTGTCACTGTTACTGTTACTGTTACTGTCACTGTCACTGTTACTGTTACTGTCACTGTTACTGTTACTACTACTGTTACTGTTACTGTTACTGTCACTGCCACTGCCACTGTTACTGTCACTGTTACTGTTACTGTTACTGTTACTGTTACTGTTACTGTCCCTGTTACTGTCCCTGTTACTGTCCCTGTTACTGTCCCTGTTACTGTTACTGTTACTGTTACTGTCCCTGTTACTGTCACTGTTACTGTCACTGTTACTGTTACTACTACTGTTACTGTTACTGTCACTGTCACTGTTACTGTTATTGTTACTACTACTGTTACTGTCACTGTTACTATCACTGTTACTGTCACTGTTACTGTTACTGTTACTGTCACTGTTACTGTTACTACTACTGTTACTGTTACTGTTACTGTTACTGTCACTGTTACTGTTACTGTCACTGCAACTGCCACTGTTACTGTCACTGTTACTGTTACTGTTACTGTTACTGTCCCTGTTACTGTCCCTGTTACTGTCCCTGTTACTGTTACTGTTACTGTCCCTGTTACTGTCACTGTTACTGTTACTGTTACTACTACTGTTACTGTTACTGTCACTGTTACTGTTATTGTTACTACTACTGTTACTGTCACTGTTACTGTCACTGATACTGTCACTGTTACTGTTACTGTTACTGTCACTGTTACTGTTACTACTACTGTTACTGTTACTGTTACTGTCACTGTTACTACTACTGTTACTGCTACTGTTACTACTACTGTTACTGTCACTGTCACTGTTACTGTCACTGTTACTGTTACTACTACTGTTACTGTTACTGTCACTGCCACTGTTACTGTTACTGTCACTGTTACTGTTACTGTCACTGTTAGTGTTACTGTAACTGTCACTTTCACTGTTACTGTTACTGTCACTGTTACTGTCGCTGTTACTGTTACTGTCACTGTTACTGTCACTGTCACTGTTACTGTCACTGTCACTGTCACTGTTACTGTCACTGTCACTGTTACTGTCACTGTTACTGTTACTACTACTGTTACTGTCACTGTTACTGTTACTCTCACCGTCACTGTTACTGTTACTGTCACTGTTACTGTTACTGTTACTGTTACTGTTACTGTTACTGTTACTGTCACTGTCACTGTTACTGTTACTGTTACTACTACTGTTACTGTTACTGTCACTGTCACTGTTACTGTTACTGTTACTGTTACTGTCACTGCCACTGTTACTGTTACTGTTACTCTTACTTTTACTGTCACTGTTACTGTTACTGTTACTGTCACTGTTACTGTTACTACTACTGTTACTGTCACTGGTACTGTTACTGTTACTGTCACCGTCACTGTTACTGTCACTGTCACTGTTACTGTTACTGTCACTGTCACTGTTACTGTTACTGTTACTGTTACTGTTACTGTCACTGTTACTGTTACTGTTACTGTCACTGTTACTGTTACTACTACTGTTACTACTACTGTTACTGTCACTGTCACTGTTACTGTTACTGTCACTGTTACTGTTACTGTTACTGTCGCTATTACTGTTACTGTCACTGTTACTGTTACTGTCACTGTCACTGTTACTGTTACTGTCACTGTTAGTGTTACTGTAACTGTCACGTTCACTGTTACTGTTACTGTCACTGTTACTGTTATTGTCACTGTTACTGTTACTGTCACTGTTACTGTTACTGTTACTGTCGCTGTTACTGTTACTGTCACTGTTACTGTTACTGTCACTGTTACTGTTACTACTACTGTTACTGTCACTTTTACTGTTACTGTTACTGTCACTGTTACTGTTACTGTCGCTGTTACTGTTACTGTCACTGTTACTGTCACTGTCACTGTTACTGTTACTGTTACTGTCGCTGTTACTGTTACTGTCACTGTTACTGTTACTGTCACTGTTACTGTTACTGTCACTGTTAGTGTTACTGTCACTGTTACTGTTACTACTACTGTTACTGTCACTTTTACTGTTACTGTTACTGTCACTGTTACTGTTACTGTCGCTGTTACTGTTACTGTCACTGTTACTGTCACTGTCGCTGTTACTGTTACTGTCACTGTTACTGTCACTGTCACTGTTACTGTTACTGTTACTGTTACTGTCCCTGTTACTGTCCCTGTTACTGTTACTGTTACTGTCCCTGTTACTGTCACTGTTACTGTCACTGTTACTGTTACTACTACTGTTACTGTTACTGTCACTGTCAATGTTACTGTTATTGTTACTACTACTGTTACTGTCACTGTTACTATCACTGTTACTGTCACTGTTACTGTTACTGTTACTGTCACTGTTACTGTTACTACTACTGTTACTGTTACTGTTACTGTCACTGTTACTGTTACTGTTACTGTCACTGCAACTGCCACTGTTACTGTCACTGTTACTGTTACTGTTACTGTTACTGTCCCTGTTACTGTCCCTGTTACTGTCCCTGTTACTGTTACTGTTACTGTCCCTGTTACTGTCACTGTTACTGTTACTGTTACTACTACTGTTACTGTTACTGTCACTGTTACTGTTATTGTTACTACTACTGTTACTGTCACTGTTACTGTCACTGTTACAGTCACTGTTACTGTTACTGTTACTGTCACTGTTACTGTTACTACTACTGTTACTGTTACTGTTACTGTCACTGTTACTACTACTGTTACTGCTACTGTTACTACTACTGTTACTGTCACTGTCACTGTTACTGTCACTGTTACTGTTACTGTTACTACTACTGTTACTGTTACTGTCACTGCCACTGTTACTGTTACTGTCACTGTTACTGTTACTGTCACTGTTAGTGTTACTGTAACTGTCACTTTCACTATTACTGTTACTGTCACTGTTACTGTCGCTGTTACTGTTACTGTCACTGTTACTGTCACTGTCACTGTTACTGTCACTGTCACTGTTACTGTCACTGTCACTGTCACTGTCACTGTCACTGTTACTGTCACTGTCACTGTTACTGTCACTGTTACTGTTACTACTACTGTTACTGTCACTGTTACTGTTACTGTCACTGCCACTGTTACTGTTACTGTTACTCTTACTTTTACTGTCACTGTTACTGTTACTGTTACTGTCACTGTTACTGTTACTACTACTGTTACTGTCACTGGTACTGTTACTGTTACTGTCACCGTCACTGTTACTGTCACTGTCACTGTTACTGTTACTGTCACTGTCACTGTTACTGTTACTGTTACTGTTACTGTTACTGTTACTGTCACTGTCACTGTTACTGTTACTGTTACTACTACTGTTACTGTTACTGTCACTGTCACTGTTACTGTTACTGTTACTGTTACTACTACTGTTACTGTCACTGTTACTACTACTGTTACTACTACTGTTACTGTTACTGTCACTGTCACTGTCACTGTTACTGTTACTGTCACTGTTACTGTTACTGTTACTGTCACTGTTACTGTCACTGTCACTGTTACTGTTACTGTCACTGTTACTGTCACTGTCACTGTCACTGTCACTGTTACTGTTACTGTCACTGTTAGTGTTACTGTAACTGTCACGTTCACTGTTACTGTCACTGTTACTGTTACTGTCACTGTTACTGTTACTGTCACTGTTACTGTTACTGTCACTGTTACTGTCACTGTTACTGTTACTGTTACTGTTACTGTCACTGTTACTGTCACTGTCACTGTTACTGTCACTGTCACTGTTACTGTTACTGTCACTGTTACTGTTACTGTTACTGTCACTGTTACTGTTACCACTACTGTTACTGTTACCACTACTGTTACTGTCACTGTTACTGTTACTGTTACTGTTACTCTTACTCTTACTTTTACTGTCACTGTTACTGTTACTGTTACTGTCACTGTTACTGTTACTACTACTGTTACTGTCACTGGTACTGTTACTGTTACTGTCACTGTCACTGTTACTGTCACTGTCACTGTCACTGTTACTGTTACTGTCACTGTCACTGTTACTGTTACTGTTACTGTCACTGTTACTGTTACTACTACTGTTACTACTACTGTTACTGTTACTGTCACTGTTACTACTACTGTTACTACTACTGTTACTGTTACTGTCACTGTCACTGTTACTGTTACTAGTACTGTCACTGTTACTGTCACTGTTACTGTTACTGTTACTGTTACTGTTACTGTCACTGTTACTGTTACTGTCACTGTTACTGTTACTGTTACTGTCACTGTTACTGTTACTACTACTGTTACTGTCACTGTTACTGTTACTGTTACTGTTACTGTCACTGTTACTGTTACTGTTACTGTTACTACTACTGTTATTGTTACTGTTACTGTCACTGTTACTGTCACTGTTACTGTTATTGTTACTGTTACTGTTACTGTTACTACTACTGTTACTGTCACTGGTACTGTTACTGTTACTGTCACCGTCACTGTTACTGTCACTGTCACTGTTACTGTTACTGTCACTGTCACTGTTACTGTTACTGTTACTGTTACTGTTACTGTTACTGTTACTGTTACTGTCACTGTCACTGTTACTGTTACTGTTACTACTACTGTTACTGTTACTGTCACTGTCACTGTTACTGTTACTGTTACTGTTACTACTACTGTTACTGTCACTGTTACTACTACTGTTACTACTACTGTTACTGTTACTGTCACTGTCACTGTTACTGTTACTGTCACTGTTACTGTTACTGTTACTGTCACTGTTACTGTCACTGTCACTGTTACTGTTACTATCACTGTTACTGTTACTGTCACTGTCACTGTCACTGTCACTGTTACTGTTACTGTCACTGTTAGTGTTACTGTAACTGTCACGTTCACTGTTACTGTCACTGTTACTGTTACTGTCACTGTTACTGTTACTGTCACTGTTACTGTTACTGTCACTGTTACTGTCACTGTTACTGTTACTGTTACTGTTACTGTCACTGTTACTGTCACTGTCACTGTTACTGTCACTGTCACTGTTACTGTTACTGTCACTGTTACTGTTACTGTTACTGTCACTGTTACTGTTACCACTACTGTTACTGTTACTACTACTGTTATTGTTACTGTTACTGTCACTGTTACTGTCACTGTTACTGTTATTGTTACTGTTACTGTTACTGTTACTCTTACTCTTACTTTTACTGTCACTGTTACTGTTACTGTTACTGTCACTGTTACTGTTACTACTACTGTTACTGTCACTGGTACTGTTACTGTTACTGTCACTGTCACTGTTACTGTCACTGTCACTGTCACTGTTACTGTTACTGTCACTGTCACTGTTACTGTTACTGTTACTGTCACTGTTACTGTTACTACTACTGTTACTACTACTGTTACTGTTACTGTCACTGTTACTACTACTGTTACTACTACTGTTACTGTTACTGTCACTGTCACTGTTACTGTTACTAGTACTGTCACTGTTACTGTCACTGTTACTGTTACTGTTACTGTTACTGTTACTGTTACTGTCACTGTTACTGTTACTGTCACTGTTACTGTTACTGTCACTGTTACTGTTACTACTACTGTTACTGTCACTGTTACTGTTACTGTTACTGTTACTGTCACTGTTACTGTTACTGTTACTGTTACTACTACTGTTATTGTTACTGTTACTGTCACTGTTACTGTCACTGTTACTGTTATTGTTACTGTTACTACTACTGTTACTGTTACTGTCACTGTCACTGTCACTGTTACTGTTACTGTTACTGATAATGTTACTGTTACTGTCACTACTACTGTTACTACTACTGTTACTGTTACTGTTACTACTACTACTGTTACTACTACTGTTACTGTTACAACTACTTTTACTGTCACTGTTACTGCTACGGTTATGGTCTCTGAGGAGTCCTTGTATACACACACACACACACACACACACACACACACACACACACACACACACACACACACACACACACACACACACACACACACACACACACACACACACACACACACACACACAGACACACACACACAAACACACACACACAGACACACACACATACACACACACAAACAGGACACACACACACACACAAACATAGGACACACACACACAGACAAACAGGACACACACACACACAGGACACAAGCACACAAATACACACTCTCACGTAGGATACAATCACAGATACACACACACTGGGCCAGGACTATATATTCACTGTTGTCACCTTTGTTGTCATATTTATAATTAGAATGCAGTAATTATTTAGCATCATAATGAATAACTTGTTACTGCAGCAAGTATTGTTTGGCAGGTACCAATACTAACCTGTGAGAAATGTGTTATATTATATTGGAGCAGGTTTGAAGGTGCTTCATTATATCAGAGCAGGTTTGAAGGTGTTATATTATATCGGAGTAGGTTTGATGGTGTTACATTATATCAGAGCAGGTTTGAAGGTGTTACATTATATCGGAGTAGGTTTGATGGTGTTACATTATATCAGAGCAGGTTTGAAAGTGTTATATTATATCAGAGTAGGTTTGAAGGTGTTATATTATATCAGAGCAGGTTTGAAGGTGTTATATTATATCGGAGTAGGTTTGATGGTGTTACATTATATCAGAGCAGGTTTGAAGGTGTTATATTATATTGGAGCAGGTTTGATGGTGTTACATTATATCAGAGCAGGTTTGAAGGTGTTATATTATATCGGAGCAGGTTTGAAGGGGATACATTATATCAGAGCAGGTTTGAAGGTGTTATATTATATCGGAGCAGGTTTGAAGGTGTTACATTATATCAGAGTAGGTTTGAAGGTGTTACATTATATCAGAGTAGGTTTGAAGGTGTTATATTATATCAGAGCAGGTTTGAAGGTGTTATATTATATCGGAGTAGGTTTGATGGTGTTACATTATATCAGAGCAGGTTTGAAGGTGTTATATTATATTGGAGCAGGTTTGAAGGTGTTACATTATATCAGAGCAGGTTTGAAGGTGTTATATTATATCGGAGAAGGTTTGAAGGTGTTACGTTATATCCTAAGACTTGTTTTAATGCTTGCTTATCTGTGTTTTATTTCCAGGGTTTGATGCATACTTCACGTCACGGACGCTGGAGAACAACCGCAGGAATGTCTGGTTTGCAGAATACTGGGAGGAGAACTTCAACTGTAAACTGATGAGCTCCTCCAAGAAGGAAGACACCAGCAGGAAATGCACAGGTAGCCATTTGCTGCAATTAACCAAGTTGTACTTTAAACCCCCTAAATATTGTAATTTAATCATAGGGCATGGTCATTGTCATGTAATAGATTCTGGAGAACTTTGTTACCCTAAACATTTTAACTATTTAATCATAGGGCATGGTCATTGTCATGTAATAGATTCTGGAGAACTTTGTTACCCTAAACATTTTAACTATTTAATCATAGGGCATGGTCATTGTCATGTAATAGATTCTGGAGAACTTTGTTACCCTAAACATTTTAACTATTTAATCATATGGTATGGTCGTAGGAGTATGATAGGATCTGCAACACAATGCTGTTCTTTGAACACCCCTTCGTAACGTTTTATTCTGCGCTCTTCAAGGATGTACAGTAACCCCCCGATGGGGGATCTTTTTGTAGGTGTGGATGAACAATGCAGTGGTGTTGAACACCCACCCTGAGCAAGTTCAAACCACAACATGTTTCTTTCTGTACTCACAACATACTCTACTGCAGTCTCTTATGTATGATTCATTGAATTATAGATCACTGCCCACCCAACAACATTCTGCTTCTTCAGTGACTGAATTATAGATCACTGTCCACCAAACAACATTCTGCTTCTTCAGTGACTGAATTATAGATCACTGTCCACCAAACAACATTCTGCTTCTTCAGTGACTGAATTATAGATCACTGCCCACCCAACAACATTCTGCTTCTTCAGTGACTGAATTATAGATCACTGTCCACCAAACAACATTCTGCTTCTTCAGTGACTGAATTATAGATCACTGCCCACCAAACAACATTCTGCTTTTTCAATTACTGAATCATAGTTTTTCCCCTTGCATTAGAAATGCGAAACCATAAAAAAGAGCTCAAGACCCCTAGTCTGAGCTGAGCTGAGCCCTTCCATTACATAATGAGCATGGGCTCATCCCATCCCTATCTCCTCCTTGCTATGGGTTATGAATTCCAAATGGAACCCTATTGTGTATGCGTTATGGTCAAAAGTAAAGGAGGTGCCATTTGAGATTCAAACAGTATTCCAGGGTGATTGACTCGTACAATACCACTGGCACAGCAGGCTGGACGAGACATGCGGAAAGACTGAGAAGTTAAGCCTTGAAGAACTCTTAATGAGAATATCAGAAAACAGACATTAGAGAGTAAATCTACAAGAAGGAAGGTGTTTCTTTCTGTGGAATAAGGTTGGCATTATTCAGCCACAGTAAACAAGAAGAAATACTACACCTGTGATGTTTATCTTGTGGTAGTTTAGTAGGGGTAATTTAATTAACATTTTTTGTTAATGTAAATTAAATTCAATTAGTTGTAAACATAACTCAATATTTAATACAATGTAGTTGTTCATTTTAATATATTTATTTATATTATGTTATAATATAAATAAATTATTTTCTGTTATAAAATGTTTAAGTGCCTTTGAATGACTACACTCAATCATGGGACCTACTGAAGAGATGGGTCCTGTCGTACTGGCCACCCCATAAAAATTTAGCTCTTTAGGAGAAAGCCCTTCCTCTAGCTGTTTGATTAGAAATTCTAGGGACAATAAGGAGGCCTGCGCCTTGTGACCGTAGTGTACGTGTAGGTATGTACGACAGGACAAAATCTGAAAGATAGGTAGGAGCAAGTCCATGTAATGCTTTGCCTTAACATGAAGCCAGAGGCTAGCACTGGAGTTATATGATCAAATGTTTTGTTTCTAGAGACACCCCATAATGACACACCTAGATAATAAACCACATGCTATACAGAAACCAAGCCTAAAACTCCAAACAGCAAGCAATGCAGATGTAGAAGCACTGTGGCTAGGAAAAAATACTAGGCAGAAAGCAAGAGAGGAACTGAGAGGTAGCCAGTCCTCTTTTGACTGTACTGGGTAGAGAGGAACCAGTCTCTGAGGGGTGACCAGTCCACTTCTGACTGTACTGGGTAGAGAGGAACCAGGCTCTGAGGGGTGGCCAGACCTCTACTGGCTGTACTGGGTAGAGAGGAACCAGGCTCTGAGGGGTGGCCAGTCCTCTTCTGGCGGCTGTACTGGGTAGAGAGGAACCAGGCTCTGAGGGGTGGCCAGACCTCTACTGGCTGTACTGGGTAGAGAGGAACCAGGCTCTGAGGGGTGGCCAGACCTCTACTGGCTGTACTGGGTAGAGAGGAACCAGGCTCTGAGGGGTGGCCAGACCTCTACTGGCTGTACTGGGTAGAGAAGAACCAGGCTCAGAGGGGTTCTTCTGGCTGCGCCAGGTGTACCTCTTTAGTTAACAAACAAAGTTATTAGAGGGGTACTTGATTAATTAATATGAAAATAGTTATAACCATCTCCATATGATAGCCCCCTAATAGCATACTTCCAAATTAAGAATAATCACTCAGAAGTATGTTGAATAACTGTAGTGGTTAATTATGAAACAAATAAAAAAATATATAAAAAATATATACTGTGGGGAGAACAAGTATTTGATACACTGCCGGTTTTGCAGGTTTTCATACTTACAAAGCATGTAGAGGTCTGTAAGTTTTATCATAGGTACACTTCAACTGAGAGAGACGGAATCTAAAACAAAAATCCAGAAAATCACATTGTATGATTTTTTAATAATTAATTTGCATTTTATTGCATGACATAAGTATTTGATCACCTACCAACCAGTAAGAATTCCGGCTCTCACAGACCTGCTAGTTTTTCTTTAAGAAGCCCCGCTGTTCTCCACTCATTACCTGTATGAACAGCACCTGTTTGAACTTGTTACCTGTATAAAAGACACCTGTCCACACACTCAATCAAACAGACTCCAACCTCTCCACAATGGCCAAGACCAGAGAGCTGTGTAAGGACATCAGGGATAAAATTGTAGACCATACAAGGCTGGGATGGGCTACAGGACAATAGGCAAGCAGCTTGGTGAGAAGGCAACAACTGTTGGCGCAATTATTATAAAATGGAAGAAGTTCAAGATGACGGTCAATCTCCCTCGGTCTGGGGCACCATGCAAGATCTCACCTCAATGATCATGAGGAAGGTGAGGGATCAGCCCAGAACTACACGGCAGGACCTGGTCAATGACCTGAAGAGAGCTGGGACCACAGTCTCAAAGAAAACCATTAGTAACACACTATGCCGTCATGGATTAAAATCCTGCAGCGCACGCAATGTCCCCCTGCTCAAGCCAGCGCATGTCCAGGCCCGTCTGAAGTTTGCCAATGACCATCTGGATGATCCAGAGGAGGAATGGGAGAAGGTCATGTGGTCTGATGAAACTCCACTCGCCGTGTTTGGAGGAAGAAGAAGGATGAGTACAACCCCAAGAACACCATCCCAACCGTGAAGCATGGAGGTGGAAACATCATTCTTTGGGGATGCCTTTCTGCAAAGGGGACAGGACGACTGCACCGTATTGAGGGGAGGATGGATGGGGCCATGTATCTTGGCCAACAACCTCCTTCCCTCAGTAAGAGCATTGAATATGGGTCGTGGCTGGGTCTTCCAGCATGACAACGCCCCGAAACACACAGCCATGGCAACTAAGGAGTGGCTCCGTAAGAAGCATCTCAAGGTCCTGGAGTGGCCTAGCCAGTCTCCAGACCTGAACCCAATAGAAAATCTTTGGAGGGAGCTGAAAGTCCGTATTGCCCAGCGACAGCCCCGAAACCTGAAGGATCTGGAGAAGGTCTGTATGGAGGAGTGGGCCAAAATCCCTGCTGCAGTGTGTGCAAACCTGGTCAAAAACTACAGGAAACGTATGATCGCTGTAATTGCAAACAAAGGTTTCTGTACCAAATATTAAGTTCTGCTTTTCTGATGTATCAAATACTTATGTCATGCAATAAAATGCAAATTAATTACTTAAAAATCATACAATGTGATTTTCTGGATTTTTGTTTTAGATTCCGTCACTCACAGTTGAAGAGTACCTATGATAAAATTTACAGACTTCTACATGCTTTGTAAGTGGGAAAACCTGCAAAATCAGCAGTGTATCAAATACTTGTTCTCCCCATTGTATATATCACCTTGTAAGACTCATAACATTGTGTGCAAACGAATACCTTTGATTTATATGAAACATGATTAACATCAATCTACATGTAGGTATCCTGATTCTCCAAGACCTCCAAATCTATAATGAGACACCAAGGTATTAAGCTACGTCCAGTGTGATGGTATGACAGGGTCAGTGTTAGCTGTAGCCCAGACTGTGGTTCCCCTCTCTTATCTAGGTGGAACATGCTTTTGTAGTTTGTCCCCTTCACCTGGAGACAGCCAAGCAGCCAGCTAGGCAGGCAGCGAGCTCTGAGAGGACAATTTGCACACATCAAGGAACAGAGTGGGATGACAATAGGGGAAGCACATGCTGCTGTAAGGATAACATTATGCTGCAGGGGCTATATGGGTCCTGGGCTCATGATAGGGTGGGAGGTGAGATCAGGGTCTGGTGTTTCTAGTGAGGCAGGTGAGATCAGGGTCTGGTGTTTCCAGTGAGGGAGGTGAGATCAGGGTCTAGTGTTTATAGTGAAGGAGGTGGATCAAGGTCTGATGTTTCCAGTGAGGGAGAGGAGATCAGGGTCTGGTGTTTCCAGTGAGGGAGGGGAGATCAGGGTCTGGTGTTTCCAGTGAGGGAGGGGAGATCAGGGTCTGGTGTTTCCAGTGAGGGAGGGGAGATCAGGGTCTGGTGTTTCCAGTGAGGGAGAAGAGATCAGGGTCTGGTGTTTCTAGTGAGGGAGAGGAGATCAGGGTCTGGTGTTTCCAGTGAGGGAGGGGAGATCAGGGTCTGGTGTTTCCAGTGAGGGAGGGGAGATCAGGGTCTGGTGTTTCCAGTGAGGGAGGGGAGATCAGGGTCTGGTGTTTCCAGTGAGGGAGGGCTAGCCATTATAATACTACTATACCAGAGATTTTTTAAGCCTGTTATTTTTCTGTCCTCTCCCACATTATTTAGCACCCCTCCTCCTCTCTGTTGTGTTATTACTTGATTAACGTGTCCCTTTTTAACCAGACCTAATGAGATGATTAACCAGACCTAATGAGATGATTAACCAGACCTAATGAGATGATTAACCAGACCTAATGAGATGATTAACCAGACCTAATGAGATGATTAACCAGACCTAATGAAATGATTAACCAGACCTAATGAGATGATTAACCAGACCTAATGAGATGATTAATCAGACCTAATGAGATGATTAACAAGACCTAATGAGATGATTAACCAGACCTAATGAGATGATTAACCAGACCTAATGAGATGATTAATCAGACCTAATGAGATGATTAACCAGAACTAATGAGATGATTAACCAGACCTAATGAGGTGATTAGGATATAATTTATTGGACAGTTCCTTCCTCTCACTGTCTCTCCATGTGGTTCTAAACAAAACTGTTTTTTCAACATGACAGCTTATTGCTGCCACAACAACAGTTGTAATAGATCTATGGAAGCTTATTGCTGCCACAACAACAGTGGTAATAGATCTATGGAAGCGTATTGCTGCCACAACAACAGTGGTAATAGATCTATTATCACTAACCCTAATGCAGCACTGAGGGTTGTGTTTTCAAAAAGCTAAATACGTCTAGTCACTGCATTTGAAAACACGTTCTGCATGGGGGTTGGATTCTAGGAGAATAGAGAGAGAGAGAGAGAGAGAGAGAGAGAGAGAGAGAGAGATAAGGAGAGGGTGGGTGTGAAAGAGAGAGAGAGAGAGAGAGAGCGGGAGAGAGAGAGAGACAGAGGGAGAGAGGGAGAGAGAGAGAATGAGAGGGCGGGTGTGAAAGAGAGAGAGAGAGAGAGAGAGAGAGAGAGAGAGAGAGTGAGAGAGAGAAGGAGAGGGCAGGTGTTAAAGAGAGAGAGAGAGATAAGGTTAGAGACTTGTTCTTGTGGACCTCAAATCTGCAAACATGTTTTGGTACCCTACCCCAGATCTGTGCCTCAACACAATCCTGTCTCGGAGCTCTACGGACAAATGTTTTGACCTCATTGCTTGGTTTTAGCTCTGACTGGCACTGACCTTATATAGACAGGTGTGTGCCTTTCCAAATCATGTCCAATCAATTGAATTTACCACAGGTGGACCCCAATCAAGTTGTAGAAACATCTCAAGCATGATTAATGGAAACAGGATGCACCTGAGCTCATAGAGTCTCATAGCAAAGGGTCTGAATACTTATGTAAATAAGGTATTTCTGTTTTTCATTTTTAAAACATTTGCATATATTTCTAAAAACCTGTTTTCGCTTTGTCGCTTTGGGGTTTTATGTGTAGATTTCTGAGGATTTATATGGCTGTAATGTAGAAAAAGTAAAGGGGTCTGAATACTTTTACAGGGGAAGTTTGTAGCATCATACCGAAGAAGACTTGAGGCTGTAATCTCTGCCAAAGGTGCTTCAACAAAGTACTGAGTAAAGGGTGATTTCGTTTTTTGTTTTTTACATTTGCAAACATTTCGAAAAATCTGTTAGTTTTTTTTCGTTATGGGGCATTGTGTGTAGATTTTTCTAAATTGTAAATTAATGCTGTAATGTAACAACATGTGGAAAAATAAAAAAGGGGTCTGAATACTTTCCAAATGCCCTGAAAATGAACTGGATATGGTAATGTACCGTAAATGATAATGTACTGTATATTGCATGTAATGATTATGTCATATGGTGATGATATGAGACACAAAGTTCCAATGATAATTTACGGTCGTGAGATTGTGTTTTCTTAGCGTTGGTATTGTTTTATTATTTATTTCTCTCTTATGGGAAACACAGTTGCTAATTAACGTTGAAAGCTCTGTTGGGTATTTGCAAGATCAAAAGAAATCTGGAGCAGTAAGACATTGCCATAGAGACATTTGGGTTGCAGTGCTGCTACACTACCGTGTGTGTGTGTGTGTGTGTATGTGAAAACAAAGCCAATGCTGAATACAGATCCAGCCCAGGGCAACCATTTGAGCTACTCCAAATCTTTCACTTATTCCTTCTCCTGTTGTTTGTATTATATCTTTTCAGGGGAATCAAGCATTTCTGCAATGACAGATTCTGGAGCACACTTGTGAACTTTCACCCTCAATGCTTAATGACAGATTCTGGAGCACACTTGTGAACTTTCAGCCTCTCAATGCTCAATGACAAATTCTCGAGCACACTTGTGAACTTTCACCCTCAATGCTCCATGTCAGATTCTGGAGCACACTTGTGAACTTTCAGACTCTCAATGCTCAATGACAGATTCTGGAGCACACTTGTGAACTTTCAGCCTCTCAATGCTCCATGACAGATTCTGGAGCACACTTGTGAACTTTCACCCTCAATGCTTAATGACAGATTCTGGAGCACACTTGTGAACTTTCAGCCTCTCAATGCTCAATGACAAATTCTCGAGCACACTTGTGAACTTTCACCCTCAATGCTCCATGTCAGATTCTGGAGCACGCTCGTGAACTTTCACCCTCAATGCGTAGTGACAGATTCTAGAGCACACTCGTGAACTTTCACCCTCTCAATGCTCAATGACAGATTCTGGAGCACGCTCGTGAACTTTCACCCTCAATGTTCAATGACAGATTCTGGAGCACGCTCGTGAACTTTCACCCTCATTGCTCAATGATATATTCTGGAGCACGCTTGTGAACTTTCACCCTCAATGCTCAATGACAGATTCTGGAGCATGCTTGTGAACTTTCACCCTCAATGCTCAATGACAGATTCTGGAGCACGCTCGTGAACTTTCACCCTAAATGCTCAATGACAGATTCTGGAGCACACTCGTGAACTTTCATCCTCAATCATCAATGACAGATTCTGGAGCACGCTCGTGAACTTTCTCCCTCAATGCTCAATGACAGATTCTGGAGCACGCTCGTGAACTTTCACCCTCAATGCTCAATGACAGATTCTGGAGCACGCTCGTGAACTTTCACCCTCAATGCTCAATGCTCAATGTGGCTAATTGTGACTTCCTATTTTTCGTTTCATAAGTAGGCCTATTTATTTAATTAACATTAAAGTGATTATTTGGTTATGCTCAGCCTAAAGTGTTAAGGTAAAAATGTTTCATAATAAACCTGAGAATAAAACAAAAAAGTAGTATAAATTAAGCTGAAATATGAACCTTGCTCTACAGGGTCTTGTAAGATGATGTACATAGAATAATTAACACAACAAACTGTTGTTTAGCCAGCTGTTCTTTTTTTTCCTAACAGAAGCCCTGTAAATATGTGACAAAATGAAGCAGGAGAAATGAGGAAAGAGTCTAAACTGAATAATGACAGTATAAGAGGGCTCAGTGGTGCAGCGGTCTAAGACACCGCATCTCAGTGCTAGAGGCGTCATTACAGACCCATAGGGTGGCACACAATTGGCCCAAATAGCCGTCATTGTATATAAGAATTTGTTCTTAACTGACTTGCCTAGTTATATAAAGGTTAAATAAAAAAAAATAAAAAATTAAAAGAGGTAATTCAACCTTTGAAGAAAGGGAAATAGGACGTATTATGATGATCATACACACTTTCCCGTTGTTGTTTTATCATCATACAATATTGTAATTATTATTTTCTGTAGCCTTAATAAGGCTTAATTTGTCTGCTCAATGTAAACAGGTTGTAATGTGCTATTTCACAGAAAAATTTCAAAGAAAACCCAGCTAAATTCTCATGGATCAATTGTACAATCACTGGCATACAATACATTTGAGATGTGGACTTTAGAATAATGTGTCTACATAAAGACATGCCTGTCTGTGTGGTACCATTTAACCCCCTAAGGTCGATGTCCGTGCCCCACGGAAATCTAATTAGCATAATACATAAATACCCCTAAAAATCATTCAGTTTAAACAAGAGATATCTATTATGACCCGTTCTCCGTTTTTCTGTACGACCCACAAGCGTCTTGGAACTTGTTTGAAGTCTGTACAGCTGATCTGCCAACTTCTGTCGGTAGCATCCAAACAGTTTGGGCTACACACTAAAATGACTCTCACAAACACGTACATGTCGGTTGTTTTGCTGTAGGACGCCCACAGGCCTCACAAGACTTGTCTGAAGGTAACCTGGTACCAGTTGAAAAAGATGATGGAAGTATATATGGAGTCTGTTTAAGTAAGGGGTTAAATATATGACCCAAAAAAATGATGGAAGTATATGTAGTGAATCTGTTATTCAATGTGTTTATATGGTCTAATAGCAGTAAGGACTATCTGTTGTTCTATGTAGTGAATCTGTTATTCAATGTGTTTATATGGGTTAATAGGAGTAAGGACTATCTGTTGTTCTTTAGAATTTAGCTGGGTTTTCATTGAAATCTTTCTGTGAAATAGTACATTACAACCTGTTTACATTGAGCAGACGTATTAAGGCTTATTAAGGCAACATAAAATAATAAGTAAGGACTATCTGTTGTTCTATGTAGTGAAGCTGTTATTCAATGTGTTTGTACAGCGGGTGAAATAAGTATTGAACACGTCACCAATCCAGCCCCCTGTCAGTGCAAATTAATATCAGCTGGTTCAGTCCCAACTGATGGCCTACAAAAAGGTCTCATTGCCAAAGTGTCACACAAGACACATCTCATGATGGGTAAAAGCAAAGAGCTGTCTCAAGACCTTCACAACCTAATTGTTGCAAAACATAATGAAGGCATTGGTTATAGGTGCGTTTCTAAACTTCTGAATGTTCCAGTGAGCACTGTTGGGGCCATAATACGGAAGTGGAAAGACAATCATTTCACGATAAATTTGCCTCGACCAGGTGCTCCTCGCAAGATTTCTGACAGAGGAGTGAAAAGAATTATCAGAAGAGTTGTCCAAGAGCCAAGGACCACTTGTGGAGAGCTGCAATTAGCAGGTACTGTTGTCTCAAAGAAAACAGTAAGTAATGCACTCCACCGCCATGGCCTGTATGCACGCTCACCACGCAAGACTCCATTGCTGAAAAAATAAAAATGTTGAAGCTCGTTTAAAGTTTGCTTCACAACATTTGGAAAAGCCAGTGAAATACTGGGAGAATATAGTGTGGTCAGATGAGAGCGAAATTGAACTGTTTGGATGTCATAATACACACCATGTTTGGAGGAGAAATGGCACTGCACATCACCCTAACAACACCATACCAACAGTGAAGTTTGGAGGTGGGAACATCATGGTGTGGGGCTGCTTTTCAGCAAATGGTACTGGCAAACTTCACATAATTGAAGGAAGGATGAATGGGCAAATTTACAGAGACATTCTTGACAAAAATCTGCTGCCATCTACCAGGATGATGAAGATGAAATGAGGGTGGACATTTCAGCAAGACAATGATCCCAAACACACAGCCAAGAAAACTCTCAATTGGTTTCAAAGAAAGAAAATAAAGCTGCTAGAATGGCCCAGCCAATCACCTGACTTAAATCCCATTGAAAATCTATGGAAAGAACTGAAGATCAAGATTCATAGAAGAGGCCCACGGAACCTTCAAGATTTGAAGACTGTTTGTGTGGAAGAATGGGCCAAAATCACACCAGAGCAATGCATGCGACTAGTTTCTCCATACAGGAGGCGTCTTGAAGCTGTCATTACCAACAGCTAATGAGGTGATTAGGCTTTTGTACAAAGTATTCAATAAATATCAGTAAGTGTGTTCAATACTTTTTCCCTGTGTCATTTCACATTATTACACATAACTTAATTTCTGAACTTATTTGTTTTGGTTTCATGTCAATAGCACCTTTGGAAATATATTTACTGAGAAAAATGGTGATGTGTTCAATACTTATTTCACCCGCTGTATGGGCTAATAGCAGTCAAGGCCAAATAAACTATACATTCAAAATCAATTAGCAAAATTATCCTTGGTATGACCTTCTTAAAACAATTCCATACAGGGTAGCTTAGTAGTACTAGGACCATGCCCATCCTGATGACTCCTAGCTGTCCCCAGTCCACCTGGCCGTGCTGCTGCTCCAGTTTCAACTGTTCTGCCTGCGGTTATGGAACCCTGACTTGTTCACCGGACGTGCTACCTTGTCCCAGACCTGCTGTTTTTGACTCTCTCTCTCTCTCTCTCTCTCTCTCTCTCTCTCTCTCTCTCTCTACCGCACCTGCTGTCTTTACCAAATTACATTTACTCCTGAGGTACTGACCTGCTGCACCCTCTACAACCACTGTGATTATTATTTGACCCTGCTGGTCATCTATGAACGTTTGAACATCTTGAAGAACAATCTGGCTTTAATGGCCATGTAGTCTTATAATCTCCACCCGGCACAGTCAAAAGAGGACTGGCCACGCCTCAGAGCCTGGTTCCTCTCTAGGTTTCTTAGTAAGTTCCTGCCTTTCTAGGGAGTTTTTCCTAGCCACGGTGCTTCTACATCTGCATTGCTTACTGTTTGGGGTTTTAGGCTGGGTTTGTGACATCTGATGATGTAAAAAAGGCTTTATAAATACATTTGATTGATAGATTGATTGAGTAGTACCCCTCTCCCCCAGCTTAGACAGGGCTTAGACTCTTATGGGTAAAGGTCAATGTTTAGTATAGTACCATTGAAGGTAAGAAACACAATGGTTTTACCTCTTTGTTGTAATACTCCCAAAGTAACCAAGGTGATTAAATAAATTCAGAGAGAGGTAGAGAGCAGATCCCTCCACCGAAATGCAACTGTTCAAGATAAAGCAGCTATTAAAATCTCCAGATAAGCCTCTGTGTAATTCCAGGGGACCACTTGATCATGCTGATAACAGCATGGAGCTAATGTGAAGCCTTATTAGCAGATTAAAGAGCATGTCTAATCCATGAAACCATCATAATATGGCCAAACTGTCAATCTAAATAACATAATGATAGAATCCCCATCAAAATCCTTCAGTTTAAACTAGAGATATCTGTTTTTGCATTGTAAGAGTCTCTGTCCACTGCATCCGCCGAATTTGGACTTCCGCATCTACGGTGAAAGGTGTCAGAGTTAGAGCGTGCTTGTCACACCATGAGGCATCCCGAATAATCATTCTTCTCACGAAAACATTTGTTGCGTCTGAACGATTTGACCTACAAAACTAATATGACTACTCTTTGGAAAGGTAATACCCACACAAGTGTCAGGGGACTCGTACGAAGTTGGTACCGTCTATGTGCCAACCTCTGTCTGTAGCGTCCGAACTAATGTGACCCCACTGTGGGAAATTATTCTGAATATCCTTCCCTTTTTATCCACAGGCCAGGAGCGGATCGGGACAGACTCTAAGTACGAACAGGAAGGGAAGGTTCAGTTTGTGATCGATGCGGTCTACGCTATGGCCCACGCCCTTCACAACATGCAGAGAGACCTGTGTCCCGATGTCTCAGGGATCTGTGAAGATATGGACCTAGCTGGGGGCAAGAAACTGCTCAAGTACATCCGCAGTGTCACCTTCAATGGTAAGTATACTAATACCAACACATAAATCAATCAAACAATCAATCAATTTATAAATGTTTCAATTGATCAATCAATCAATCAATATAGTACACCACAACAATGTGATAAGAACCTGTTAGATACACCCTGATGATACACCCTGATGATACACCCTGTTAGATACACCCTGATGATACACCCTGATGATACACCCTGATGATACACCCTGATGATACACCCTGATGATTCACCCTGTTAGATACACCCTGATGATACACCCTGATGATACACCCTGATGATACACCCTGTTAGATACACCCTGATGATACACCCTGATGATACACCCTGATGATACACCCTGTTAGATACACCCTGATGATACACCCTGATGAAGGTTTTTTTGTTGAAATGTTGAAATGTTGGTGAAATAAATCCACAGCTACCAGAGATAGCGGTAAAACTTTCACCAACACCAGACAATGTTTACACTGCAGGAAGTGATGTCATAAACGATAATGTTTACAAGGAAGTGTAGAATAGAAGGTGTATTTGTACACCATACACGATAAGAAATAAGTGAGGTACAGTATGATAATGACGTTTGCTGCTCATAGCTAGGCATGTGGCGATCATTACATTTTGTAAGCAGGAAATAGTCATGCAAATAATTGCCGGTCTCACGGTAATTGGCTGCTAATTAACATTAAGACGTTTAGCATCTCTGGGGTTCCACGAATAGCCTACAAGCCACTGATGCAAACCTTTGGAACATCTACATTTTAAAAAGTCTAATACATCCATGTAATACAGCCGACACCTTCACAATAAATCCATTATTTATTTTAGACAGGTCTAAAGAAACATGATATGAATAAAATGTAGTCTATTTCTGAAGAACAGAATAGCATACTCTGAGTTGTCCTTATGTTAAGTCCTGATCTGGCTATGCCATATGGCGGTGGGCTACACTAGTTCATTTAACAGATTATATTTGCTTATGTTTCCATGGCATTATTTTATAGTAAGAAGAATACAATTTAACATATGAAATAGTAAATATATATTTCCGAGGGAGTGCACACATGCAGCTATTCTGTGTTGAGCACATAACAAAGTGATCATTTGAAACAGGTCTTCCTCTATGCTTAATTTACAGATATTCATGCAACTTTGGTTGTGATACAAACCTTAGGCTATATGTGTTGATTTATGATACATTGTAAAGATGCATGAAAAAGTTCAATAAGGAATGAGTTCTGCTCTGTTTCTTGTTGAGGCTGAACTTCATCAGTCTCTCTCTTTTTAAAATGTAATTTAACCTTTATTTAACTAGGCAAGTCAGTTAAGAACAAATTCTAATTTACAATGACGACCTACCAAAAGGCAAAAGAACACCTGTGGGGACGGGGGCTGGGAATAAAAATACAAATAAATACAAATAAATCAAATATAAATATACAACCAACCACACATCACGACAAGAGAGACAAAACAACACTACAAAAAGAGATACCTAAGACAACAACATAGCAGCAAAACATGACAACACAGCATGGTAACAACACAACATGAGATAGATAGATAGATAGATAGATAGATAGATAGATAGATAGATAGATAGATAGATAGATAGATAGATAGATAGATAGATAGATAGATAGATAGATAGATAGATAGATAGATAGATAGATAGATAGATAGATAGATAGATAGATAGATAGATAGATAGATAGATAGATAGATAGATAGATAGATAGATAGATAGATAGATAGATAGATAGATAGATAGATAGATAGATAGATAGATAGATAGATAGATAGATAGATAGATAGATAGATAGATAGATAGATAGATAGATTTCTTTGTCAAGCAGCTTCAACAAAAACAGTGCAGGTGCAAAATGAAAATTCCCAAAAAAATTATACATAGAGCGGCAGTATGAAAAAGTAGAGTGCAAAAAAGCTATAAAAAGACAATGCATAGTATGGGTGGATGGCTGAATATGTACACTATACATTGGTGGATGTTGGATGGTTAACTATACTATACAGGTCGATGGCAGAGAAATACTTAAATAGCTGCGTATGATATAAGTGAGGGTAATAATAGTTTACTTAATATACAGACTGGTTAAATGAACAGGTAAGTGAATACTTGCATGGTTAAAATAACTGTACAGGTAAATATATAGGAAGAGATACTTAAATAGCTAAATGTGTGTATGATATAATTTAGGGTAATAATAGTAATTCCCTTAAAATACAGTCCTTAGTGTGTAGGGTTTAATTACAGATACAGATGTATTGCACATTCAATATACTAAAAGCAATGAAAAAAGATACAACTGACAGGATACTAATATGCATTCCTGAGTGAATGACTACGTAAGTTAAGTCCAAGAATTACTTACAATATTGCACGTGATATAATATAACAACTGTACATTAATATGAATATACAGACCGGAATGAATAAACAAGTCCTGAGTGAATGAGTGACTACAGAACAGAGTTACTCACGGATGGATGCATAATTGTTAAACTAGGTCCTAACACCCCAACAGTTCCAGGTCTATGTTGCCGACGGAATCGCACTCCGGTGAGGCATTAAATAGTCTAATAGCCGCCAGCAGGAAGGACCTCCTGTAGCGCTCTCTGGCACATCGTGGTGGGATCGGTCTGTGACTGAAGGTGCTCCTCTGCGTCATAACCATGGCATGCAGAGGGTGGGTGACGTTATCCATGATGGCCAGCAGTTTCGCCAGGATCCGTCTCTCCGCCACCTCTAGAGTGTCAAGGCTAATCCCCAGAACAGAGCAAGCATTCCTGATCAGCTTATTTACCCGAGAAGCATCACTGGCTTTTATGTTGGTGCCCCAGCACACCACTGCAAAAAAAGATGACACTGGCCACCACAGACTGGTAGAAGGTATGCAGTAGTTTACTGCACACGTTGAAGGACCTGAGCCTCCTCAGAAAGTAGAGTCGGCTCTGGTCCTTTTTGTACAGAGCCCCGGTGTTACCAGCCCATTCCAGCCTGTTGTCCATATGGACTCCCAGGAACTTGTATGACCCAACCATTTCCACATCCATCCCCTGTATAGGGACTGCAGTCAGTTGGGCTTTGGTTCTCCTGAAGTCCACCACCATCTCCTTTGTTTTGCTGATGTTGAGCTGAAGGTGGATCTGCTCACACCACACCACAACACAAAGTCATTGATTGTGCTCCTGTACTCCTCCTCCTGCCCACCCCTGATGCACCTTACAATTGCGGAGTCATCCGAGAACTTCTTTAGGTGGCATGTTTGAGACAGTAAATACAGTTGAAGTCGGAAGTTTACATACACCTTAGCCAAATACATTTAAACTCAGTTTTTCACAATTCCTGACATTTAATCCTAGTAAAAAAATCCTGTTGTAGGTCAGTTAGGATCACCACTTTATTTTAAGAATATGAAATGTTAGAATAATAGTAGAGAGAATTATTTATTTAAGCTTTTATTTATTTCATCACATTCCCAGTGGGTCAGAAGTTTACCTACACTCAATTTGTATTTGGTAGCGTTGCCTTTAAATTGTTTAACTTGGGTCAAACGTTTTGGGTAGCCTTCCACAAGCTTCCAACAATAAGTTGGGTGAATTTAGTCCCATTCCCCCTGACAGAACTGGTGTAACTGAGTCAGGTTTGTAGGCCTCCTTGCTCGCACACGCTTTTTCAGTTCTGCCTACAAATTTTCTATAGGATTGAGGTCAGGGCTTTGTGATGGCCACTCCAATACCTTGACTTTGTTGTCTGAAAGCCATTTTGCCACAACTTTGGAAGTATGCTTGGAGTTATTGTCCATTTGGAAGACTCATTTGCGACCAAGCTTTAACTTCCTGACTGATGTCTTGAGATGTTGCTACAATATATCCACTCCTGCAGCAAAGCACCCCCACAACATGATGCTGCCACCCTCGTGCTTCACGGTTGGGATGGTGTTCTTCGGCTTGCAAACCTCCCCCTTTTTCCTCCAAACATAATGATGGTCATTATGGCCAAACAGTTCTAATTTTGTTTCATCAGATCAGAGGACATTTCTCCAAAAAGTACGATCTTCGTCCCCATGTGCTGTTGCAAACCGTAGCCTGGTTCTTTTATGGCGGTTTTGGAGCAGTGGCTTCTTCCTTGCTGAGCGGCCTTTCAGGTTATGTCGATATAGGACTGGTTTTACCGTGGATATAGATATTTTTGTACCTGTTTCTTCCAGCATCTTCACAAGGTCCTTTGCTGTTGTTCTGGGATTGATTTGCACTTTTCGTACCAAAGTACGCATTCATCTCTAGGAGACAGAATGCGTCTCCTTCCTGAGCGGTATGACGGCTGCGTGGTCCCATGGTGTTTATACTTGCGAACTATTGTTTGTACAGATAAACGTGTTACCTTCAGGCGTTAGGAAATTGCTCCCAAGGATGAACCAGACTTGTGGTGGTCTAAAAAAAGTTTCAGAGGTCTTGGCTGATTTCTATTGATTTTCCCGTGATGTCGAGCAAAGAGGCACTGAGTTTGATGATAGGCCTCGAAATACATCCAAAGGTACACCTCCAATTGACTCAAATGATGTCAATTAGCCTATCAGAAGCTTCTAAAGCCATGACATCAATTTCTGTAATTTTCCAAGCTGTTTAAAGGCACAGTCAACTTGTTTGTAGTGTATGTAAACTTCTGACCCACTGGAATTGTGATATAGTGAATTATAAGTGAAATAATCTGTCTGTAAACAATTGTTGGAAGAATTACTTGTGTCATGCACAAAGTAGATGTCCTAACCGACTTGCCAAAACTATAGTTTGGTTAACATGAAATTTGTGGAGTGGTTGAAAAATGAGTTTTAATGACTGTATGTAAACTTCCGACTTCAACTGTATGTGACAGGTAGAATAACAGGTTTTGGCCTCATACAATAAATACATCATAAAACCAAAAAGAATGTCAACATGCATTGGGATTTAGAGCTGTTTGAATGAATTGTATCCAGCAAAAAATGGTACATCAATTAATCTCTCTGCAGTAATGCATAATCTACTTACTTATAGTAGAAAAAAGTTCCAAAGGTTGGGCCTAATATAGTGTAGAAGAGGTCATACAATAAGTTTAGTAGTGATTCCTATGTTGATGTAAAGAATATGTGTTGGTCTGTGGTGTGTAATGAGGAGCAAACAGACACTGCACTTGACACATTTATGAAATTACTTATTCCAGTAACTAATAAGCACGCACCCATTAAGAAAATGAGAGTAACAACTGTTAAATCCCTGTGAATTGATGAGGAATTGAACAATTGTATGGCTGAGAGGGATGAGGTAAAAATTAATGGCAAATACTTCTAGCTGCACAACCGATTGGCAAACATACCCCAAATTGAGAAATCATGTGACTAAACTAAATAAAAAGAAGAAGAAACTGTACTAGGAAACCAAGATAAAATATATAAAGAAAGATAGTAAAAATCTTTGGAGAACAGGCAAAAGGGCAAACTCGGCTGCATCCTTCATTGAATCAACTTATTTATCACAAAACCCATTGATACTACTTTGAATTATTTTTTTCATTGTCAAAAATAGCAAATGTTTTGTATGACATGCCAACAACAAACTCTGAACCTACATATCCATTCATAACTGACCAAATTATGAAAGACAAGCATTGTAATTTGAATTATTTAAAGTGAGTGTTGAAAAATAATATTGTTGTCTATCAACAGTGACAAGCCACCAGGGTCTGACAACTTGGATGGAAAATTACTGAGGATAATAGCGGACGTTATTGCCACTCCTATTTGCCATATTTTCAATATAATCCTACTAGAAAGTGTGTGCCCCCAGGCCTGGAGGGAAGCAAAAGTCATTCCACTACCCAAGAATAGAAAAGCCCCCTTTACTCAAATAGCCGCCCAATCAGCCTGGTACCAACCCTTAGTAAACTTATGGACAATTAATTATTTGACGGCACTTACACATACAGTGGGGAGAACAAGTATTTGATACACTGCCGATTTTGCAGGTTTTCCTACTTACAAAGCATGTAGAAGTCTGTAAAAAATCCAGAAAATCACATTGTATGATTTTTAAGTAATTAATTTGCATTTTATTGCATGACATAAGTATTTGATACATCAGAAAAGCAGAACTTAATATTTGGTACAGAAGACTTTGTTTGCAATTACAGAGATCATACGTTTCCTGTAGTTCTTGACCAGGTTTGCACACACTGCAGCAGGGATTTTGGCCCACTCCTCCATACAGACCTTCTCCAGATCCTTCAGGTTTCGGGGCTTTCGCTGGGCAATACGGACTTTCAGCTCCCTCCAAAGATTTTCTATTGGGTTCAGGTCTGGAGATTGGCTAGGCCACTCCAGGACCTTGAGATGCTTCTTACGGAGCCACTCCTTAGTTGCCTTGGCTGTGTGTTTCGGGTCGTTGTCATGCTGGAAGACCCAGCCACGACCCATCTTCAATGCTCTTACTGAGGGAAGGAGGTTGTTGGCCAAGATCTCGCGATACATGGCCCCATCCATCCTCCCCTCAATACGGTGCAGTCGTCCTGTCCCCTTTGCAAAAAAGCATCCCCAAAGAATGTTTCCACCTCCATGCTTCACGGTTGGGATGGTGTTCTTGGGGTTGTACTCATCCTTCTTCTTCCTCCAAACATGGCAAGTGGAGTTTAGACCAAAAAGCTCTATTTTTGTCTCATCAGACCACATGACCTTCTCCCATTCCTCATCTGGATCATCCAGATGGTCATTGGCAAACTTCAGACGGGCCTGGACATGCGCTGGCTTGAGCAGGGGGACCTTGCGTGCGCTGCAGGATTTTAATCCATAACGGCGTAGTGTGTTACTAATGGTTTTCTTTGAGACTGTGGTCCCATTTCTCTTCAGGTCATTGACCAGGTCCTGCCGTGTAGTTCTGGGCTGATCCCTCACCTTCCTCATGATCATTGATGCCCCACGAGGGGAGATCTTGCATGGTGCCCCAGACCGAGGGAGATTGACCATCATCTTGAACTTCTTCCATTTTCTAATAATTGCGCCAACAGTTGTTGCCTTCTCACCAAGCTGCTTGCCTATTGTCCTGTAGCCCATCCCAGCCTTGTGCAGGTCTACAATTTTGTCCCTTACACAGCTCTCTGGTCTTGGCCATTGTGGAGAGGTTGGAGTCTGTTTGATTGAGTGTGTGGACAGGTGTCTTTTATACAGGTAACGAGTTCAAACAGGTGCAGTTAATACAGGTAATGAGTGGAGAACAGGGGGACTTCTTAAAGAAAAACTAACAGGTCTGTGAGAGCGGGAATTCTTACTGGTTGGTAGGTGATCAAATACTTATGTCATGCAATAAAATGCAAATTAATTATTTAAAAATCATACAATGTGATTTTCTGGATTTTTGTTTTAGATTCCGTCTCTCACAGTTGAAGTGTACCTATGATAAAAATTACAGACCTCTACATGCTTTGTAAGTAGGAAAACCTGCAAAATCGGCAGTGTATCAAATACTTGTTCTCCCCACTGTATATCCTGGATCAACAGTGACCTCTCTAACAGAACACAAGGGTGTCTTTTAATGGAAGCCTGCTATGTCCTGGATCAACAGTGACCTCTCTAAAGAACACAAGGGTGTATTTTAATGGAAGCCTGCTATATCCTGGATCAACAATGACCTCTCTAACAGAACACAAGGGTGTCTTTTAATGGAAGCCTGCTATATCCTGGATCAACAGTGACCTCTCTAAAGAACACAAGGGTGTCTTTTAATGGAAGCCTGCTATATCCTGGATCAACAGTGACCTCTCTAACAGAACACAAGGGTGTCCTTTAATGGAAGCTTGCTATATCCTGGATCAACAGTGACCTCTCTAACAGAACACAAGGGTGTCCTTTAATGGAAGCTTGCTATATCCTGGATCAACAGTGACCTGTCTAACAGAACACAAGGGTGTCCTTTAATGGAAGCCTGCTATATCCTGGATCAACAGTGACCTCTCTAAAGAACACAAGGGTGTCTTTTAATGGAAGCCTGCTATATCCTGGATCAACAGTGACCTCTCTAACAGAACACAAGGGTGTCCTTTAATGGAAGCTTGCTATATCCTGGATCAACAGTGACCTGTCTAACAGAACACAAGGGTGTTCTTTAATGGAAGCTTGCTATATCCTGGATCAACAGTGACCTCTCTAACAGAACACAAGGGTGTCCTTTAATGGAAGCCTTCTATATCCTGGATCAACAGTGACCTCTCTAACAGAACACAAGGGTGTCCTTTAATGGAAGCCTGCTATATCCTGGATCAACAGTGACCTGTCTAACAGAACACAAGGGTGTCCTTTAATGGAAGCCTGCTATATCCTGGATCAACAGTGACCTGTCTAACAGAACACAAGGGTGTTCTTTAATGGAAGCCTGCTATATCCTGGATCAACAGTGACCTGTCTAACAGAACACAAGGGTGTTCTTTAATGGAAGCCTGCTATATCCTGGATCAACAGTGACCTCTCTAAAGAACACAAGGGTGTTCTTTAATGGAAGCCTGCTATATCCTGGATCAACAGTGACCTCTCTAAAGAACACAAGGGTGTTCTTTAATGGAAGCCTGCTATATCCTGGATCAACAGTGACCTCTCTAAAGAACACAAGGGTGTATTTTAATGGAAGCCTGCTATATCCTGGATCAACAGTGACCTCTCTAACAGAACACAAGGGTGTCCTTTAATGGAAGCTTGCTATATCCTGGATCAACAGTGACCTCTCTAACAGAACACAAGGGTGTCCTTTAATGGAAGCTTGCTATATCCTGGATCAACAGTGACCTGTCTAACAGAACACAAGGGTGTCCTTTAATGGAAGCCTGCTATATCCTGGATCAACAGTGACCTCTCTAAAGAACACAAGGGTGTCTTTTAATGGAAGCCTGCTATATCCTGGATCAACAGTGACCTCTCTAACAGAACACAAGGGTGTCCTTTAATGGAAGCTTGCTATATCCTGGATCAACAGTGACCTGTCTAACAGAACACAAGGGTGTTCTTTAATGGAAGCTTGCTATATCCTGGATCAACAGTGACCTCTCTAACAGAACACAAGGGTGTCCTTTAATGGAAGCCTGCTATATCCTGGATCAACAGTGACCTCTCTAACAGAACACAAGGGTGTCCTTTAATGGAAGCCTGCTATATCCTGGATCAACAGTGACCTGTCTAACAGAACACAAGGGTGTCCTTTAATGGAAGCCTGCTATATCCTGGATCAACAGTGACCTGTCTAACAGAACACAAGGGTGTTCTTTAATGGAAGCCTGCTATATCCTGGATCAACAGTGACCTGTCTAACAGAACACAAGGGTGTTCTTTAATGGAAGCCTGCTATATCCTGGATCAACAGTGACCTCTCTAAAGAACACAAGGGTGTTCTTTAATGGAAGCCTGCTATATCCTGGATCAACAGTGACCTCTCTAAAGAACACAAGGGTGTTCTTTAATGGAAGCCTGCTATATCCTGGATCAACAGTGACCTCTCTAAAGAACACAAGGGTGTTCTTTAATGGAAGCCTGCTATATCCTGGATCAACAGTGACCTCTCTAACAGAACACAAGGGTGTCCTTTAATGGAAGCCTCTCCAACATAATGCTGATAGTCAGGCATTCCCCAGGGCAGCTGTCTCTAGGCCCCTTACTTTTGTAAATCTTTACTAATGACCTGCCACTTGCACTGAGTAAAGCCTGAGTGTCTGCTGATGACTCAACATTTTACACGTAAGCTACCACAGCAAGTGATATCACTGATAAACTTAACACAGATCTGAAGTCAGTTTTGGGTGGCAAGTAATAAACTAGTCCTAATAATTTCAAAACTTTAAAGCATTGTATTTGGGAGAAATCATTCACTAAACCCTTAACCTCAACTACATCTTCTATATGAATAAGTTGAGGAGACTAAACTGCTTGGAGAACCCTGGATTGTAAACTGTCATGGTGAAAACATATTGATACAACGGTAGCTAAAGTGGGAAGAGGTCTGTCCATAATCAAGCACTGCTATCAACAAAACAAGTCTTACAGGCCGTAGTTTTGTCGAACCTGGACTACTACCCAGTCATATGGTCAAGTGCCACAAAGAGGCACATTGCCAAGTTACAGTTGGCCAAGAACATAGCAGCATGTCTGTCCCTTAAATGGTAACAGATAGTTAACATCAATAGCATGCATGTCAATCTCTCCTGGCTCAAATATTGACTGTATCACTACTTGTCTTTGTGAGAGGTATTGACATGTTGGAAAGTATGTCACCAGAACAGAACAGAATCTGTGAAACGCACAGTACTACACTGAGCCATAATAGATGGAACTCTATTCCACATCAAGTAACTCATGCAAGAAGTAAAATCTGAAAAAACCCCAGAAAAAACTACACCTTATGGGACAACGCAGACTGTCAAGAGACACACACGCTAGCACACACACTCTACACACATGTACATCATAATATTTTGTATGGTGGTATTATGCATGTTGTATTGTAGATATGTAGTGGTGTAATAATGTTATATGATGTACTGTTTTATCTTTTGTTTTATATGTAATGTAAGTGCTATAATGTGTTGGACCCCAGGAACAGCTCTGGCAGCAGCTAATGTTGATTCCTAATACCCATACATACAGCTATTTTTGCCCAGAAACAGAGACAGCTAACTCCTTCACGCCAGAGACAGAGACAGCTAAATCTTTTTCCCCAGCGACAGAGACAGCTAATTGCTTCACTCCAGAGACAGATAACTCCTTCACTCCAGAGACAGCTAACTAATTTTTCCCAGAGACAGAGACAGCTAACTCCTTCACCCCAGAGACAGAGACAGCTAACTCCTTCACTCCAGAGACAGAGATAGCTAACTCCTTCACCACAGAGACAGCTAATTCCTTCATCCCAGAGACAGAGGCAGATAACTCCTTCACCCCAGAGACAGAGACAGAGACAGCTAACTCCTTCACCCCAATGACAGAGATAGCTAACTCCTTCACCACAGAGACAGAGACAGCTAACCTCTTCACCCCAGAGACAGAGACAGCTAACTCCTTCACCACAGAGACAGAGACAACTAACACCCTTCAACCCAGTGACAGAGACAGCTAACCTCTTCACCCCAGAGACAGAAACAGCTAACTCCCTCACCCCAGAGACAGAGACAGCTAACTTCTTCACCCCAGAGACAGAGACAGCTAACCTCTTCACCCCAGAGACAGAGACAGCTAACTCCCTCACCCCAGTGACAGAGACAGCTAACCTCTTCACCCCAGAGACAGAGACAGCTAACTCCCTCACCCCAGAGACAGAGACAGCTAACCTCTTCACCCCAGAGACAGAGACAGCTAACTCCTTCACTCCAGAGACAGAGATAGCTAACTCCTTCACCACAGAGACAGCTAATTTCATCCCAGAGACAGAGGCAGATAACTCCTTCACCCCAGAGACAGAGACAGCTAACTCCTTCACCCCAATGACAGAGATAGCTAACTCCTTCACCACAGAGACAGAGACAGCTAACCTCTTCACCCCAGAGACAGAGACAGCTAACTCCTTCACCACAGAGACAGAGACAACTAACTCCTTCAACCCAGTGACAGAGACAGCTAACCTCTTCACCCCAGAGACAGAGACAGCTAACCTCTTCACCCCAGAGACAGAGACAGCTAACTTCTTCACCCCAGAGACAGAGACAGCTAACCTCTTCACCCCAGAGACAGAGACAGCTAACTCCCTCACCCCAGTGACAGAGACAGCTAACCTCTTCACCCCAGAGACAGAGACAGCTAACTCCCTCACCCCAGAGACAGAGACAGCTAACTTCTTCACCCCAGAGACAGAGACAGCTAACCTCTTCACCCCAGAGACAGAGACAGCTAACTCCCTCACCCCAGTGACAGAGACAGCTAACCTCTTCACCCCAGAGACAGAGACAGCTAACTCCCTCACCCCAGAGACAGAGACAGCTAACCTCTTCACCCCAGAGACAGAGACAGCTAACTCCTTCACTCCAGAGACAGAGATAGCTAACTCCTTCACCACAGAGACAGCTAATTTCATCCCAGAGACAGAGGCAGATAACTCCTTCACCCCAGAGACAGAGACAGCTAACTCCTTCACCCCAATGACAGAGATAGCTAACTCCTTCACCACAGAGACAGAGACAGCTAACCTCTTCACCCCAGAGACAGAGACAGCTAACTCCTTCACCACAGAGACAGAGACAACTAACTCCTTCAACCCAGTGACAGAGACAGCTAACCTCTTCACCCCAGAGACAGAGACAGCTAACCTCTTCACCCCAGAGACAGAGACAGCTAACTTCTTCACCCCAGAGACAGAGACAGCTAACCTCTTCACCCCAGAGACAGAGACAGCTAACTCCCTCACCCCAGTGACAGAGACAGCTAACCTCTTCACCCCAGAGACAGAGACAGCTAACTCCCTCACCCCAGAGACAGAGACAGCTAACCTCTTCACCCCAGAGACAGAGACAGCTAACTTCCTCACCCCAGAGACAGAGACAGCTAACCTCTTCACCCCAGAGACAGAGACAACTAACTCCTTCACCCCAGAGACCGAGACAGAGACAGAGACAACTAACTCCTTCACCCCAGAGACAGAGACAGAGACAGAGACAGCTAACTCCTTCACCCCAATGACAGAGATAGCTAACTCCTTCACCCCAGTGAAGAGACAGCTAACTCCCTCACCCCAGTGAAGAGACAGCTAACTCCCTCACCCCAGTGAAGAGACAGCATTCAGTTAGTCTCCTCTCTAACTCCCTCACCCCAGTGAAGAGACAGAGACAGAGGCATCAGTCATTGTGTGAGAGAGGAGATAATGAAGCATGAAGTGACTAGCTAGCAAGCAGCAACAGTCTTCCATCCGCCCACACAGCACAGCAGGTACAGTGGGACTCGGCAGTCACAGTCTTTTGTACTGTCTTAGAATCTTTCCTTAATCACCCCAAATCTCTCTTGACAAAGTAGTCTTTGTATGACTTTTAGTAATACTTTTAGGCCTACAGTTGTATAATAGAATACTCAAGGTGTCTACTACCAGGTACAATGGATGGGTTACTGTTGTGTGTGTAGAAACAGAATCTGTCCTTTAAGAGGCCATGTTCTACAACTACAGGTAACTGCCAAAATAAAGGAAACACTTGAGTACATGAGGGATACAAAGTATATTGAAAGCAGGTGCTTCCACACAACTGTGGTCCATTAGTTAATTAAGCAATTAACATATTAAGGGTTACGCATAAAAATGCTGGGCAGGCCATTATGTTGGCTACCGTGACATTGCCCTCATCCATAGGGCACGAGTGTTCACTGAATGGTTTGATGAGCATGAAAACGATGCTAACCATATGCCAAGGCCGTATCAGTCACCAGATCTAAACCCAATTGAACACTTATGGGAGCTTCTGGAGCAGTGCCAGAGACAGTGTTTTCCACCACCATCAACAAAACACCAAATGATGGCATTTCTGGTGGAAGAATGGTGTGAAATCCCTCATATTGAGTTCCAGACACTTGTAGAATCTATGCCAAGGTGCATTGAAGCTGTTCTGGCTTATGGTGACCCAACGCCCTATTAAGACACTTTATATTGGTGTTTCCATTATTTTTGGCAGTTACCTGTATATCCAATTTGCAGAGCTGTTTCCTGAGCTGAGTATATGCTCTGTGCAATAGGCTATAGTTGCACTTAAGTATATGCATCAGTCAGTTATGTTTAGCTGTAACTGGTTGGGATTGGTAACAACATTATATAGCTTGAACTGTCTCCACCTGCACAATTATTCAGCTTGAACTGTCTCCACCTGCACAATTATTCAGCTTGAACTGTCTCCACCCGCACAATTATTCAGCTTGAACTGTATCCACCTGCACAATTATTCAGCTCGAACTGTATCCACCTGCACAATTATTTGGCTTGAACTGTATCCACCTGCACAATTATTCAGCTTGAACTGTATCCACCTGCACAATTATTCAGCTTGAACTGTCTCCACCTGCACAATTATTAAGCTTGAACTATCTCCACCTGCACAATTATTCAGCTTGAACTGTATCCACCTGCACAATTATTCAATGAGATTCTGGTCAACTCGTGAAACATGGGGTTCACATCAAGGGGTCATGACCTGGTTGTTAAGGATATGGACATCATCAGGATAACCTGGCCTAGTCCATATATGTGGATAGTCTCAGTGTGAGGGAGGAAGAGGTTCTGAGATCCAGTCTCGATGTGAGCTGGTGAGGGAGGAAGAGGTTCTGAGATCCAGTCTCGATGTGAGCTGGTGAGAGAGGAAGAGGTTCTGAGATCCAGTCTCAGTGTGAGCTGGTGAGGGAGGAAGAGGTTCTGAGATCCAGTCTCAGTGTGAGCTGGTGAGGGAGGAAGAGGTTCTGAGATCCAGTCTCAGTGTGAGCTGGTGAGGGAGGAAGAGGTTCTCAGGGCAGTCTCTAGGTATTATCAACATCACCGCCCCCTTATTTATTTACTTTTTTCTTTGTAATTTCTTTGTATTTAACCTTTAAACCGTTATTTAACTAGGCAAGTCACGTTGTATATTGAACAGGAGACTCTTAATGATCGGGAGACTCGTAATGATCGGGAGACTTGTATTGATCTGGAGACTCGTATTGATTGGGAGACTCGTATTGATCGGGAGACTCGTAATGATCGGGAGACTCTTAATGATCGGGAGACTCGTATTGATCGGGAGACTCGTATTGATCGGGAGACTTGTAATGATCGGGAGACTCGTATTGATCGGGAGACTCGTATTGATTGGGTGACTCGTAATGATCGGGATACTCGTATTGATCGGGAGACTCGTAATGATCGGGATACTCGTATTGATAGGGAGACTCGTATTGATCGGGAGACTCGTATTGATAGGGAGACTCGTATTGATCGGGAGACTCGTATTGATAGGGAGACTCGTATTGATAGGGAGACTCGTATTGATCGGGAGACTCGTATTGATAGGGAGACTCGTATTGATCGGGAGACTCGTATTAGGGGTTTTTAATACTCCACCCAACAAATACAACATGCCATGTAGAGGCACGAGGACGAAGCCCAAAACAAAGATGTATACAAAAACACAGGACTGTGACCCAAACAAAATAGCGATGTAAACCTCTAATCAATACATGGGGCGAGACCAGAAATAACAAGTGCACAACAATACACGGGACAAGACCCGTAATCACAAGTGCACAATACACGCAGCACGAAAGCCAAACAACAAAGCGTAGGTACTCACAAGCCCAACGGACATGGTGAACACAGGGCACACTTGTACAATTACTAATCAGCTGGGAATGGGAACCAGGTGTGCGTAATGAAACAGTTCAGTGATGCCCAGAGACCGGTGACATAGACCTCTGGAACGGAATGAGCAGCAGTACCGGAGAGATCCGTGACAGTAGACTACTGTAAAATAAAGAGGTGGTGTGTAGGCTACTGTAATATAAAGATGTGGGGGTGGTGTGTAGGCTACTGTAATATAAAGATGTGGGGGTGGTGTGTTGGCTACTGTAATATAAAGATGTGGTTGTGTGTAGACTACTGTAATATAAAGATGTGGGGGTGGTGTGTAGGCTACTGTACTATAAAGATGTGGTGGTGTGTAGACTACTGTAATATAAAGATGTGGGGGTGGTGTGTAGGCTACTGTAATATGAAGATGTGGTGGTGTGTAGACTACTGTAATATAAAGATGTGGGGTTGGTGTGTAGACTACTGTAATATAAAGATGTGGGGGTGGTGTGTAGGCTACTGTAATATAAAGATGTGGGGGTGGTGTGTAGGCTACTGTAATATAAATATATGGGGGTGGTGTGTAGGCTACTGTAATATAAAGATGTGGTTGTGTGTAGACTACTGTAATATAAAGATGTGGGAGTGGTGTGTAGGCTACTGAAATATAAAGATGTGGTGGTGTGTAGACTACTGTAATATATAGATGTAGGGGTGGTGTGTAGGCTACTGTAATATAATGATGTGGGGGTGGTGTGTAGGCTACTGTAATATAAAGATGTGGTGGTGTGTAGGCTACTGTAATATAAAGATGTGGGGATGGTGTGTAGACTACTGTAATATAAAGATGTGGGGATGGTGTGTAGACTACTGTAATATAAAGATGTGGGGATGGTGTGTAGGCTACTGTAATATAAAGATGTGGTGGTGTGTAGACTACTGTAATATAAAGATGTGGTGGTGTGTAGACTACTGTAATATAAAGATGTGGTGATGGTGTGTAGACTACTGTAATATAAATATGTGGGGGTGGTGTGTAGGCTACTGTAATATAAAGATGTGGGGGTGGTGTGTAGACTACTGTAATATAAAGATGTGGTGGTGTGTAGGCTACTGTAATATAAAGATGTGGTGGTGTGTAGACTACTGTAATATAAAGATGTGGTGTGTAGACTACTGTAATATAAAAATGTGGTGGTGTGTAGGCTACTGTAATATAAAGATGTGGGGGTGGTGTGTAGACTACTGTAATATAAAGATGTGGGGGTGGTGTGTAGCCTACTGTAATATAAAGATGTGGGGGTGGTGTGTAGACTACTGTAATATAAATATGTGGGGGTGGTGTGTAGACTACTGTAATATAAAGATGTGGTGGTGTGTAGGCTACTGTAATATAAAGATGTGGTGATGTGTAGACTACTGTAATATAAAGATGTGGTGTGTAGACTACTGTAATATAAAAATGTGGTGGTGTGTAGGCTACTGTAATATAAAGATGTGGGGGTGGTGTGTAGACTACTGTAATATAAAGATGTGGTGGTGTGTAGGCTACTGTAATATAAAGATGTGGTGGTGTGTAGACTACTGTAATATAAAGATGTGGTGTGTAGACTACTGTAATATAAAAATGTGGTGGTGGTGTGTAGACTACTGTAAAATGAAGTAGTTCCTGTATTTTTGAAAAATCTCTTTAGTTGTTACACTGTTGTTGTAGTGTTTGTCAGCTACTTGTAGGCTCTGTTGCTGAGTTGTTCAGTACTCCATGTTGTGGAGTTGTTCAGTACTCCATGTTGTGGAGTTGTTCAGTACTCAGTGTTGTGGAGTTGTTCAGTACTCAGTTTTGTGGAGTTGTTCAGTACTCAGTTTTGTGGAGTTGTTCAGTATTCTGTGTTGTGGAGTTGTTCAGTACTCAGTTTTGTGCAGTTGTTCAGTATTCCGTGTTGTGGAGTTGTTCAGTACTCAGTGTTGTGGAGTTGTTCAGTACTCAGTGTTGTGGAGTTGTTCAGTACTTAGTTTTGTGGAGTTGTTCAGTACTCAGTGTTGTGCAGTTGTTCAGTATTCCCTGTTGTGGAGTTGTTCAGTACTCAGTGTTGTGGAGTTGTTCAGTACTCAGTGTTGTGGAGTTGTTCAGAACTCAGTTTTGTGCAGTTGTTCAGTACTCAGTTTTGTGCAGTTGTTCAGTATTCCGTGTTGTGGAGTTGTTCAGTACTCAGTTTTGTGGAGTTGTTCAGTACCTAGTGTTGTGGAATTGTTCAGTACTCCGTGTTGTGGAGTTGTTCAGTACCTAGTGTTGTGGAGTTGTTCAGTACTCCGTGTTGTGGAGTTGTTCAGTACCTAGTGTTGTGGAGTTGTTCAGTACTCCGTGTTGTGGAGTTGTTCAGTACCTAGTGTTGTGGAGTTGTTCAGTACTCCGTGTTGTGGAGTTGTTCAGTACCTAGTGTTGTGGAGTTGTTCAGTACCTAGTGTTGTGGAGTTGTTCAGTACTCCGTGTTGTGGAGTTGTTCAGTACCTAGTGTTGTGGAGCTGGAGAAAATGCTGTAGTTGTTAGACTGTTGGTGTGTGGTACTGCAGCCCTGTGATTCTAGCTTCCAGAGGCTGAAGAGTAATAATGTTACAGAGTAATAATGTTACAACATGAAACAGAAGCAGTACAAACCTGGTAGATTCACTCACTCACTCACTTCCAAATCCTATATTCCCTAACCCCTAACCCTAAACTTAACCTTAAACCAAAAACCCAACCTTAACCCTAACCATAAACCTAACCCTAGCTCCTAACCCTAAACCTAAAACTAACCCTAACACTAATTCTAACCTTAACCCTAAACCCCCTAGAAATAGCATTTGACCTTTGCTGGTCCTCACAAGTATAGTTAAACACGTCCACACACACACACACACACACACACACACACACACACACACACACACACACACACACACACACACACACACACACACACACACACACACACACACACACACACACACACACACACACACACACACACACACACACACACACACACACACACACACACACACACACACACACACACACACACACACACTCACACACACACACACACACACACACACACACACACACACACACACACACACACACACACACACACACACACACAGACCTGGAATACTATCAGGGCGTAGCAGCTCAGTTCATAACCCTGTCCTGAGGCAGAGACCTGCAGAAGCTTTACCAGGTTGTAGACACTCATGTCCTGAGGTTGTACCCTGGTTCAATAGAGCTGAAGGAGCTTCTCTGCTGCAGGGTGATAGACGAGATAAAGAGCAACAAAAAATGCTTGGGCTGCAGGGTTTCTAGCAATGCTAGAACATGAAAGAGAACAGAAGAACTGCACCTCTGGGCAAGCAGACGGAAAGACAGGCAGGCAGGCAGGCAGGCAGGCAGGCAGGCAGGCAGGCAGGCAGGCAGGCAGGCAGGCAGGCAGGCAGGCAGGCAATCTGACAGACATATATCGACAGATAGATAGACAGACAGACAGACAGACAGGCAGGCAGACAGACAGACAGACAGACAGACAGACAGACAGACAGACAGACAGACAGACAGACAGACAGACAGACAGACAGACAGACAGACAGACAGACAGACAGACAGACAGACAGACAGACAGACAGACAGACAGACAGACAGACAGACAGATAGATAGATAGATAGATAGATAGATAGATAGATAGATAGATAGATAGATAGATAGATAGATAGATAGATAGATAGATAGATAGATAGATAGATAGATAGATTCCTGAAGGTACCATGTTCATCTGTACAAACAATAGTACGCAAGTATAAACACCATCGGACCACACAGCCGTCATACCGCTCCTGCAGATGAACGTGCTTTGGTGCGAAATGTGCAAATCAATCCCACAACAACAGAAAAGGACCTTGTGAAGATGCTGGAGGAAACAGGTACAAAAGTCTATATCCACTGTAAAACAAGTCCTATATCGACACCTGAAAGGCCGCTCAGCGAGGAAGAAGCCACTGCTCCAAAACCTCCATAACAAAAGCCAGACTATAGTTTGCAATTGCACATGTGCACATGGGGCCAAAGATCGTACTTTTTTGGAGAAATGTCCTCTTGGCTGATGAAACAAAAATAGAACTGTTTGGCCTTAATGACCATCATTATGTTTGGAGGAAAAAGGGGGAGGCTTGCAAGCGGAAGAACACCATCCCAACCGTGAAGCACGGGGGTGACAGCATCATGTTGTGGGGGTGCTTTGCTGCAGGAGGGACTGGTGCACTTCACAAAATAGATGATATCATGAGGAAGGAAAATTATGTGGATATATTGAAGCAACATCTCAAGACATCAGTCAGGAAGTTAAAGCTTGGTCGCAAACAAGTCTTCCAAATGGACAATGACCCCAAGCGTACTGTGGCCTAATGGCTAAAGGACAACAAAGTCAAGGTATTGGAGTGGCCATCACAAAGCCCTGACCTCAATCCTATAGAACATTTGTGGGCAGAACTGAAAAAGTGTGAGCGAGCAAGGAGGCCTACAAACCTGAGTCAGGTTCTGTCTGGAGGAATGGGCCGCCAAAATGTATTGTGGGAAGCTTGTGGAAGGCTACCCGAAAGGTTTGACCCAAGTTAAACAATTTAAAGGCAATGCTACCAAATACTAATTGAGTGAATGTGAACTTCTGACCCACTGGGAATGTGATGAAGGAAATAAAAGCTGAAATAAATAATTATCTCTACTATTATTCTGACATTTCACATTCTTAAAATAAAGTGGTAATCCTAACTGACATTTTACTAGGATTAAATTTCAGGAATTGTGAAAAACTGAGTTTAAATGTATTTGGCTAAGGTGTATGTAAACTTCCGACTGTACTTTATTATCCGAGCATGCTACACAGACAAATGTACAAAAGAAAAAGAATGTTGCACATTCATCTCGCCTTGCTGTGGATTTATTTGACCAACCATTCGGCTGAAGAGCCTTCACCACGGTGTGGAAAGACAATTGACAGACACATGTTAACATTGTGACACACATTGAGCCTTTCCTCAAGCCAATAACACATGTTAAAATTGTGACACAGATTGAGCCTTTCCTCAAGCCAATAACTCTACTTTTCCTTCAGCTTGCTCTTTGGCCTATTATGACCAACATCATGTTGTGATGTCATTCCCGATACAGGAAGTGCAGGGACGTCGGTGACATTCAACAAGAACGGAGATGCACCAGGACGTTACGACCTGTTCCAGTACCAGATGAACAACAACAGCTCCCCCGGATACAAGAACATCGGACAGTGGATGGAAACGCTACAGCTCAATGTGAGTACTTTATATACTGTAACTTAGGGTGTGAGGTTGTGTGTGTGTGTGTGTGAGAGTGTGAGTGTGTGTGTGTGCATGTGTGCGTGAATATACACTGTGACTTAGTGTGTGTGTATGTGTGTGTGTGTGTGTTTAAAATTTAATTTATTTGCAGAATGTATATATCAGGGTTGCATGGGGTCAATTACATTTCAATTCAAGTCAATTCAGAAAGTAAACCACATTCCAAATAGGAATTTCAGTGCCTTTACTTCCAGAATTGACTGGGATTTGACTGGAATTGACCCTGATATTTATAAGAAAAAGGTTCCATGCCTGACTGTAAATCTCTTTAGATAACAGCATCTGCTAAATGGCACAGTTATATAAGTGTGTGTGTGTGTGTGTGTAATTGGGGTAATTTGAACCCCATGTCTAACCATCATACCAAGAGGACATCCTTGTGATCCAGGGAGGACGTTTGGACTTAGAAGCCTTAGATAGGGCTGCAAGTGAGTGCATGTGTGTATGTGCGAGCATTTTTGTGCATTCATCTGCGGTTGGGTACAGTATCTGCTTGTGTGAATGTGAGTATACCTGAACCACAGTAAACTCATAGATTTCTATTTGAAAAGACTCCTGCTATATAAGAATAAATAGTCATGGACCCTTACAGACTATGTAGTCTCTCTGTTAGTGTATGTACAGTGTACATGTGTAATGATTGTCAACATAGCAGGTGAAACAGCCTTAACAGTCATCATTAACCACAGCACCCACCTGCCTCTGCTCCTGTTTCATTAACCACAGCACCCACCTGCCTCTGCTCCTGTTTCATTAACCACAGCACCCACCTGCCTCTGCTCCTGTTTCGTTAACCACAGCACCCACCTGCCTCTGCTCCTGTTTCATTAACCACAGCACCCACCTGCCTCTGCTCCTGTTTCATTAACCACAGCACCCACCTGCCTCTGCTCCTGTTTCATTAACCACAGCACCCACCTGCCTCTGCTCCTGTTTCATTAACCACAGCACCCACCTGCCTCTGCTCCTGTTTCATTAACCACAGCACCCACCTGCCTCTGCTCCTGTTTCATTAACCACAGCACCCACCTGCCTCTGCTCCTGTTTCATTAACCACAGCACCCACCTGCCTCTGCTCCTGTTTCATTAACCACAGCACCCACCTGCCTCTGCTCCTGTTTCATTAACCACAGCACCCACCTGCCTCTGCTCCTGTTTCATTAACCACAGCACCCACCTGCCTCTGATCCTGTTTCATTAACCACAGCACCCACCTGCCTCTGCTCCTGTTTCATTAACCACAGCACCCACCTGCCTCTGCTCCTGTTTCATTAACCACAGCACCCACCTGCCTCTGCTCCTGTTTCATTAACCACAGCACCCACCTGCCTCTGCTCCTGTTTCATTAACCACAGCACCCACCTGCCTCTGCTCCTGTTTCATTAACCACAGCACCCTGTCTCTGCTACTGTTTCTCATTCAGAACCATTGCTATGTCCCTGTCCCCTTTGTAGAGGACTGCTTTTGACCAGGGCCCATAGTGAATAGTGTACTAGGGTGCTATGACCAGGGCCCATAGTGAATAGTGTACTAGGGTGCTATGACCAGGGCCCATAGTGAATAGTGTACTAGGGTGCTATGACCAGGGCCCATAGTGAATAGTGTACTAGGGTGCTATGACCAGGGCCCATAGTGAATAGTGTACTAGGGTGCTATGACCAGGGCCCATAGTGAATAGTGTACTAGGGTGCTATGACCAGGGCCCATAGTGAATAGTGTACTAGGGTGCTATGACCAGGGCCCATAGTGAATAGTGTACTAGGGTGCTATGACCAGGGCCCATAGTGAATAGTGTACTAGGGTGCTATGACCAGGGCCCATAGTGAATAGTGTACTAGGGTGCTATGACCAGGGCCCATAGTGAATAGTGTACTAGGGTGCTATGACCAGGGCCCATAGTGAATAGTGTACTAGGGTGTTATGACCAGGGCCCATAGTGAATAGTGTACTAGGGTGCTATGACCAGGGCCCATAGTGAATAGTGTACTAGGGTGCTATGACCAGGGCCCATAGTGAATAGTGTACTAGGGTGTTATGGCCAGGGCCCATAGTGAATAGTGTACTTGGGTGCTATGGCCAGGGCCCATAGTGAATAGTGTACTAGGGTGCTATGACCAGGGCCCATAGTGAATAGTGTACTAGGGTGCTATGACCAGGGCCCATAGTGAATAGTGTACTAGGGTGCTATGACCAGGGCCCATAGTGAATAGTGTACTAGGGTGTTATGGCCAGGGCCCATAGTGAATAGTGTACTAGGGTGTTATGGCCAGGGCCCATAGTGAATAGTGTACTAGGGTGCTATGACCAGGGCCCATAGTGAATAGTGTACTAGGGTGCTATGCTTCCCAGGAGTAAATGATTCACCTCAACTGCCCACAATAAGACAGATGTGTTAGTGTTGTGGCCTAATCATATTTCAGTATTCCAGACTATTGGTATCACGCTGTCCTTTGTTTGTTTTTTAGCCGTACGCTCAGAGCACAAAGGGCATGGCTATGGTCTAAATGGCACCCTATTCTCTATATAGTGCACTACTTTTGACCAGGGCCCATCGTACTGCACTATAAAGTTAATAAGTTACCATTTGGGACACAGCCTATGACGAGCTGCAGATTTAGCCGTTGCTATATCGGCTCAGGCCTGTTTGCCCCAGTTAATTGCGTGAGACAATTAGAAGTCATGTCTCAATAACCACTTCTCGAAGACAGACTGTAACCTTTGATTGAACTATACATTACACATTCATGTATAGGAGACAACCCATCCCTCAGGGAAGCTGAGCTCATTATACTGCATAATGTAGCAACATTAAGTCAACACCTAGTGACCTCGTCAAGAGGTTCGGACCTGTTGGTGTAGCGGTTAAGGTGTTGGTTTGACTGTCAATGGACCCAGGTTTGAGTCCCTGTTGGGGGTACTTGTGAATTTGTTACAATATATATAAACGATTCTATAGCTAGTGTATAACCTAGCCTAGGACTGGCATACTTCTGTACTGTTTTGTCACATGTCCCAAATAGCACCCTGTAGTGCACTACTTTTGACCAAAACCCTATGCACCCTGGTCAAAAGTAGTTCACTACAAATGGAATAGGGTCATATTTTTGGGATGCAGTCACATCTTACAGACTGGCTGGTTTTCCCAGGACAACCCTTCTTCCTTAGTGGGATGGGAAAAGATGTAGGCTGTGGAAATGTTGCATGCAAATAGATATATGTAGATTATACATGACATGTTGCTTATTTGGTTCTCATATTTGTTCATGTATTGAGGAAGAGATTGATTATCTAAACACTAACAGGATTTGTAAGGTAAATCGCCTGGATTGGGGTTAGTTTGTGAGTGAGTTTATTATTTTATTTTTTTATTTCACCTTTATTTAACCAGGTAGGTCAGTTGAGAACAAGTTCTCATTTACAACTGTGACCTGAGTACTGGTATTAATGTACACAGATCTTTAATTGTGGGTATCTGGAGTTTCCAGATAGATGTTCAACAAACTGTCGACTCAGTGTCTTGAATAACAACCAAAACCATACCTTTCTCCAGATTCAATTGTCCCCTTTTTCATGAATGATTTCTCCTTCTCCGCTCAGTCGGAGGCTTTATTAGCCCTCATTTTAAACATTATTATTAAGATGAATTACATTTTACAATGTTTTTCCCCTACCAACACATGTATTATAGCCCCAGCAGTGGGTTGCTTATTTTCCCCTACCAACACATGTATTATAGCCCCAGCAGTGGGTTGTTTATTTTCCCCTACCAACACATGTATTATAGCCCCAGCAGTGGGTTGTTTATTTTCCCCTACCAACACATGTATTATAGCCCCAGCAGTGGGTTGTTTGTCTTTCAAGCCCCCAATCGATTTGATATGCTTTGTGGAATTCCATGTATTCAGTTAGTTTATGATCTTGTCCAGAAACTCAGGGGACCTCTGTGGCTGCGTTGCAAATTACACCCTCTTCCTTATATAGTGCTTTACTTGTGACCAGATCTCTATGGTGCACTATATAAGGAATAGGGAGCGATTTAGAACACACTCTGTCTACCCGTACATGATGGCTGCAGCTCCGACTCCAAGGACTGCCCCTCAGCTCCCCATGAAAATGTCATATCTACCTCATATTCCCAGTGTGGGGAATATGCTGGAGGGCTCAATGAATGAACAACTTGTACAGGGGGTGTTTGGGATTATGTGACTGACATATAAAGACAAGTAAAGGCACAAAGTCAAATTAAGTCCCTTCAGTGTGTCATTTCGAGCAACCTTCTGTCAGGGCTCTACTGGATGTCTACTGGATGTCTACTGGATGTCTGCTGGATGTCGAGGTAGATGTCTACTGGATGTCGAGGTAGATGTCTACTGGATGTCTACTGGATGTCGAGGTAGATGTCTACTGGATGTCTACTGGATGTCAAGGTAGGGTTTTACTGCAGAGTTAACAGTCTACTGAATGTCTACTGGATGTCGAGGTAGGGTTTTACTGCAGAGTTAACAGTCTACTGGATGTCTACTGGATGTCGAGGTAGCATTTTACTGCAGAGTTAACAGTCTACTGGATGTCTACTGGATGTTGAGGTAGAATTTTACTGCAGAGTTAACAGTCTACTGGATGTCTTCTGGATGTCGAGGTAGAATTTTACTGCAGAGTTAACAGTCTACTGGATGTCTTCTGGATGTCGAGGTAGGGTTTTACTGCAGAGTTAACAGTCTTCTGGATGTCGTGGTAGGGTTTTACTGCAGAGTTAACAGTGGAGATCACACTACATAGAGAAAAACTCATTATTATCTCAACTGTTGCTTTATCCATTTTGAATGCACACTTACAAGCAATCTATAGCGTTAGAAAAAGAGAGAGAGAAATAGAGTGAGATAGTGAGAGAAAAATGGAGATAGTGAGTGAGAAAGAGAGCTAGAGAAGGAGAAAGTGATTGAAAGACAAAAAGAGAACGAGAGAGAGATCCTTCAACAGTGGAGTAGCTACATCTTCATTCCTTTGCTTTGTGTGGTTGGTTGTGATGGAAACAGTGAAACTCTTCAAAAATGCATGAAAGCAGTGGTTAAGATGCATGATTACAGGCTTCATCAGAAGAGTCACTGTATACGTCCCAAATGGCACCCTATTCCCTATAAAGTGCAAAAGTAGTGCACTTTATAGGGAATAGGGTGCCATTTGGGACACAGTCTCAGCAGGTAGAAACAGAGATGGAAGCAGAGAGGGGAAGCTGTAACTGTAATGCAGTTCAGTTCTTCATGTTTCATGCAGATCCAGCCATTAATAATTCATGGCGGTTACACAATCTTCATTTGCCTGGGCTGGCTTAAATTAGCATTTTCTTCAAAAGATTTTGGAGCTTTTAAGAATTGATGGTTGCCTAATGTCTCTGGTTTGAATATACCTTGGCTCACAGCTAGAAGTTACTCGCTCAAACACAATATACTTGTATTTAGAGCAAATCTCAGCGAATCTAACCCAATGCTCTGACAATCATTGATACAATGTTCTCTTCAGTATTGATTGATAAGTTGATGATTTCTGATGCTTCTATACCTCTTCAGATGTAGATCAATGTGTCATGTTTAAAGAAGCTAAAGAGATATGATCATATCTGTTGCTTATTAACAGTAATTATATTTTACCTTGATCTCATCAAGGGGGATTCCTACATAACAAGCCTTCAGATTCAGGTTACGTCCCAAATGGTAGTCTATTCCCTATGTAGTGCACTACTTTTGACCGGGGCCCATAGGACTCTGGTCAAAAGTAGTGCACTATGTAGGGAATAGGGTGCTATTTGGGACTTAACCTCAGATGAGCAATGATTAGTCCGATGGGGGTTTGTTAAAGGGCAGAGGAGACCCTCGGGACACAGGGCCTCTGACTGAAGCAGCTGTCCTCTGAATAAAGGGTTAGAAATATACTGGCTTTACCTGTGGCTGGAGGTTTTACTGTTCTGGTCTTGTCAGGTCAAGTGTTGAGTAAAACATGTATTTTGACTGCAACATCTCTGGCCAGAGTTCACACAGTTTTGGTGGAGGGGAAGGGTTCCCTTGACCTTTTATCTAGGTCCAAAAGTACTGCAGAAACAGGCTCTACCTGGGGACAGAAATGTTCCTGGTCTGGTCTGATGTTGGTCTGGTCTGGTTTAGTCTGGTGTTGGTCTGGTCTGGTGTTGGTCTGATCTGGTGTTGGTCTGGTCTGGTCTGGTCTGGTCTGGTCTGGTCTGGTGTTGGTCTGGTCTGGTCTGGTGTTGGTCTGGTCTGGTCTGGTCTGGTCTGGTCAGGTCTGGTGTTGGTCTGGTCTGGTCTGGTGTTGGTCTGGTCTGGTATGGTCTGGTGTTTGTCGGTCTGGTCTGGTGTTGGTCTGGTCTGGTCTGGTCTGGTCAGGTCTGGTGTTGGTCTGGTCCGGTCTGGTGTTGGTCTGGTCTGGTCTGGTGTTTGTCGGTCTGGTCTGGTGTTGGTCTGGCCTGGTCTGGTCAGGTCAGGTCTGGTGTTGGTTTGGTCTGGTCAGCTCTGGTCTGGTCAGGTCTGGTCTAGTGTTGGTCTGGTCTGATCAGGTCTGGTCTAGTGTTGGTAAGGTCTGATCTGTTGTTGGTCTGGTCTGGTGTTGGTCAGGTCTGGTCTGGTCTGGTGTTGGTCTGGTTAGGTCTGGTCTGGTCAGGTCTGGTCTAGTGTTAGTCTGGTCTGGTGTTGGTCTGGTCTGGTCTGGTGTGGTGTTGGTCTGGTCTGGTCAGGTCTGGTCTGGTCAGGTCTGGTCTAGTGTTAGTCTGGCCTGGTGTTGGTCTGGTGTTGGTCAGGTCTGGTCAGGTGTTGGTAAGGTCTGGTCTGGTGTTGGTCAGGTCTGGTCAGGTGTTGGTCAGGTCTGGTCTGGTGTTGGTAAGGTCTGGTCTGGTGTTGGTCAGGTCTGGTCAGGTGTTGGTCAGGTCTGGTCTGGTGTTGGTCAGGTCTGGTCTGGTGTTGGTAAGGTCTGGTCAGGTGTTGGTAAGGTCTGGTCAGGTGTTGGTAAGGTCTGGTCAGGTGTTGGTCAGGTCTGGTCAGGTGTTGGTAAGGTCTGGTCTGGTGTTGGTCTGGTCTGGTCTGGTGTTGGTAAGGTCTGGTCTGGTGTTGGTGAGGTCTGGTCTGGTGTTGGTCAGGTCTGGTCTGGTGTTGGTCAGGTATGGTCTGGTGTTGGTAAGGTCTGGTCTGGTGTTGGTCAGGTCTGGTCTGGTGTTGGTCAGGTCTGGTCTGGTGTTGGTAAGGTCTGGTCTGGTGTTGGTCAGGTCTGGTCTGGTGTTGGTAAGGTCTGGTCAGGTGTTGGTAAGGTCTGGTCAGGTCTGGTCAGGTGTTGGTCAGGTCTGGTCAGGTGTTGGTAAGGTCTGGTCAGGTCTGGTCAGGTGTTGGTAAGGTCTGGTCAGGTCTGGTCAGGTGTTGGTCTGGTCAGGTCTGGTCTGGTAAACACCAGGCACTATCCATCTTTTTTTACCTGTCTGTGTCACTTCTCTCTTCATTCAGTTGAGAGTTTGTAACAACTCCCGTAGTTGGTGGCTTTTAGAAACCTTCCACCTCTCTACGCCACACATTCTTGTCTTCTTTGTGGTACAAATTAAGAGTTTGTTTGAGAACTGTTTGGTCACTCCTTCAGCGATATTTTCCCCCATTGCTGTTTTCATGTTGTGTGTTGTGTTTTTTTGCATCACAGCTTGCCTCAGGAACTGAATGGAGTTAGATCACTTAATTTGGTATGGCTGTTGTATATTTTTCCCCTTGATACAAAAACATGATTTGCGATTAGCCAGTAAGTTGGATTTCAGTCTAATTCATTCAACTTCTAAATGCAACTGAAAAATGGGTGCTTAATTTCTCTCCTGTTGAGAAAAACACCTTCAAATTAACTTTTCGTTCTCGTCTTGGAATGGGGCCTACCCATGGTCTTTTGCCTTTGTGTTTTAAAAAACAGAATAATTGAACCACTGGAGTTTCAAAGAGAAGTTTGAGAGGAAAATAACTTCAGGCCATGCATATTGAGTAACCAACTCAGTAGCCTTGTGAGTGTCTGCACTGAGATTGCAAGGATGGGAGTTTGATTCCAGGGTGAGTCATACCGGAGACTGTAAAAATGGGACCTGATGCGTATCAGCTTGGCACTCAGCATTAAGGAGATATATTGTCAAATCAAATCAAATGTATTGGTTTCATACACGTGTTTAGCAGATGTTATTGCGGATGTAGCGAAATGCTTGTGCTTCTAGCTCAGACAGTGTGGTAATATCTAACAAGTAATATCTAACAGTTTCACAACATATACACACAAATCTAAGTAAGGAATGGATTAAGAATATATACATATATGTCTAATGGCAGCCGCCTCTGATGTGCTAGTGATGGCTGTTTAGCAGTCTGATGGCCTTGAGATGGAGGCATGCTTGGCTACGCAGTCATGGGTGAACAGGGAGTACAGGAGTGGGCTGAGTACGCACCCTTGTGGGGCCCCAGCGTTGAGAATCAGCGAAGATGAGGTGTTGCTTCCTACCTTCACCACCCGGCAGCGAATCATCAAGGAAGTCCAGAACCCAAATGCACAGGGCGGAGTTCAGACCCAGGGCCTCGAGCTTGTTGATGAGCTTGGAGGGTACTACGGTGTTAAATGCTGAGTTATAGTCAATGAACAGCATTCTTACATAGCTATGCCTCTTGTCCAGATGGGATAAGGCAGTGTGTAATGTGTAATGTGGTGGCAATTGCATCATCTGTGGATCTATTGGGACGGTAAGCAAATTGAAGGGGGTCTAGGGTGGCAGGTAAGGTGGAGGTAATATGATCCTTGATGACAGAGGTGAGTGCTATGGGGCGATAGTAATTTAGTTCAATTACCTTTGCTTTCTTAGGTACAGGGACAGTGGTGGCCATCTTGAAGCATGTGGAGACAACAGACTGGGAAAGGGAGAGTTTGAATATACAGCGGGTGAAATAAGTATTGAACACATTACCATTTTTCTCAGTAAATATATTTCCAAAGGTGCTATTGACATGAAAGTTTCACCAGATGTTGGTAACAAACCAAGTAATCCATACATACAAAGAAAACCAAAACAAATAAGTTCAGAAATGAAGTTATGTGTAATAATGTGAAATGACAAAGGGACAAAGTATTGAACACATAAAGAAAAGGAGGTTCAAAAAGGCATGGAAAGCCAAGACAACAGCTGAAAACTATCAGTAATTAAAAAGCAATCCAGCCCCCTGTCAGTGCAAATTAATATCAGCTGGTTCAGTCCCAACTGATGGCCTATAAAAAGGTCTCATTGCCAAGGTGTCACACAAGACACATCTCATGATGGGTAAAAGCAAAGAGCTGTCTCAAGACATTCGCAACCTAATTGTTGCAAAACATAATGATGGCATTGGTTATAGGCGCATTTGTGGAGAGCTTAAAAAAGACCTGCAATTAGCAGGTACTGTTGTCTCAAAGAAAACATTAAGTAATGCACTCCACCGCCATGGCATGTATGCACGCTCACCACGCAAGACTCCATTGCTGAAAAAAAAGCATGTTGAAGCTCGTTTAAAGTTTGCTGCACAACATTTTGGAAAAGCCAGTGAAATACTGGGAGAATATAGTGTGGTCAGATGAGAGCAAAATTGAACTGTTTGGATGTCATAATACACACCATGTTTGGAGGAGAAATGGCACTGCACATCACCCTAAAAACACCATACCAACAGTGCCAAGTTTGGAGGTGGGAACATCATGGTGTGGGGCTGCTTTTCAGCAAATGGTACTGGCAAACTTCACATAATTGAATGAAGGATGAATGGGCAAATTTACGAGGAGCACCTGGTCGAGGCAAATTTATGGTGAAATGATTGTCTTTCCACTTCCGTATTATGGCCCCAACAGTGCTCACTGGAACATTCAGAAGCTTAGAAATGCGCCTATAACCAATGCCATCATTATGTTTTGCAACAATTAGGTTGCGAATGTCTTAGACAGCTCTTTGCTTTTACCCATCATGAGATGTGTCTTGTGTGACACCTTGGCAATGAGACCTTTTTATAGGCCATCAGTTGGGACTGAACCAGCTGATATTAATTTGCACTGACAGGGGGCTGGATTGCTTTTTAATTACTGAGAGTTTTCAGCTGTTGTCTTGGCTTTCCATGCCTTTTTGCACCTCCCTTTCTTTATGTGTTCAATACTTTTTCCCTGTGTCATTTCACATTATTACACATAACTTAACTTCTGAACTTATTTGTTTTGGTTTCTTTGTATGTATGGATTACTTGGGTTGTTACCATCATCTGGTGAATGTTTCATGTCAATAGCACCTTTGGAAATATATTTACTGAGAAAAATGGTGACGTGTTCAATACTTATTTCACCCGCTGTATATATATACATATATATATATACATATATATATATATATATATATACAGTTGGAAGTTTACATACATCTTAGCCAAACACATTTAAACTCAGTATTTCACAATTCCTGACATTTAATCCTAGTAAAAAGTCCCTGTCTTAGGTCAGTTAGGATCACCACTTTATTTTAAGAATGTGAAATGTCAGAATAATAGTAGAGAGAATGATTTGTTTCAGCTTGTATTTCTTTCATCACATTCCCAGTTGGTCAGAAGTTTACATACACTCAATTAGTATTTGGTAGCATTGCCTTTAAATTGTTTAACTTGGGTCAAACATTTCAGGTAGCTTTCAACAAGCTTCCAACAATAAGTTGGGTGAATTTTGGCCCATTTCTCCTGACAGAACTGTTGTAACTGAGTCAGGTTTGTAGGCCTCCTTGCTCGCACACGTTTTTTCAGTACTGCCCACTAATTTTCTATAGGATTGAGGTCAGGCCACTCCAATACCTTGACTTGTCCTTAAGCTATTTTGCCACAACTTTGGAAGTATGCTTGGGGTCATTGTCCATTTGAAAGACCCATTTGCGACCAAGCTTTAACTTCCTGACTTGAGATGTTGCTTCAATATATCCACATAATGTGTGCACCAGTCCCTCCTGCAGCAAAGCATCCCCACAACATGATGCTGCTACCCCCGTGCTTCACGGTTGGGATGGTGATCTTCGGCTTGCAAGTCTCCCCCTTTTTCCTCCAAACATAACGATGGTTATTATGGCCAAACATTTCTCCAAAAAGTACGATCTTCGTCCCCATGTTCAGTTGCAAACCGTAGTCTGGTTCTTTTATGACGGATTTTTGAGCAGTGGCTTCTTCCTTGCTGAGTGGCCTTTCAGGTTTTATCGATATAGGACTTGTTTTACTGTGGATATAGATACTTTTGTACCTGTTTCCTCCAGCATCTTCACAAGGTACTTTGCTGTTGTTCTGGGATTGATTTGCACTTTTCGCACCCAAGTACGTTCATCTCTAGGAGATAGAACGCGTCTCATTCCTGAGCGGTATGACGGCTGCGTGGTCCCAGGGTGTTTATACTTGCATTCTATTGTTTGTACAGATGAACGTGGTACCTTCAGGCATTTGGAAATTGCTCCCAAGGATGATCCAGACTTGTGGAGGTCTACCATTTTTTATCGGAGGTCTCGGCTGATTTCTTTTGATTTTCCCATGATGTCGAGCAAAGAGGCGCTGAGTTTGAAGGTATTCCTTGAAATACATCCACAGGTATGCCTCCAATTGACTCAAATTATTGTGATATTGCGAGGGGTGAAAAGTGAGTGATGAGGCAAAAGATGAGAAGGAGATGAAAGTTGTAGCGAATTAAACAATGAACATTTAATTTGAAACAGCAACACACATAGACAATAACCCGCGAGGGTTGAAACAAAACACACAGGGTTAAATAGTGACCCTGATGACCAGGGTGTTGCTACCATCTTCCCCCGACCGCCGGTTTAGAACGCCGGCGAGGATGATCGTTGGAGAGGAGGAGGACCCGTCGTTCTGCGCGGGGCATTCGTTACAATTATGTCAACTAGCCTTTCAGAAGCTTCTATAGCCAATTTTCTGGAATTTTCCAAACTGTTTAAAGGCACAGTCAACTTAGTGTATGTAAACTTCTGACCCACTGGAATTGTGATGTAGTGAATTTTAAGTGAAATAATCTGTCTGTAAACAATTGTTGGAAGAATGACTTGTGTCATGCACAAAGTAGATGTCTTAACCGACTTGCCAAAACTATAGTTTGTTAACATGAAATCTGTGGAGTTTTCAACCTAAGTTTGGGCAATATATGTGGCTCTTTGTTTATTAATGTACTGTCTGCTCTCCCTTGAGGCTTTCCCAAGTTGATGCCCAAGAGACCAAACAGCCTCAGATCACGCGCTCAGATCATGTTCGAGCCTCGGATTGGACCATGAAACACACACGCTTGCACCTGCAGGCAACATGCAGATGTTTCATTTCTCTCTCATGCAGTCATGGCTGAAGCCAGCGCAAATTCCTACTAATTATGTGTCCAGGTTAAACGTGGGACGTCCCTCATTATAATCAAACAGTCGGTTAAATTCATGGTTGTTGCATAATTTTCAGATCGTAACCGAAAGGTTGCTGGATTGAATCCCCTAGCTGACAAGGTAAAAATCTGTCGTTCTGCATCTGAACAAGGCAGAAGACGTGGAAGTGGATTAAGGCAGCTCCCCGTACCTCTCTGATTCAGAGGGGTTGGGTTAAATGAGGAAGACACATTTCAGTTGAATGCATTCAGTTGTACAAATGACTAGTATCCCCCTATCCTTGTCCCTATTAGAAGTGATTAATAGATGAAACAACGTAATTGAACCAGAGATCGTGGCATTCATCAGTAAAGATGCAGTGTTAGCTGATAATATTTTGGACAACCAAATTGAAGTAATAATGATTGATGAAATCAAAGTGTGTCAGCTGTTTGGTGATTTGCGATTCATAACTTACATTTTACCGGTACTACCAGTAGTAGTAGGCCAACCGATAACACCACGACGGAATACGTTTGAAGTGATGATGCGCCGCAGAGAACAGCTAGCATGTCCAGCAAAGTACATCGCCAGTGGCACGCAAACACTTCGTGCAGATCAGCAGCTCCACAATGATGTGATTGGGGGCTTTTCATGGCAACGAGAAGAGACAATTGAAGGAGGATGCAGTGAGCAAAGTTACTGGGCTCGAATTTAGTCACTCTTGCTCTATTGTAAAAATAAAAAATGTTGTTTATAACATGCAAAATTAGAAGCATCAATCTATATACAGTCTGTACTCTAGACTCTATGGCTGGATTGATGTATTTTTTCCAATGCTACATTAACTTGTCAGACCTAACTTGATTGGCCCTCTTTCTACAAGGCCTAGTCTATGAGAGGTCTAATCATATGAATATGTTGTTAAAGCCTATAGGCTGTAGAGATGCATTCAAGTAATGATCTCATTATTATGCATCAATATTTTAATTTGATTACAATTATTTATTTTCAATCATTCTTGAATTTGTTAGGCTACATAATTAAGTAGATTAATGAACTGAAAATACATTTTTTCAATTTTTCAATTTTTTTTTTATATGATAGAATATTGCATTCTATTATACATCCTGTCCCGTGTAGCTCAGATGGTAGAGCATGGTGCTTGCAATGTCAGGGTTGTGGGTTTGATTCCCTCGGGGGACCAGTATGAAAAAAGTATGAACATGTACGCACTAACTAACTCTAAGTCATTAATGTTAATTTGTGTATTAATAAAAATAATCTGAAAAACTATCTGAAATTGAAATTATCTATTGTTCATGTCCATATAGCCGAGGACAATGTGGTAAAGTACTGAATATTTCTCCTATCTCGCTCTCTCGCTTCTCCTTAATTTTTGAAGAAATTCATTCTTTTCTCTCTTTGAGTCAACTACTCACCACATTTTATGCACTGCATTGCTATCTAGCTGTAGCTTATGCTTTCAGTACTAGATTCATTCTCTGATCTGTTGATTGAGGTTGTGTTGAGTTTTTCTTTTTCAACATATAACAAGCAACACGTAGCATGCAGACAGAAAAACATAGAACAAGCAACACGTAGCATGCAGACAGAGAAACATATAACAAGCAACACGTAGCATGCAGACAGAGAAACATAGAACAAGCAACATGTAGCATGCAGACAAAAAGCAACAAAACAAAATACATAAAATCAACAGTGTTTTCACTCCTCACAAGCTACAGACAACATGGAAAGTGACAATACACAGCTAGGGATTATGTTCACAGGTCTGATTGGCCTTTAGCCATGTCTTTATGTTTTTTGTGAAGGTGCCTCTCATGTCAGTTCATGCTGCAAGAGCTCTGATAGGTTGGAGGACATCCTCCGAAAGTTGTCATAATTACTGTGTAGTCTATGAAAGGGGGTGAGTACCATGAGCCTCCTAGGTTTTGTATTGAAGTCAATGTACCCAGGGGAGGACGGAAGCTAGCTGTCCTCTGGCTACACCATGGTGATAAACTACAGAGTGCTGCTTAGGCTACTGTAGGAGCCTTCACTGCTACACATTCACACACACTGACACACACACACTCACTTAATTTGCTTACACCACATAACATGCACACCCATTTATACTGACTCTACACACACATACACACACACATACAATCATCATATACGCTGCTGCTACTCTGTTTATAATATATCCTGATACCTTGTCACCTTAGCCCTATACATACTGTACAGTATCTACAGTACTTCTATCAGTCCTGTATCCCTGCAAATTGTGAATATGGTATAGGAACTGACCGTGTATATACTAAGGTACTGGAACTGACCCTGTATATACTAAGGTACTGGAACTGACCCTGTATATACTAAGGTACTGGAACTGATCGTGTATATAGTATAGTACTGGTACTGACCCTGTATATAGTATAGTATTGGTACTGACCCTGTATATAGTATAGTACTGGTACTGACCCTGTATATAGTATAGTATTGGTACTGACCCTGTATATAGTATAGTATTGGTACTGACCCTGTATATAGTATAGTATTGGTACTGACCCTGTATATAGTATAGTATTGGTACTGACCCTGTATATAGTATAGTATTGGTACTGACCCTGTATATATTATAGTACTGGTACTGACCCTGTATATAGTATATTATTGGTACTGACCCTGTATATAGTATAGTATTGGTACTGACCCTGTATATAGTATAGTATTGGTACTGACCCTGTATATAGTATAGTATTGGTACTGACCCTGTATATAGTATAGTATTGGTACTGACCCTGTATATAGTACAGTATTGGTACTGACCCTGTATATAGTATAGTATTGGTACTGACCCTGTATATAGTATTGTACTGGTACTGACCCTGTATATAGTATAGTACTGGAACTGACCCTGTATATAGTACAGTATTGGTACTGACCCTGTATATAGTATTGTACTGGTACTGACCCTGTATATAGTATAGTACTGGAACTGACCCTGTATATAGTACAGTATTGGTACTGACCCTGTATATAGTATAGTATTGGTACTGACCCTGTATATAGTATAGTATTGGAACTGACCCTGTATATAGTATAGTATTGGTACTGACCCTGTATATAGTATAGTATTGGTACTGACCCTGTATATAGTATAGTATTGGTACTGACCCTGTGTATAGTATAGTATTGGTACTGACCCTGTATATAGTATAGTACTGGATCTGACCCTGTATATAGTACAGTATTGGTACTGACCCTGTATATAGTACAGTATTGGTACTGACCCTGTATATAGTATTGTATTGGTACTGACCTTGGATATAGTATAGTATTGGTACTGACCCTGTATAGAGTGTGGTATTTCAACTGACCCTGTATATAGTATAGTATTGGTATTGACCCTGTATATAATATGGTACTGGAACTGGCCCTGTATATAGTACTGTACAGTATCTACAGTACTTCTATCAGTCCTGTATCCCTGCAAATTGTGAATATGGTATAGGAACTGACCGTGTATATACTAAGGTACTGGAACTGACCCTGTATATACTAAGGTACTGGAACTGACCCTGTATATACTAAGGTACTGGAACTGATCGTGTATATAGTATAGTACTGGATCTGACCCTGTATATAGTACAGTATTGGTACTGACCCTGTATATAGTACAGTATTGGTACTGACCCTGTATATAGTATTGTATTGGTACTGACCTTGGATATAGTATAGTATTGGTACTGACCCTGTATAGAGTGTGGTATTTCAACTGACCCTGTATATAGTATAGTATTGGTATTGACCCTGTATATAATATGGTACTGGAACTGGCCCTGTATATAGTATAGTATTTGAACTGACCCTGTATACAGTATAGTTTCGGGTACTGACCCTGCATATAGTATGGTATTTGAACTGACCCTGTATATAATATAGTATTGGTACTGACCATTTATATATTATGGTATTTGAACTGACAATGTATATATAATAGCATTGGTACTGACCCTGTAGTATGATATTGGTACTGGCCCTGTATATAGTATAGTATTGGTATTGACCCTGTACAGTCATGTGCAAAAGTTTGGGCACCCCTGACAATTTCCATGATTTCCATTTATAAATAATTGGGTGTTTGGATCAGAAATTTCATTTTGATCTATCAAATAACTGATGGACACAGTAATATTTCAGTAGTGAAATGAGGTTTATTGGATTAACAGAAAATGAGCAATATGCATCAAAACTAAATTAGACAGGTGCATACATTTGGGCACCCCAACAGAAAAATCACATCAATATTTAGTAGAGCCTCCTTTTGCTAAAATAACAGCCTCTAGACGCTTCCCCGTATACAGTAATGTACTTGAACTGACCATGTATATAGTGTAGTATTTTAACTGACCCTGTATGTAGTACAGTTTCGGAACTGACCCTGTATATAGTATGTTATTTGAACTGACACTGTATATAGTGTCTCTCCCCTGTCAGAGATTACCACAGTCAAATGGCTCATAGGACCCCTCAACTCTCCCCTGTCAGAGATTACCACAGTCAAATGGCTCATAGGACCCCTCAACTCTCCCCTGTCAGAGATTACCACAGTCAAATGGCTCATAGGACCCCTCAACTCTTCCCTGTCAGAGATTACCACAGTCAAATGGCTCATAGGACCCCTCAACTCTCCCCTGTCAGAGATTACCACAGTCAAATGGCTCATAGGACCCCTCAACTCTTCCCTGTCAGAGATTACCACAGTCAAATGGCTCATAGGACCCCTCAACTCTCCCCTGTCAGAGATTACCACAGTCAAATGGCTCATAGGACCCCTCTGAACCTTTGAGGAGAAATCCAGCTTTGAGTCGACACTATTCTACATATATTTAATTGTTTTTAAAGATGTCATAATGTAGGACAGTCAGGTTCATGACTCTGTGGCTGAGTGACTAAACCCCAGCATGCCTCCCAAATGCCACCCTATTCACTACATTTGGCAGTACTTTCGACCAGGGCACATAGGGCTGGTCAAAGGTAGTGCACATACTGCATAGAGATTAGGTTGCTATTTGGGATGCTCACCCAGTCAAAATATTACAGATGATGAAATTAATATAAATTGAATAAAATGAGCTATAATAATAGCTTTATAGATATTTATTTTGATAAAAGTATGGACATCATGGTCAGGTCTAGCTCTCAGAGTGTCACGACTCCTGCCGAAGTTGACTCACCTCCTTGTTCGGGCATGCTTCGGCGATCGTCGTCACCGGCTTTCTAGCCACTGCCGCTCGATCATTCATTATTCCATTTGTCATGTCTTGTCATTACGCACACCTGGTTCTCATTTCCCCTCATTACTTCATGTATATATGTTCCCTCTGTTCCCCCATGTCCTTGTCGGATATTGTTCTATGTGATCGTGTTATCATTGTTACATTCGCTTATTCAAGAACAGTTGTATATATTTCCTGTTCGGACGTTGAATGCGTGGTTTGGATTAAAGTTATCCTTGAGTTCACGCTACCTCCTGCGCCTGGCTCTCTTTGTATTATACTCACGCCATCACACAGAGACATTACTTCAAAAAGGTGTTGCAATATTTACGATGTAGCAGCGTACCTCCCCTTACCCTAATCTATTTTATACAGTGTTCCATGTCAATGATTGATTTAGTGACTGACTTTCACTCCTGGCTAGTAATAATTATATAAGAAATGACATCCATCCAGTGACCACCTTGATGTATGACTGTTTCACACACTAGCTACAGCAGTAGAATGTATTTTTATTTTATTTTTTATTTCACCTTTATTTAACCAGGTAGGTCAGTTGAGAACAAGTTCTCATTTGCAACTGCGACCTGGCAAATATAATACTTAATACTAGTGTATTAAAACACTAGTGGTCTCGGCAACCAGAACTAAATCATCTGTGACTGAATCTACTAGTGAATGCTAAGGTTATCGCTTGTGGACAGATGCTCATAACATACAGTAAGTGGTAGTGACAGCTGTCAACAGACTGTGGGAAGTGATGACTAACGAGGAACTTTGTTCTGGTACGATGATTACCATATTTCACATTCCTTTTAGAATAGTGGAGACTTGGCTAGTCTGAAACTGGCTGAAAGTTTCCTTTTAGAATAGTAGACTTGGCTAGTCTGAAACTGGCTGAAAGTTTCCTTTTAGAATAGTGGAGACTTGGCTAGTCTGAAACTGGCTGAAAGTTTCCTTTTAGAATAGTAGACTTGGCTAGTCTGAAACTGGCTGAAAGTTTCCTTTTAGAATAGTGGAGACTTGGCTAGACTGAAACTGGCTGAAAGTTTCCTTTTAGAATAGTGGAGACTTGGCTAGACTGAAACTGGCTGAAAGTTTCCTTTTAGAATAGTGGAGACTTGGCTAGTCTGAAACTGGCTGAAAGTTTCCTTTTAGAATAGTGGAGACTTGGCTAGTCTGAAACTGGCTGAAAGTTTCCTTTTAGAATAGTGGAGACTTGGCTAGACTGAAACTGGCTGAAAGTTTCCTTTTAGAATAGTGGAGACTTGGCTAGACTGAAACTGGCTGAAAGTTTCCTTTTAGAATAGTGGAGACTTGGCTAGTCTGAAACTGGCTGAAAGTTTCCTTTTAGAATAGTAGACTTGGCTAGACTGAAACTGGCTGAAAGTTTCCTTTTAGAATAGTGGACTTGGCTAGACTGAAACTGGCTGAAAGTTTCCTTTTAGAATAGTGGACTTGGCTAGACTGACAGGCGAGGTATATCTCACTGGTCAACCCCAAAGCCAACACCTCCTTTGGCCGCCATTCCTTCCAGTTCTCTGCTGCCAATGACTGGAACGAATTGCAAAAATCCTTGAAGCTAGAGGCTCCTATCTCCCTCACTAACTTTAAGCATCAGCTGTCAAAGCTGCTTATCGATCACTGCACCTGTATACAGCCCTTCTGTAAATAGCCCACACTACTACCTCATACCCATATTTATTTATTGTCTTCCTAACCTTACTGCATTTTGCACTACATTTGCACTCTGTATATAGATTTTCTATTGTGTTATTGACTGTACGTTTGTTTGTTTCCCATGTGTAACTCTGTGTTGTTTTTTGTCACACTGCCTTGCTTTGTCTTGGCCAGGTCGCAGTTGCAAATGAGAACTTGTTCTCAACTGACCTACCTGGTTAAATAAAGGTGAAAAAAAGTTTCCATTTAGAATAGTGGAGACTTGGCTAGTCAGAAACTGATTGAAAGTTTCCTTTTAGAGGAGCAGACTTGGCTTTCAGTCGGTAGATTAGAAGGTTATTCTGAGTTTGTCAGCCAGACCCCAGGTGACAGTCAGCCAGAACCCATGTGTCAGTCAGCCAGAACCCAGGTGTCAGTCAGCCAAACCCCAGGTGACAGTCAGCCAGACCCCAGGTGACAGTCAGCCAGAACACAGGTGTCAGTCAGTCAGCCAGACCCTGTCTCGTATTGTCTCTAATTGGGGATTCTATTTACGTTCTTGTGTTTGTCACCTGGGTGTGGGTTCTTGTAGGTGTATGTTTCATGTCAGTTCACGGTTTGGCTACTCTCCTTATTTATTTTTGGTACTTGTTAATACGAACAAGTTAAATAAAAAGGAATGTCTCTCCACCAACGCTCTGCTTCTCGTCCCGTCTCTTCGAATCGTGACAGACCCCAGGTGACAGTCAGCCAAACCCCAGGTGACAGTCAGCCAGAACCCAGGTGTCAGTCAGCCAGAACCCAGGTGTCAGTCAGCCAAACCCCAGGTGACAGTCAGCAAACCCCAGGTGTCAGTCAGCCAAACCCCAGGTGACAGTCAGCCAGAACCCAGGTGTCAGTCAGCCAGAACCCAGGTGTCAGTCAGCCAAACCCCAGGTGACAGTCAGCAAACCCCAGGTGTCAGTCAGCAAAACCCCAGGTGACAGTCAGCCAAACCCCAGGTGTCAGTCAGCCAAACCCCAGGTGACAGTCAGCCAAACCCCAGGTGACAGTCAGCCAGAACCCAGGTGTCAGTCAGTCAGCCAGACCCCAGGTGACAGTCAGTCCGCCAGAGCCCAGCTGACAGTCAGTCAGCCAGACCCCTAACGTTAGCATATCTGCTAGCTAACACAACATAGCTAGCTAAGGACACTGCACTAACTTGGCAGCTAACACAGTCAGCTGTTTCATGGAAACTAGCTAATCCATTGTGATTTAATTATAATGTCAATACTAGCTACAGGGGTTAGCTATCTTGGAGGAAGTATTTAGTGTTGTGTGCGTTGCATTTGAGCACTTAGCTAGCTACCATCCCATAGCCTACATACGCAGTGTGACTGGCTCTTCCTTGGATGTATGAAGAAGATTGCCTATTTTTTTTGGGGGGGGGGGGTTTGTGCTCTCTGATTGGCTCAAACTCAATTTGTTTGCCACTGATGAGCGTTTCGATTCTACGGCTCCCCTAGTCGACTAAACTAAATGCCAGGATTTACGACGGAGTTGAGCGTTGACTAGTGTGGGCGGACTGGAGTATTTCAGCACCCAAAGAACAGCACCCATTTACACAAGACAATGACGTAGGAGTTCCAGATCAGTTTAGTCAGCTCTGTCTCCTTGCTCTGGTGTCTCTTTTATACCCATTCTCTGATGGACTAAGTATATTCATGATCCTTTAGTTGAAATCTCATCACACAGAGGGAATTTATCCACTTGATCAATCAATCAACCAATCATTACTCTTGATCAATCAATCAACCAATCAATATGGTCTAGAGTGATTTATTCATTCATTTACATTTATTCAAATACTGCTAGAATAGAATCAAATCAAATGTTATTGGTTGTGTACACATTTTAGTAGATGTTATAGCTTATGTTACTAACTCCTAACGATGCAGCATAATGTCAAACAATTCAATTGCAAGGACTAAAAAAATACCAAAAATACAAGAAATCAACAATGGCGGGATGAATCTGAACATCCAGTAGATCCACGACAAATGTTTTTGTTTGTTTTCTTCACCACTTCATGTGTATAATTGTAATGTGAGGACATAACGCTTAATAATAACTTTTATGCTTCTTGATATCAGTATGTAAAAGTAACTTCCATTACCATGTCCATTGGGTATTGAAGACACCAACTTAAAAATATCCCTTGGCAATCATGAATATTCACAGAAAAATCAGGAACATGTATTTAAGTGTTAGTGTTTGCAGTTAGCCAGTTGGGTAAAACTCTATGCATAAAGCTGTGGTGACAATGCAGAGTCACCATTTTGAGGAACTAGTAAAAAACTAAATTAAATACAAAAATAAATCCTCCCTATGTGTTTAACTTTGTTCCAGATGAAGGATATGCAGTGGCCTAACGGAGAGACATAGATACACTAGTTTTTAACAACTCCTTTTCCACCTCCTGTATTTGTATGTGTCTTGTATGCTGTAACGAGGTGCCCCATTCACTAACCCAACTCCCCCCCATCTTGTGTTCCAGATTGAGGACATGCAGTGGCCTAACGGAGAGACAGAGATCCCCAGCTCTGTGTGCAGTCTGCCCTGCAGGACAGGAGAGAGGAAGAAGACAGTGAAAGGCATGCCATGTTGCTGGCACTGTGAGGCCTGTGATGGATACCAGTACCAGTATGATGAAACATCCTGCAAGCTGTGCTCCTACAACATGAAGCCCAACCCCAACAGGTGACAGACAGGAACACTATGAAAAATAAGTCTAGGGTTGTAAAATTCCAGAAACTTTCCTAACATTCCCAGGTTTTCTCCAACTGGGATTTCCGGAAAACCCGGGAATATTGTGAACGTTTAAGGAATTTTGCAACCCTAAATAAGTCTGTAACATGTTTGTGTCTTCCTTGATAGTATGATGTTTAACAGTACTGCTTTTCTTTTTGTCCTCTGTAAATGTTTGAAAAAATTGTTGAATAAACTTACTTCAAGGAGAAGTTTACTCAAAATCCAGAAACTTCCATACATTGAAACTAGTGATTTCATGATTCAGAAATCTGTAAAGTGTGGACAAATTAGTTGTTTTATTGAAAGTTATTTTTGTCAATCAAGTACAATCGGGTTTGAGTCAGGATATGTGTACTTTTCCACCTAAAATATTTGTGATTATTTTATATTATTTATGTAGCTGACTGCTGTGGTGTAAAAGTTCACATTTCCTGACTCAAAACCAAAAGTATGTTTGACAAAAATAGCTAATCTCGATTTACGCTTTCAATAAAACAATGGATTTGTCCATTTTCTGAATCATCAATTCACTGGCAATGGAGCAGAGCGAGGCCTGTATCCAGCAACGTCATGAGTCACGCAAACCGTTTTTGCAGCTGTTTCAGTACAGCACTACAGAGAGAGAGAGGGAGAGAGGGCAAACTTCACTGAACTAGTTTCAATGTATGGAATCACTTGGGAGTTTCTGGATTTTGGGTAAACTTCACCTTTAATCAATCAATCAATCAATAATCTTATCTACAGGACTGCATGCCAGCCCATCCCCACCGTGAAGCTGGAGTGGCACTCCCCCTGGGCAGTGATCCCCGTCTTTCTCGCCATGCTGGGCATCATCGCCACCATCTTCGTCATGGCAACCTTTGTCCGCTACAACGACACACCCATCGTGCGTGCGTCGGGCCGTGAGCTGAGCTACGTTCTCCTCACCGGGATCTTCCTCTGTTACATCATCACCTTCCTCATGATTGCCAAGCCTGATGTTGCCGTCTGTTCATTCCGACGGATCTTCCTAGGTCTTGGTATGTGTATTAGCTACGCGGCCCTCCTCACCAAGACAAACCGTATCTACCGCATCTTTGAAGAGGGTAAGAAGTCAGTGACAGCACCCAGGCTGATCAGCCCGACCTCCCAGCTGGCTATCACCTCTTCCCTGATCGCCATTCAGCTCCTGGGGGTGTTTATCTGGTTCGGGGTGGACCCCCCCAACACCATCATCGACTACGACGAACAGAAGACCGTCAACCCCGACCAGGCAAGAGGAGTACTGAAATGTGACATCACGGACCTGCAGATTATATGCTCGTTGGGTTATAGCATCCTGCTCATGGTCACGTGTACAGTGTACGCCATCAAGACACGGGGCGTCCCGGAGAACTTTAACGAGGCCAAGCCCATTGGATTCACCATGTATACCACCTGTATAGTCTGGCTAGCCTTCATACCCATCTTCTTTGGGACAGCACAGTCCACAGAAAAGGTAAGGGTGATTTTATCTTGTTATATTATGACATTAACTTATCACAACCTGCCGTGATTGGGAGTCCCATAGGGCGGTGCACAAATTCTTATTTACAATGATGGCCTACACCGGCCAAACTCGGACAACGCTGGGCCAATTGTGCACCGCCCTATGGGACTCCCAATCACGGCAGCTTGTGATACAGTCTGGATTCGACCCAGGTTGTCTTAGACCACTGAGCCACTTGGGAGCCCGAGTAATCATCATTGTTGGGCTGCCAAACAGTCAACTACAAGCTTTCTCCAGTAGCTAGGTTCAAGCCACTTGTCTACATCCCCCATCACCATGTTGTATCACACTACGTTACATCAAGTGGGCTTCATCACCTCTTGGTACATTGGCTTCAACACTGAGAAACAAACCTTGCATTAATACTGTATGTGGAATTTCTTTCCTTCTTAATGCGTTTGAGACAATCAGTTATGTTGTGAGAAGGTAGGGGTGGAATACAGAAGATAGCCTTATTTGGTAAAAGACCAAGTCCATATTATGGGAAGAACAGCTAAAATAAGCAAAGAGAAACTACAGTCTTTTAGACATGAAGGTCAGTCAATCCGGACAATTAAGAACTTTGATAGTTTCTTCAAGTGTAGTCACAAAAAACATCAAGCGCTATGATGAAACTGGCTCTCATGAGGACCTCCACAGGAAAGGAAGACCCAGAGTTACCTCTGCTGCAGAGGATAAGTTTATTAGAGTTACCAGTCTCAGAAATTGCAACCAAAATAAATGCTTCACAGAGTTCAAGTAAAAGACACATCTCAAAACCACCACTAAAGGACACCAATAATAAGAAGAGACTTGCTTGGGCCAAGAAACACCAGCAATGGACATTAGACAGGTGAAAATCTGGTCCAAAAATGTCCAACTGCCTTGTTTTTGTGAGACGCAGAGTAGGTGAACGGATGATCTCTGCATGTGTGGTTCCCACCGTGAAGCATGGAGGAGGAGGTGTGATGGTGTGGGGGTGCTTTGCTGGTGACACTGTCAATAATTTATTTAGAATTCAAGGAACACTTAAATGGCTATCACAGCATTCTGCAGCGATATGCCATCCCATCTGGTTTGTGCTTAGTGGGACTATCATTTGTTTTCCAACAGGACAATGACCCAAAACAACTCCAGGCTGTGTAAGGGCTATTTGACCAAGGAGGAGAGTGATGGAGTGCTGCATCAGATTACCTGGCCTCCACAATCACCCGACCTCAACCCAAATGAGATGGTTTGGGATGAGTTGGACCGCAGTGAAGGAAAAGCAGCCAACAAGTTCTCAGCATATGTGGGAACTTTTTCAAGACTGTTTGAAAAGCATTCCTCATGAAGCTGGTTGAGAGAATGCCAAGAGTGTGCAAAGGGTGGCTACAAAATATATTTTGATTTGTTTAACAATTTTTTGGGTTACTACATGATTCCATATGTGGTATTTCATAGTGTTGATGTCTTCACTATTATTCTACAATGTAGAAAATAGTCAAAACAAATAGAAACCCTTGAATGAATAGGTATTTCCAAACTTTTGACTGGTACTGTATGTAGGAGACAGATCTCGACAAGCTGACAGTGTGATTTCATTATACAAAACCAATCACAGTGAAATCTGAGTTGAATTGCTGAGAGAAACTATCTTTTTTATAAATTACAATAGATACCACTTACTATTGTATTTAGCATGTCCAGATGGCTTAAGTACTCCAGAAATAGGTGTTAGACATTTACCCTGATGAGCAAAAAAAAAAGAACTCAATCAACTTTATAAATACTACCTGCAAAACTGAAAGATCTGAGCCTGAGTCTAGTGGAATGCATTATGTAGTACAGTAGGTACTTCAGTGTCACAGCAAAATAGATGTCTGTGGATTGGTATCGCTATTACCTGTGTGTCCCTGGAGCTGGGGACTAAATCTGCGTCCCAAATGGCACCCTATTCCCTATGTAGTGCATTATGGGTCCTGGTCAAAGGGAATAGGGTGCCATTTGGGTTCTGTGGACTAAAGATCATATACAGCCCTGGGAAGAGATGAGAGAGGTAGTCTCAACTAAAGATCATATACAGCCCTGGGAAGAGATGAGAGAGGTAGTCTCAACTAAAGATCATATACAGCCCTGGGAAGAGATGAGAGAGGTAGTCTCAACTAAAGATCATATACAGCCCTGGGAAGAGATGAGAGAGGTAGTCTCAACTAAAGATCATATACAGCCCTGGGAAGAGATGAGAGAGGTAGTCTCAACTAAAGATCATATACAGCCCTGGGAAGAGATGAGAGAGGTAGTCTCAACTAAAGATCATATACAGCCCTGGGAAGAGATGAGAGAGGTAGTCTCAACTAAAGATCATATACAGCCCTGGGAAGAGATGAGAGAGGTAGTCTCAACTAAAGATCATATACAGCCCTGGGAAGAGATGAGAGAGGTAGTCTCAACTAAAGATCATATACAGCCCTGGGAAGAGATGAGAGAGGTAGTCTCAACTAAAGATCATATACAGCCCTGGGAAGAGATGAGAGAGGTAGTCTCAACTAAAGATCATATACAGCCCTGGGAAGAGATGAGAGAGGTAGTCTCAACTAAAGATCATATACAGCCCTGGGAAGAGATGAGAGAGGTAGTCTCAACTAAAGATCATATACAGCCCTGGGAAGAGATGAGAGAGGTAGTCTCAACTAAAGATCATATACAGCCCTGGGAAGAGATGAGAGAGGTAGTCTCAACTAAAGATCATATACAGCCCTGGGAAGAGATGAGAGAGGTAGTCTCAACTAAAGATCATATACAGCCCTGGGAAGAGATGAGAGAGGTAGTCTCAACTAAAGATCATATACAGCCCTGGGAAGAGATGAGAGAGGTAGTCTCAACTAAAGATCATATACAGCCCTGGGAAGAGATGAGAGAGGTAGTCTCAACTAAAGATCATATACAGCCCTGGGAAGAGATGAGAGAGGTAGTCTCAACTAAAGATCATATACAGCCCTGGGAAGAGATGAGAGAGGTAGTCTCAACTAAAGATCATATACAGCCCTGGGAAGAGATGAGAGAGGTAGTCTCAACTAAAGATCATATACAGCCCTGGGAAGAGATGAGAGAGGTAGTCTCAACTAAAGATCATATACAGCCCTGGGAAGAGATGAGAGAGGTAGTCTCAACTAAAGATCATATACAGCCCTGGGAAGAGATGAGAGAGGTAGTCTCAACTAAAGATCATATACAGCCCTGGGAAGAGATGAGAGAGGTAGTCTCAACTAAAGATCATATACAGCCCTGGGAAGAGATGAGAGAGGTAGTCTCAACTAAAGATCATATACAGCCCTGGGAAGAGATGAGAGAGGTAGTCTCAACTAAAGATCATATACAGCCCTGGGAAGAGATGAGAGAGGTAGTCTCAACTAAAGATCATATACAGCCCTGGGAAGAGATGAGAGAGGTAGTCTCAACTAAAGATCATATACAGCCCTGGGAAGAGATGAGAGAGGTAGTCTCAACTAAAGATCATATACAGCCCTGGGAAGAGATGAGAGAGGTAGTCTCAACTAAAGATCATATACAGCCCTGGGAAGAGATGAGAGAGGTAGTCTCAACTAAAGATCATATACAGCCCTGGGAAGAGATGAGAGAGGTAGTCTCAACTAAAGATCATATACAGCCCTGGGAAGAGATGAGAGAGGTAGTCTCAACTAAAGATCATATACAGCCCTGGGAAGAGATGAGAGAGGTAGTCTCAACTAAAGATCATATACAGCCCTGGGAAGAGATGAGAGAGGTAGTCTCAACTAAAGATCATATACAGCCCTGGGAAGAGATGAGAGAGGTAGTCTCAACTAAAGATCATATACAGCCCTGGGAAGAGATGAGAGAGGTAGTCTCAACTAAAGATCATATACAGCCCTGGGAAGAGATGAGAGAGGTAGTCTCAACTAAAGATCATATACAGCCCTGGGAAGAGATGAGAGAGGTAGTCTCAACTAAAGATCATATACAGCCCTGGGAAGAGATGAGAGAGGTAGTCTCAACTAAAGATCATATACAGCCCTGGGAAGAGATGAGAGAGGTAGTCTCAACTAAAGATCATATACAGCCCTGGGAAGAGATGAGAGAGGTAGTCTCAACTAAAGATCATATACAGCCCTGGGAAGAGATGAGAGAGGTAGTCTCAACTAAAGATCATATACAGCCCTGGGAAGAGATGAGAGAGGTAGTCTCAACTAAAGATCATATACAGCCCTGGGAAGAGATGAGAGAGGTAGTCTCAACTAAAGATCATATACAGCCCTGGGAAGAGATGAGAGAGGTAGTCTCAACTAAAGATCATATACAGCCCTGGGAAGAGATGAGAGAGGTAGTCTCAACTAAAGATCATATACAGCCCTGGGAAGAGATGAGAGAGGTAGTCTCAACTAAAGATCATATACAGCCCTGGGAAGAGATGAGAGAGGTAGTCTCAACTAAAGATCATATACAGCCCTGGGAAGAGATGAGAGAGGTAGTCTCAACTAAAGATCATATACAGCCCTGGGAAGAGATGAGAGAGGTAGTCTCAACTAAAGATCATATACAGCCCTGGGAAGAGATGAGAGAGGTAGTCTCAACTAAAGATCATATACAGCCCTGGGAAGAGATGAGAGAGGTAGTCTCAACTAAAGATCATATACAGCCCTGGGAAGAGATGAGAGAGGTAGTCTCAACTAAAGATCATATACAGCCCTGGGAAGAGATGAGAGAGGTAGTCTCAACTAAAGATCATATACAGCCCTGGGAAGAGATGAGAGAGGTAGTCTCAACTAAAGATCATATACAGCCCTGGGAAGAGATGAGAGAGGTAGTCTCAACTAAAGATCATATACAGCCCTGGGAAGAGATGAGAGAGGTAGTCTCAACTAAAGATCATATACAGCCCTGGGAAGAGATGAGAGAGGTAGTCTCAACTAAAGATCATATACAGCCCTGGGAAGAGATGAGAGAGGTAGTCTCAACTAAAGATCATATACAGCCCTGGGAAGAGATGAGAGAGGTAGTCTCAACTAAAGATCATATACAGCCCTGGGAAGAGATGAGAGAGGTAGTCTCAACTAAAGATCATATACAGCCCTGGGAAGAGATGAGAGAGGTAGTCTCAACTAAAGATCATATACAGCCCTGGGAAGAGATGAGAGAGGTAGTCTCATTAGGAGGGCAGTCTCATCTGTGCAGGGGAGCTACGCTGTGTGTGTGTGTTTGTGTATGTTTGTGTGTGTTTGTGTCTGTCCGTGTGTGGGTGTGTGAGTCAGTGCCTGCCTGCCTGCCTGCCTGCCTGCCTGTGTGTGTGTGTGTGTGTGTGTGTGTGTGTGTGTGTGTGTGTGTGTGTGTGTGTGTGTGTGTGTGTGTGTGTGTGTGTGATGTCTGATGCTCTGTGCTGTGTGAATGCCTGACGTCAGCAGCACAGCCAGTGAGAGCTCAGGCAGCAGGCAGGCTCCCCAGCCCTGGCAGAGTGGAGTTGTGACACCCAGGCTTTTACTGCTTGTCATTACTTACCTGGCTGGGTGGAATACTGATGAGGGCTGGGACGATAAGGCTGCTTCACACTGGAGGGTCTGAAGTAAGGCATGCAGCTGCAGGGTCTGAAGAACGGTGTGCTACTGGGAGGTGCTACTGGATATTGGGTAGACGTGTGAAGTGATTTACTATGACAACATTTGATCCGTTTATGAACAAGATTAGTGAAGGGATTTACTATGACAACATTTAATCATTTTAGGAATATGAACAAGATTAGTGAAGTGATTTACTATGACAACATTTGATCCGTTTATGAACAAGATTAGTGAAGGGATTTACTATGACAACATTTGATCCGTTTATGAACAAGATTAGTGAAGTGATTTACTATGACAACATTTAATCATTTTAGGAATATGAACAAGATTGTTGAGGGGATTTTCTTTGACAACGTCTTGTGTGTTTCATGTGTGCTGTGTCATCAATCCATTTCCTAGACAGTTGTTACAATGTGTACATTACACACACACACACACACACACACACACACAATCTCTCTCACACACACACACACACACACACACTGAGCTCATATTTTAAATTCAGACTTAATCTGATGATTGACAATAATTGCATCGATTATAGACCTTATTCTACAAAATTAGAGCTTTGAAGACTGAAGAGTGTTATTGAAACCGGCAACCACACTGATGTTAGAGAAGCTTCCAGAACACTCTCTGGGTTCTACTGGATAAATAGCTTTCCAACTGCGTGATGGCAGGTGATATAAAGCCATAACAAATGAGTTTCTTAAATTACAAATTAACATCAAAGGCTGCATTAAAAATGAACACTAAAGCTCCAACTATCATCTTCTTATCCATTTATTTTAGCCAATCATCAGTCATCTGTGTCAGTGCAGTAAAAGGGCCCCTCCCTATATGCATGCTGAAACATTTACAAGTCATACATTTCCCTTTCATGTTATAGGCATTGCATTCACAGTGCAGGTGCACAGTGCATCTAAATTGTTATTCTCTCTCTCTCTCTCTCTCTCTCTCTCTCTCTCTCTCTCTCTCTCTCTCTCTCTCTCTCTCTCTCTTTCTCTCTCTCTTTATGAGCCCCTCAGCTCCTTATTGAAGGTTCTATGACAACCAGCAACCACGGAATGAGAATTATCTCTCCATGAGGTACAAAGGCAGATGGAATGACAACAGAACAACAATAGATTTTAGAACACTGAAGGTATCATTTACAATCCAATTCCAAAGGACAGCTGGTTCTTAATCAATGAGAGTTCTTAGACGTTGTGTTCAAAGAATGATTGAATTCTGAATGATTGTTATGAATAGGAAATGAATGGAATGATAGGTTCTATTTCACCTTTTGAATGATTATTATGAATAGGAAATTAATGGAATGATACGTTCTATTTCACCTTTTGAATGATTATTATGAATAGGAAATGAATGGAATGATAGGTTCTATTTCACCTTTTGAATGATTATTATGAATAGGAAATGAATGGAATGATAGGTTCTATTTCACCTTTTGAATGATTGTTATGAATAGGAAATGAATGGAATGACATGTTCTATTTCACCTTTTGAATGATTATTATGAATAGGAAATGAATGGAATGATAGGTTCTATTTCACCTTTTGAATGATTATTATGAATAGGAAATGAATGGCGAGATTACTTTTCACTTTTTCTCTTAGACCCAGATTGAAAGGAGGATATTAATTGTTTGCTCGCTCTGGGGACTCTGCTCCCCATTAGCTAGTGTTTCTCTGCGGACTCTGCTCCCCATTAGCTAGTGTTTTTCTGGGGACTCTGCTCCCCATTAGCTAGTGTTTTTCTGGGGACTCTGCTCCCCATTAGCTAGTGTTTCTCTGGGGACTCTGCTCCCCATTAGCTAGTGTTTCTCTGGGGACTCTGCTCCCCATTAGCTAGTGTTTCTCTGGGGACTCTGCTCCCCATTAGCTAGTGTTTTTCTGGGGACTCTGCTCCCCATTAGCTAGTGTTTCTCTGGGGACTCTGCTCCCCATTAGCTAGTGTTTCTCTGGGGACTCTGCTCCCCATTAGCTAGTGTTTCTCTGGGGACTCTGCTCCCCATTAGCTAGTGTTTCTCTGGGGACTCTGCTCCCCATTAGCTAGTGTTTCTCTGCGGACTCTGCTCCCCATTAGCTAGTGTTTCTCTGGGGACTCTGCTCCCCATTAGCTAGTGTTTCTCTGGGGACTCTGCTCCCCATTAGCTAGTGTTTCTCTGGGGACTCTGCTCCCCATTAGCTAGTGTTTCTCTGCGGACTCTGCTCCCCATTAGCTAGTGTTTTTCTGGGGACTCTGCTCCCCATTAGCTAGTGTTTCTCTGGGGACTCTGCTCCCCATTAGCTAGTGTTTCTCTGGGGACTCTGCTCCCCATTAGCTAGTGTTTTTCTGGGGACTCTGCTCCCCATTAGCTAGTGTTTCTCTGGGGACTCTGCTCCCCATTAGCTAGTGTTTCTCTGCGGACTCTGCTCCCCATTAGCTAGTGTTTCTCTGGGGACTCTGCTCCCCATTAGCTAGTGTTTCTCTGCGGACTCTGCTCCCCATTAGCTAGTGTTTCTCTGGGGACTCTGCTCCCCATTAGCTAGTGTTTCTCTGGGGACTCTGCTCCCCATTAGCTAGTGTTTCTCTGTATAGCCCACAAAACAAAATCCATTATGATCAATCCTCTGTTTATCCGGGAGAAATAAACTACGAGTGTGTTTGGAGATGTTGCTATGCTGAATTTCTATCGGGTGGCACATAATTGAATAGAACGTTGAGAACAAGAAGAAGAGTGTTGATCTCTCCTTAGTTAGGCCAGCTATATGTCCCCACTGTCTACCTTGTTATGCCAATAGACCAGACCTCTATAAGGCAGCTAATCTAACTCTGACTTCTACTGGGATGGTTAGCCTCTGAGCTGTATCAAGATCATTAGCTACAGCTCCTACAGGACTAATCTGTTCCTGTTGGAATATACGATCGTTATGTCTCGATCAATACTATGCTAATTTATTGTTACCTTCTTGCTACTTTCAATACGATCCTACTTGTCCTATTCTGAGGCATGCAATGAGGTTAGTTATTGAAGATGAAACCTGAGGAAAGTTCTTATCGATTGACTTGTAACTATGGCTATAGTATATTTCTGAATTTAAATGGTTTAAATGTAAATGGTTGTCAGGCTCTGACCATAGGGAAGCCTCTGGATTTGTCTATGGTTGTCATGGTCAGGGCCTGACAGTAGGTTTCTATGTATATCTATGGTGGTCTGTATTAGAGTTGGATGTTAATAGTTCCTCTGCCTGATGATAGGCATGAGATGCAGCCTGACCATGAGGTTGTCTTGTTTACCTAGACCATGAGGTTGTGTTGTTTACCTAGACCATGAGGTTGTGTTGTTTACCTAGACCATGAGGTTGTGTTGTTTACCTAGACCATGAGGTTGTGTTGTTTACCTAGACCATGAGGTTGTCTTGTTTACCTAGACCATGAGGTTGTCTTGTTTACCTAGACCATGAGGTTGTCTTGTTTACCTAGACCATGAGGTTGTGTTGTTTACCTAGACCATGAGGTTGTGTTGTTTACCTAGAACATGAGGTTGTGTTGTTTACCTAGACCATGAGGTTGTGTTGTTTACCTAGACCATGAGGTTGTGTTGTTTACCTAGACCTTGAAGTTGTGTTGTTTGCCTAGAGAATACTGTTATTATAGACATCCCCTCTGTTCTATACACAGCTGCTGCTATACAATCTTTTAATTTCTCACAAAGCACTGGAGCCACACAGAGAGCTGCAGCCAGCAGACATGGGTTCAAATAGTTTCTGGTTTCTTTCGAGCACTTGATTGAGTCTGCCTGGAGTCCCATATGAGCTGTGTTCACACTTTAGACATACTTTATGATACAATATACTTTATTGTCCATTTACATGGAAACTAATTTTGTGAAGCCAGCAAACAAATACACCAAAAACAATACACTATAAAACATTAAATATGGAAATCACTGGAAATATACTAATTATTGCATACATAATCATTACTTCTCTGCGGTCTACTGTCCAACCGTGTATTGGCCCTACATCTGTCCTATGTCCCACTGTTCAGCATCCTACATCTGTCCTATGTCCCACTGTTCAGCATCCTACATCTGTCCTATGTCCCACTGTTCAGCATCCTACATCTGTCCTATGTCCCACTGTTCAGCAGCCTGATGGCCATCAGAATGAAACTTCCCCTGCTTCTATTCTACTGAACAGTGGGACCTCGTATCTCCTTTTTGATTTTTTCCATGAGATCCATTGTAGCCTGAAATCTCAATCAAGCCCAGCTAAAGTATTTGAAATAAAACTAATACTGTTTGAACACAGGTCTTGCAGCCAGCCAACTGAACACCAGGTAACCCATCTATTAAAAGGCCCTCTCTGGCTGTGACAGGAGCAGAGATGGAAAACACACAGGCGATAATGGAAGCCATAAAAAACAAGGCTCCATGAAGAATAGATTATTAGACTTGCAAATAGATAATGTCCTCCCCCTCCTACTCCATTATCGATCGTTATGTTTCGATCAATACTATGCTAATTTATTGTTACCTTCTTGCTACTTTCAATACGATCCTACTTGTCCTATTCTGAGGCATGCAATGAGGTTAGTTATTGAAGATGAAACCTGAGGAAAGTTCTTATCGATTGACTTGTAACTATGGCTATAGTATATTTCTGAATTTAAATGGTTTAAATGTAAATGGTTGTCAGGCTCTGACCATAGGGAAGCCTCTGGATTTGTCTATGGTTGTCATGGTCAGGGCCTGGGAGTAGGTTTCTATGTATATCTATGGTGGTCTGTATTAGAGTTGGATGTTAATAGTTCCTCTGACTGATGATAGGCATGAGATGCAGCCTGACCATGAGGTTGTGTTGTTTACCTAGACCATGAGGTTGTGTTGTTTACCTAGACCATGAGGTTGTGTTGTTTACCTAGACCATGATGTTGTGTTGTTTACCTAGACCATGAGGTTGTGTTATTTACCTAGACCATGAGGTTGTGTTGTTTACCTAGACCATGAGGTTGTGTTGTTTACCTAGACCATGAGGTTGTGTTGTTTACCTAGACCATGAGGTTGTGTTGTTTACCTAGACCATGAGGTTGTGTTGTTTACCTAGACCATGAGGTTGTGTTTTTTACCTAGACCATGAGGTTGTGTTATTTACCTAGACCATGAGGTTGTCTTGTTTACCTAGACCATGAGGTTGTCTTGTTTACCTAGACCATGAGGTTGTGTTGTTTACCTAGACCATGAGGTTGTGTTGTTTACCTAGACCATGAGGTTGTGTTGTTTACCTATACCATGAGGTTGTGTTGTTTACCTAGACCATGAGGTTGTGTTGTTTACCTAGACCATGAGGTCGTCTTGTTTACCTAGACCATGAGGTTGTCTTGTTTACCTAGACCATGATGTTGTGTTATTTAACTAGACCATGAGGTTGTCTTGTTTACCTAGACCATGAGTTTGTGTTGTTTACCTAGACCATGATGTTGAGTTATTTACCTAGAACATGAGGTTGTGTTGTTTACCTAGACCATGAGGTTGTGTTGTTTACCTAGACCATGAGGTTGTGTTGTTTACCTAGACCATGAGGTTGTGTTGTTTACCTAGACCATGAGGTTGTGTTGTTTACCTAGACCATGATGTTGTCTTGTTTACCTAGACCATGAGGTTGTCTTGTTTACCTAGACCATGAGGTTGTCTTGTTTACCTAGACCATGAGGTTGTGTTGTTTACCTAGACCATGAGGTTGTGTTTTTTACCTAGAACATGAGGTTGTGTTGTTTACCTAGACCATGAGGTTGTGTTGTTTACCTAGACCATGAGGTTGTGTTGTTTACCTAGACCTTGAAGTTGTGTTGTTTACCTAGAGAATACTGTTATTATAGACATCCCCTCTGTTCTATACACAGCTGCTGCTATACAATCTTTTAATTTCTCACAAAGCACTGGAGCCACACAGAGAGCTGCAGCCAGCAGACATGGGTTCAAATAGTTTCTGGTTTCTTTCGAGCACTTGATTGAGTCTGCCTGGAGTCCCATATGAGCTGTGTTCACACTTTAGACATACTTTATGATACAATATACTTTATTGTCCATTTACATGGAAACTAATTTTGTGAAGCCAGCATACAAATACACCAAAAACAATACACTATAAAACATTAAATATGGAAATCACTGGAAATATACTAATTAATGCATACATAATCATTACTTCTCTGCGGTCTACTGTCCAACCGTGTATTGGCCCTACATCTGTCCTATGTCCCACTGTTCAGCATCCTACATCTGTCCTATGTCCCACTGTTCAGCATCCTACATCTGTCCTATGTCCCACTGTTCAGCATCCTACATCTGTCCTATGTCCCACTGTTCAGCAGCCTGATGGCCATCAGAATGAAACTTCCCCTGCTTCTATTCTACTGAACAGTGGGACCTCGTATCTCCTTTTTGATTTTTCCATGAGATCCATTGTAGCCTGAAATCTCAATCAAGCCCAGCTAAAGTATTTGAAATAAAACTAATACTGTTTGAACCCAGGTCTTGCAGCCAGCCAACTGAACACCAGGTAACCCATCTATTAAAAGGCCTTCTCTGGCTGTGACAGGAGCAGAGATGGAAAACACACAGGCGATAATGGAAGCCATAAAAAATAAGGCTCCATGAAGAATAGATTATTAGACTTGCAAATAGATAATGTCCTCCCCCTCCTACTCCATTACGAAGTCACGTTAGGGAAAATACACATTTAGCTTCTCTCTTAATTGTGGGACAAGGTTCCAACGTGACCTTGTGGAGGAAGATCTTTGCATAAAGACACATACTGCCTGAAATCACTTTTGTCTAATGATTAATTCATGAAAAGGAGGGAGAGGGGAGGAGAGGAGAGAGAGAGCAGAGTGTTTCAGTACATTTCCCCTCAGAAGAGAATATGTCCAAAATAATACTCACATTAAACACCCCTGCCCTAAACCATTGTTACAGATACATCCCAGATGATGCTACCTACCTAAACCATTGTTACAGATACATCCCAGATGATGCTACCTATCTAAACCATTGTTACAGATACATCCCAGATGATGCTACCTACCTAAACCATTGTTACAGATAAATCCCAGATGATGCTACCTACCTAAACCATTGTTACAGATACATCCCAGATGATGCTACCTACCTAAACCATTGTTACAGATACATCCCAGATGATGCTACCTACCTAAACCATTGTTACAGATACATCCCAGATGATGCTACCTACCTAAACCATTGTTACAGATAAATCCCAGATGATGCTACCTACCTAAACCATTGTTACAGATAAATCCCAGATGATGCTACCTACCTAAACCATTGTTACAGATACATCCCAGATGATGCTACCTACCTAAACCATTGTTACAGATACATCCCAGATGATGCTACCTACCTAAACCATTGTTACAGATACATCCCAGATGATGCTACCTACCTAAACCATTGTTACAGATACATCCCAGATGATGCTACCTACCTAAACCATTGTTACAGATAAATCCCAGATGATGCTACCTACCTAAACCATTGTTACAGATAAATCCCAGATGATGCTACCTACCTAAACCATTGTTACAGATACATCCCAGATGATGCTACCTACCTAAACCATTGTTACAGATACATCCCAGATGATGCTACCTACCTAAACCATTGTTACAGATACATCCCAGATGATGCTACCTATCTAAACCATTGTTACAGATAAATCCCAGATGATGCTACCTACCTAAACCATTGTTACAGATACATCCCAGATGATGCTACCTACCTAAACCATTGTTACAGATAAATCCCAGATGATGCTACCTACCTAAACCATTGTTACAGATACATCCCAGATGATGCTACCTACCTAAACCATTGTTACAGATACATCCCAGATGATGCTACCTACCTAAACCATTGTTACAGATACATCCCAGATGATGCTACCTACCTAAACCATTGTTACAGATACATCCCAGATGATGCTACCTACCTAAACCATTGTTACAGATACATCCCAGATGATGCTACCTATCTAAACCATTGTTACAGATAAATCCCAGATGATGCTACCTACCTAAACCATTGTTACAGATAAATCACAGATGATGCTACCTACCTAAACCATTGTTACAGATAAATCCCAGATGATGCTACCTACCTAAACCATTGTTACAGATACATCCCAGATGATGCTACCTACCTAAACCATTGTTACAGATAAATCCCAGATGATGCTACCTACCTAAACCATTGTTACAGATACATCCCAGATTATGCTACCTACCGTTGCATTGCTTCTTTTTTATTATCACAAAATGCACAGCTACATAGATACGATGCTTTTATACCTTCAATCCCCTACAGGTCAAAGTAAATTGCTTTTATAAATATGAAAAATACCACCTCTCACCTGCTGGCCTCGGTGCATTAAATCTTAAAAGTCTAAGCTGTTGGGGGGGTGGGAAGCTCTGCTTGACTTGTCGGCCTTGGTGTTAAGGATCATGTAGCCTTGGTGTTAAGGATCATGCAGCCTTGGAGATAAGGATCATGCAGCCTTGGAGTTAAGGGTCATGCAGCCTTGGAGTTAAGGATCATGCAGCCTTGGAGTTAAGGATCATGCAGCCTTGGAGTTAAGGATCATGCAGCTTTGGAGTTAAGGGTCATGCAGCCTTGGAGTTAAGGACCATGCAGCCTTGGAGTTAAGAACGATAGAGCCTTGGTGTTAAGGACCATGCAGCCTTGGAGTTAAGGACGTCTCACCTGTTAGGACGTGTTAGGACTTCTCACCTGTTAGGACATGGTGTCTGAAAATTCAGACGACTGCCGTAAAGCTTGTGGATGTCGTAGAGCAACACAATTTGATGAGGACTTCGATGTGGACTTTGACATTTGCTCGCTCAAATGGTTTGGGTTTTGCAGACGATTTTGTGATGATTTTCTCATCCGGATCCTCTTATGTGTAGAAAACACTGCTTTCACAAGCCCCATCCCACATGAAAAAATACTAGTTTACTATTGAATACTATAGTACTTACTATAGAACTCTATAGTAAACTGTAGTATACTGTAGAATACTATACTACACTATATTGTAGTATCCCTAAATAATGTGTAGTACTTACTATAGAATGTTGTAGTATACTGTAGAATGCTACAATAAATACTACAGTATTATCCACAACAAACACTGTAGTAAATACTAGAGTAATGTCAGCAAAAACACTACAGTCCTGCCTGCCTGCCTGCCTGCCTGCCTGCCTGCCTACCTGCCTGCCTGCCTGCCTGCCTGCCTGCCTGCCTGCCTGCCTGCCTGCCTGCCTGCCTGCCTGCCTACCTACCTACCTACCTACCTACCAACTAACTACCTAGAGGTTATGGAAAATGTGCTGTTTAGTATTTCTCAAGTAGGTTTTCTGAAGGAGAATATGTCAAAGATAATAAAACACAAACACTACAGTAAATACTACAGTATACTACAATCCTCAAAAAAACTACATTAATCACTATAGTATATATTAGAGTTTTATTTTACTACATTATGTATACTATAGTTAACTGTAAATACTATGTATACAACAGTATAATACACTATACTACAGAAAAAAGTACAGTATTCCCTATAGACCTTTGCTGACTTTAGTGAATATTACAGTAAATACTATAATATTTATACAATAGTATAATACAGTATTTTTTATGTGGTATGTTATGGAACAGGCCTCATATCGGCTGAAAGAGGGGATTGATCTGCAGGCTGTACAGGAAACAGTAAGTCTCTAACATAAACACACAGGGAGCTATTCAATATTCAAAATGACGTAAGTGTGATGTGTAGGGGCGTCAATCAACTCTAGGGGGTTTTAACAGTTGACAGTATCACAGTGAAGGTTTTTCTTCCAATGATTTTATTAATTAAGTTAATTAATTAACTTGTTTACACTCATTGTTAGTCTCTCTAGTAATACAAAACTGGAAAAGAGTTTCTGTTAAATTACTGAAATGTAAAGTGTATTGTATATGTAGTCCTAATTGTTTGTAGTGAATGTGTATCTAGCCTCATCAGGTTGAGTTTTACCATTAATAAGAGATTCATTAATCTGAAGAGAGAGAGAGAGAGGATGTAGAAAGGGCCAGGGGGACTTCCTGTTGTTCATGTGTCGACAGGAAGAGGGCTTAATGTACTATATGTACATATTTAGACCTGGAATACTATCAGGGCGTAGCAGCTCAGGTCATAACCCTGTCCTGAGGCAGAGACCTGCATAGGCTTTACCAGGTAGTTGACTCTCCTGTTCTGAGGTTGTACCCTGGTTCAGTATAGAGCTGAAGGAGCTCTCTGCACGCAGCACACACACAAACACACCACAGCTTTATATATAATATGTACTATTCAGATCAACAATATCTACTGTATTGTACATATTACAACACCAAAGCAGAAAGAAAGCTTATGTAACAGACAATATGTATACATTAAGAACCCCAATAGATAGTTGAATTATACCATATTATACCATATTTGGACAGAACAAAAACTAAATAGCGGAAAGTTTATATACAACTTTTTTTAACAAAATAATGCCAGATTGTTACAATATGTTCATACTTAGAACAAAATAAAGACAGATTGTTACAATATGTTCATACTTAGAACAAAATAAAGACAGATTGTTACAATATGTTCATACTTAGAACAAAATAAAGACAGATTGTTACAATATGTTCATACTCAGATTATGTAAAACACTAACATATTTAGAACAAAACAAAGTCAGATTATGTAAAACACTAACATATTTAGAACAAAACAAAGTCAGATTATGTAAAACACTAACATATTTAGAACAAAACAAAATCAGATTATGTAAAACACTAACATATTTAGAACGAAAAGAAAGAGCTCCAAGGTGTGACACAAGGAGTGTACCTTGTCTAAACAGTACATCCTACACTGAAAGGTGAGTTTGTGTTTGTGTGTGTGTGTGTGTGTGTGTGTGTGTGTGTGTGTGTGTGTGTGTGTGTGTGTGTGTGTGTGTGTGTGTGTGTGTGTGTGTGTGTGTGTGTGTGTGTGTGTGTAATGTACACATTGTAACAACTGTCTAGGAAATGGATTGATGACACAGCACACATGATACACACAAGACGTTGTCAAAGAAAATCCCCTCAACAATCTTGTTCATATTCCTAAAATGATTAAATGTTGTCATAGTAAATCCCTTCACTAATCTTGTTCATAAACGGATCAAATGTTGTCATAGTAAATCACTTCACTAATCTTGTTCATAAAAGGATCAAATGGTGTCATAGTAAATCACTTCTATAATCTCATTCATTTTCTTGAAATCAACGGCGGACATTATTTGAGCTGAAGAATCAGAAAATACTCTCAGTATTCTGAATTAAATGTTGCCTGTTCACATTTTATATGTTGCCTGACTACAATATTGTACCTTGATACGTTAATAAATACATGCTGTGTTCATTCTGGCATGTTTACCTGCCTTAGTACCGTAGATAGCAAGCCCATAATAAGTAAATAGAGCTAACTGGCTAGCTACTAGTACTGTTAGCTAGCCGGATAGCTACGAAGAATTGTTAGCTAGCTACCCACGAAGAGATCTTGCATAATATTCATTTTAGGTCATTTTTGCCTGTTTAACTAGCTGGTTAGCTAGATAATTATGATTCACATATATCTAGCTGATAGTTATGAAGTAAAACATTTGCTTTGTGTATATCTTGTTTTGTCTCTATTGCCATTGTCCTGGCTGGAAGAAGGTTCAGTGAATGGGAGGTACACCGTGAGGTAATACAGTAGGGGGAGAGTGAGTGCTTCTCAAAAGGAATGTTTCATGCGTTCTCCACACTCTCGTCCTCAGAAGAACATACTCAAGAGAACATGGTCAGAGAATGCACTCGGAGCATGAGAGTGTGGAGTACGGTAGTATACATTTAGAAAAACACCCTATATTCCTGCATTATGATTCTACCTCAAATAAATCCTACCCTTTCTCCTGTGGTGTGGCTGCTATTATCATTGTACCTGAAAACAAATTGTTTCATTAATGGACGAGCAACACACAGCAGTAGATAGACGTAAATATATCCACCCTGTGAACTCTGTGTGTTTAGTACTGCAGATATCTGTGATGGTAACCTAGGACAACACGTTTTAGTACTCTAACCCATTCATAGACGCTAAGTAGGCCTTCCTTTCTTGCCTATTGAAGATAGTCGTTTTGTTAAGAGCCCCGTCACTCATTCTGAACGTTAAAACGCATCACTTGCGGTACAGTTTTGGAAACATAAGGAACCAGAGGTGGGACCAAGTCACTAATATTCGAATCACAAGCAAGTCTCAAGTCTCAAGTCACAAGGTCCGAGTCTCAAGTCGAGTCCCAAGTAGATCGGGTCAAGACTCGAGTCAAGACCAAGTCGTGCATTCTAAAAGAAAATCAAGCCAAGTCAAGTCACAAATGTTCATGTCAAGTCTCAAGTCAACTACAAATCTTTGTCTATTTATCGAGGCTATAGGACAGTCTATTTATCGAGGCTATAGGACAGTATTTATCGAGGCTATAGGACAGTCTATTTATCGAGGCTATAGGACAGTCTATTTATCGAGGCTATAGGACAGTCTATTTATCGAGGCTATAGAGCAGTCTATTTATCGAGGCTATAGGACAGTCTATTTATCAAGGCTATAGGACAGTCTATTTATCGAGGCTATAGTACAGTCTATTTATCGAGGCTATAGGACAGTCTATTTATCGAGGCTATAGGACAGTCTATTTATCGAGGCTATAGGGCAGTCTATTTATCGAGGCTATAGGGCAGTCTATTTATCGAGGCTATAGGGCAGTCTATTTATCGAGGCTATAGGGCAGTCTATTTATCGAGGCTATAGGACAGTCTATTTATCGAGGCTATAGGACAGTCTATTTATCGAGGCTATAGGGCAGTCTATTTATCGAGGCTATAGGGCAGTCTATTTATCGAGGCTATAGGACAGTCTATTTATCGAGGCTATAGGACAGTCTATTTATCGAGGCTATAGGGCAGTCTATTTATCGAGGCTATAGGGCAGTCTATTTATCGAGGCTATAGGACAGTCTATTTATCGAGGCTATAGGGCAGTCTATTTATCGAGGCTATAGGGCAGTCTATTTATCGAGGCTATAGGGCAGTCTATTTATCGAGGCTATAGGACAGTCTATTTATCGAGGCTATAGGGCAGTCTATTTATCGAGGCTATAGGGCAGTCTATTTATCGAGGCTATAGGACAGTCTATTTATCGAGGCTATAGGGCAGTCTATTTATCGAGGCTATAGGGCAGTCTATTTATCGAGGCTATAGGACAGTCTATTTATCGAGGCTATAGGGCAGTCTATTTATCGAGGCTATAGGGCAGTCTATTTATCGAGGCTATAGGGCAGTCTATTTATCGAGGCTATAGGGCAGTCTATTTATCGAGGCTATAGGGCAGTCTATTTATCGAGGCTATAGGGCAGTCTATTTTCATTGTTTTGTCTACAACATAGTACATAGTGTCAGGGGTGTATTCATTCCCACGATTCTGTTGAAAAAAACCCATCTTAAACGCAAGCAAACGGAACGAAACAGGGATAAACATCCTTGCATTTGTCCAATAGAAACTCTGGTTTTGCTGTTGGACTAATGATTACACCCTAGATAAGCTAGATGCAGGAAAGAGTGTGCAATGTGTTACTGTCTGTCACCTTGATTACTCAAATGTTTCTCTCTATTAAAGTGACCAGTGATTCACTGTCTGTCCATGTGTCACTGTCTGTCACCTCACATTTTTCTCCCGACCTGTGGACCTACGTTGTAAACTTTCATTCATAGTCTAGGTTGTAGCAACCTCATGATGGGTATAGGGAACATTAGAGTCTCATGTAGCAGCCTAAACCTATCAATGTTACATTCAAATTGGTGAATGGAGTATGAATGACAGTCATCCAACATGCTGTAATAGAAATAAGGCCATGCTCATTAAAAAAATATTATCGTCCTCCCTCATCTAAAACGTCACCAACCGCCACTGCTGTACAGTTTGTGAAATTATTTTGATGTTATGTGAAAGTAGAGGGCTCTATGTTTCTAGAACAGTCCCACTATTGAGAATCAATTCATGTTTAGATGGAGTATTTGGCTGTTTTTGCTTTCATCGCCTCCAAACAAAACATGTAACGTCCTTGGAATATAAGACGTTAACGTTAGACCCACTAAAGCAGCTCCGCCCCCTCAAGAGTCTGAGCCTGCCTGGCAGGGTCGGTCCAAAAGCCAGAAACCCTGAATGGGTGAGCATGATATACAAGGATTTTCTCAAAGCTGCATGACCTTGTACCTAGCCTGGGAGAATTCCGGTGGTGTCCACCACCCAGGTAGTGGCAGTGCTGACAACACTGGCTGCAGTAACCCATGGGGAGGGGGTCACACTCAGACAATCAGAGAGGGGGCATATTATTATGGCCTTGGTGGCACAGAACAATCAAATGGTCTGACTGCACAGAGGTGATTGGGAACTTGGGAAGATGGGTCACAACGGTGGACCAGCGTTTGTGGATGTTGGGGGGTATCCGAGCTCCATCAGCTTGGACTAGATATTGGTTGATAAAATCTTGCCATTCATGCTCAATTTGGCATGCCTTCTTATACAGCCAAACTGGGTGGAAGGGGAGAGAGGGGCAGAGGTTTTTGTTTGGGAAGGATGGGGTGAGTGAGTGTATGCATCACACAAATATAGCCTGGAGGTGTGTTGGGTCATTTTCCTGTTAAAAAAACAAATGATAGTCCCACTAAGCGCAAACCAGATGGATGGAGTATCTCTGCAGAATGCTGTGGTAGCCATGCTGGTTAAGTGTGCCTTGAATTCTAAATAAATCACTCACAGTGTCATCAGCAAAGCACCCTCACACCATCACACCTCCTCCTCCATGCTTCACGGTGGGGACCACCCATGCAGAGATCATCCGTTCACCTACTCTGCGAGTGGGTGGAACCAAAAATCTCAAATTTGGACTCATCAGACCAAAGGACAAATTTCCATCGGTCTAATGTCCATTGCTCGTGTTTCTTGGTCTGCTGTTTTACCAACTCCTCTGATCTGTTATGCCAAGCAGGCATCTAATCTCATTGGTTTGCCAAGCAGGCATCTAATCTCATTGTTTTTCCAAGCAGGCATCTAATCTCATTGTTATGGCAAGCAGGCATCTAATCTCATTGTTATGCCAAAAAGGCATCTAATCTAATTTATATGCCAAGCAAGCATCTAATCTCATTGATATTGTCAGGCTCTGGCCATAGAGAAGCAATAGGCTTCTCTATGTAGCTATGGTCAGAGTCTGACAGTGTCGTTCTTTTCTGTTTCTTTGTGGGTTTTGGGTGGATCTCTAACTAGAGGCAGCTGCTACCCGTTGTCTCTAATTAGGGATCCAATATATGTTGAGTCTGTCCCTCACGCGGGTGTAGGTTGTTATAGGTATATGTCGTATTATATTCCTCCAGTCACGGGTGAAGTAAGTGTGTTTAGTTTACGTCCGTTCATTTGGTGTGTGTTGTGAACGTGACGTTAGTCTTTTCGTTTTTCGTTAGTTCGTCATTTGGATTTGTTTTTACATAGTATAGCAGTGTTTTTATTCTATACATAGTAAAAAAAAAAGAATGTCGAACTATCCCTGCGCTGCGTCTTGGTCTCTCCAACACCCACATCGTGACAGATATGCCAAGCAGGCATCTCATGTCATTGTTATGCCAAGTAGGCATCTAATGTAATTGATATGCCAAGCAGGTATCTAATCTCATTGATATAGCAAGCAGGCATCTAATCTCATTGTTATGCAAAAACAGCCATCTAATCTCATTGTTATTCCAATTAGGCATCTAATCCCATTGCTATGCCAAGCAGGCATCTAATCTCATTGATATGCCAAACGGCATCTAATCTCATTGGTATGCCAAGCAGGCATCTAATCTCATTGGTATGCCAAGCAGGCATCTAATCTCATTGGTATGCCAAACCGGCATCTAATCTTATTGTTATTCCAAGCAGGCATCTAATCTCATTGATATGCCAAGCCGGCATCTAATCTTATTGTTATTCCAAGCAGGCATCTAATCTCATTGGTATGCCAAACAGGCATCTAATCTCATTGGTACGCCAAGCCGGCATCTAATCTCATTGGTATGCCAAGCAGGCATCTAATCTCATTGGTATGCCAAACCGGCATCTAATTTTATTGTTATTCCAAGCAGGCATCTAATCTTATTGTTATTCCAAGCAGGCATCTAATCTCATTGATATGCCAAGCCGGCATCTAATCTTATTGTTATTCCAAGCAGGCATCTAATCTCATTGGTATGCCAAACAGGCATCTAATCTCATTGGTACGCCAAGCCGGCATCTAATCTCATTGGTATGCCAAGCAGGCATTCCAGTTTTATGGTGTTCAACACAAAACACTAACAATGGTTTTCAATACTAAACACTATTAAAACATGCCTCAGATCATTCTTATACTGCAGCTGCCCAATGTGGTTCAGACCTGTTCTGTTAACATGAAAGTAGAAAACAGACTTGATTAAAAGATGGAGCGTTATGATAAGATAAAACCCAGTTAAAAGCTAAAGGACTCCTTCTGGCAAGTTCTCACACAACGTTCAATCTCAAGTATCATCTTATCGCTGCTTATCAGATGGATTTATACATTTCCCGGACATTTCTATCACATAATAAGCAGCTTGTATGAACATTGTACTGACTGTCAGTATTTTGGTTTGAAATATGGAACAGAGAGAGCTGGTTTATTATTTGATTGTACATTTATGGATTATAAAGACTTTCGATAATGTTGCTATTTAAAAGTAAAACGGTTACCATAGTGATAACAATAATGTCATTAAGATGTAAGTGTATAGTATACCTGTACATGAAGATGTAGTGTATAGTATACCTGTACATTAAGATGTAGTGTATAGTATACCTGTACATGAAGATGTAGTGTATAGTATACCTGTACATGAAGATGTAGTGTATAGTATACCTGTACATGAAGATGTAGTGTATAGTATACCTGTAAATTAAGATGTAGTGTATAGTATACCTGTACATGAAGATATAGTGTATAGTATACCTGTACATTAAGATGTAGTGTATAGTATACCTGTACATGGTGAAATTTGAGCAAGTATGTATGTTTTATGTTTCTTAGATACAGTTGTAGGCCTTGTATATTTCATGTATGGAATTAATAGGTCGGAGCACCATTCTCTCGTGTCTTCAGTTCACAAATCACCTCAATGCTTCCTCTTGTCATCCCATTGATTTGCACTCTGTCAAACTAAAGTGACAGTTAGACTGTACATGGCTCCACACTGTTAGCACTTTGATGATAGACCCTCTGGCCTCCTCTTTCCACATCCTCGCAGTGTGATTCAACCTGTGACTTCTTGTGGCATTCGCACTCTGGGAATGTGGAGCTGTGAGATACTAGGAGACAAAAATGTATCTGAGGCAGAGGTTGCGTCCCAAATGGCACCCTATTCCTTAAATAGTGGAATACTTTTGACCAGAGACCTATAGGCCCATAGGGCTCTGTTCAAAACTATTGCACTATTTAGGTAATAGGGTGCCATTTGTGACGCCGACAGTGAACCTGAGACCAACCCCTAGGGATCCTATTATAGACCTGGTCAATCTGCTTATACATTCAGCTTTGACACGGCAGGGAGCCGGTAGGGCTGCAGGCTTGGGCCATGACTAATACTGCTGGTCTGCTGGCCGCGGCTGTATGCTGCAGCCAGGGTTGGGTAGGTTACTTTAAACGTAATATGTTACTCCCCAACGCTGGTTGCAGCAGATTAAATAGAGAAAAGGAGCTGCCAACCACCATCACCATCCTACACGTATCACTGTGTAGTAATCACACATATTCAATTGGAATGTCTTGATTGGGAATGTCTGTTGCTGTAATTGTAATTCTATGGATCCACCACCTCAATGCAAACCATCTTAGTGGCCTTGTGGTTAGAGTGTCCACCCTGAGATTGGAGTTAGATCCCTGGCCGAGTCATACCAAAGACTGTAAAAAAGGGGACCTGATGCGTCTCTGCTTGGCACTCAGCATTAAGGAGGTTAAGATTGGAGGTAAGGCCCTGAGATAGACTAGTGTCCTGTCCAGGGGGTGTCCTGTACATCAAGCTGTGTCACTACAGAAACAGGAGATAGACTAGTGTCCTGTCCAGGGGGTGTCCTGTACATCAAGCTGTGTCACTACAGAAACAGGAGATAGACTAGTGTCCTGTCCAGGGGGTGTCCTGTACATCAAGCTGTGTCACTACAGAAACAGGACATAGACTAGTGTCCTGTCCAGGGGGTGTCCTGTACATCAAGCTGTCTCACTACAGAAACAGGAGATAGACTAGTGTCCTGTCCAGGGGGTGTCCTGTACATCAAGCTGTGTCACTACAGAAACAGGAGATAGACTAGTGTCCTGTCCAGGGGGTGTCCTGTACATCAAGCTGTCTCACTACAGAAACAGGAGATAGACTAGTGTCCTGTCCAGGGGGTGTCCTGTACACCAAGCTGTGTCACTACAGAAACAGGAGATAGACTAGTGTCCTGTCCAGGGGGTGTACTGTACATCAAGCTGTGTCACTACAGAAACAGGAGATAGACTAGTGCCACCCCCACCCCTCTCTCTCTCTCTCTCTCAATTCAATTTAAGGGCTTTATTGTCTTGGGAAACATATGTTAACGTTGCCAAAGCAAGTGAAGTAGATAGTAAACAATAAAAATTAACATTACACTCAGAAGTTCCAAAAGAATAAATACATTTCAAATGTCATATTATGTATATATACAGTATTTTAACGATGTGCAAATAGTTAAAGCACAAATGGGAAAATAAATAAACATAAATATGTGTTGTATTTGAAATGGTGTTTGTTCTTCACTGGTTGCCCTTTTCTTGTAGCAACAGGTCACAAATATTGCTGCTGTGATGGCACACTGTGGTATTTCACCAAGTAGATATGGGAGTTTATCAAAAAAGTGTTTGTTTACTGTGTAACATGAGGGACATATGTGTCTCTAATATGGTCATACATTTGGCAGGAGGTTAAGTTTCCACTTCATTGTGTGGGCAGTGTGCACATTAGCCTGTCTTCTCTTGAGAGCCAGGTCTGCCTACGGCGGCCTTTCTCAGTAGCAAGGCTATGCTCGCTGAGTCTATACATAGTCAAAGCTTTCCTTAAGTTTGGGTCAGTCACAGTGGTCAGGTATTCTGGCACTGTGAACTCTCTGTTTAGGGCCAAATAGCATTCTCTGTTTTTTTGTTAATTCTTTCCAATGTGTCAAGTAATTCTTCTTCAGGTTCATCTCTCTGTAGGTTATGGCTTTGTTACAGCAGGTTTGGAAATCGCTTCCTTTTAGGTGGTTGTAGAATTTAAAGTCTCTTTTCTGGATTTTGATAATTTGCGGGTATCGGTAATTCTGCTCTGCATGCATTATTTGGTGTTTTTCGTTGTACACAGGATATTTTTGCAGAATTCTGCATGCAAAGTCTCAATTTGGTGTTTGTCCCATTTTGTGAATTATTGGTTGGTGAGCTGATCCCTGGACCTTTTGGTCTACTCTAGAGTATTTGTGGTCCTGGCAACTGGACATTTTCTGGAACACCATTATTTTTGTCTTACTGAGATTTACTGTCAGGACCCAGGTCTGACAGAATCTGTGCAGAAGATCCAATTTAACAAATCACACACAAAAAAAAAAAAAAACTTTTAAAATGTTATACAATTAAAATAAACAAAAATGCATTTTCCTTATCTGGAAAAAGTTAGTACACCCCTACCTTAACCATCACATAAAATGGCAAAATTAGATTTAGCAGTACCAAAACAAGTGCAAATGATTAGAAAACATTAGAGAGAACAGCCTTCCATAAAGATAAGAAAATTGGTCTGGTTTGGTCTTAAGCATATGGGTGTGTGGTAACACATCATTCAAATATCAAAAGACCTACCTGAGGCCCTCAGAAGAAAGACTATTGATGCCCATGAGTCTGGGAGGGGTTACAAATCCATTTCCACATCATTCCACTGTCCGACGAAAATTCCAGACCACTGGCAAACTACCTAGGACAGGACATCCCACCAAAGTCAGCCCAAGAGCTGACTGAAAGATGCTCATAGAAGTCTCTAAGAACCCCAGGGTAACACCAAGGGATCTACTCTTGCCACAATCAATGTCAAATTGCATGGGTACACTGTCAGAAAGAGACTGCACAAAGTTGGCCTACATGGTAGGTCAGGAAGGAAGAAGCCTCTGCTCTCAAAAACGAATATCAAGACACAACTGACTTTACCCAGATGTTGATATTATTTTCGTCGGACAGTGGAAGGATGTACTTCGAATTGCTTGGAAATGGATTTGTAACCCCTCCCAAACTCATGGGCATCAATAATCTTTCTTCTGAGGGCCAAATGCTTTTTTGAAATCAACAAAGCATGAGAGACTTTGCCTTTGTTTTGGTTTGTTTGTTTGTCAAATAGTGTGCAGGGTGAATACGTGGTCTGTCATACGGTATTTTGGTAAAAAGCCAATTTGACATTTGCTCAGTACATTGTTTCACTGAGGAAATGAACTAGTCTGCTGTTAATGATAATGCAGAACATTATCCCAAGGTTGCTGTTGACGCATATCCCACGGTAGTTATTGGGGTCAAATTTGTCTCCACTTTTGATGATCTGTCCTTGGTTCCAAATATTGGGGAAGATGCCAGAGCTAAGGATGATGTTAAAGAGTTTAAGTATAGCCAATTGGAATTTGTGGTCTGTGTATTTTATCATTTCATTGAGGATACCATCAACACCACAGGCCTTTTTGGGTTGGAGGGTTTGTATTTTGTCCTGTAGTTCATTGAATGTAATTGGAGAATCCAGTGGGTTCTGGTAGTCTTTAATAGTTGATTCTAGGATTTGCATTTGATCATGTATATTTATTTGCTCTTTGTTCTTTGTTATAGAGCCAAAAAGATTGGAGAAGTGGTTTATCCATACATATACATTTTGGATAGATAACTCTTCGTGTTGTTGTTTGTTTAGTGTTTTCCAATTTTCCCAGAAGTGATTAGATTCTATGGATTCTTCAATTACATTGAGATGATTTCTGACGTGCTGTTCCTTATTTTTTCCGTAGTGTATTTCTGTATTGTTTTAGTGATTCACCATAGTGAAGCGTAGGCTCAGGTTTTCTGGGTCTCTATGTTTTTGGTTGGACAGGTTTCTCAATTTCTATCTTAGGTTTTTGCTGTTCTTTATCAAACCATTTGTCATTGTTAATTTTCTTCGGTTTTCTGTCTGGTTTGACATGTTTAGGTTTGATCGGGAAGCTGAGAGGTCAAATATACTGTTTAGGTTTTTCTACTGCCAAGTTTACGACTTCACTATTACAGTGAAATGTTTTATCCAGAAAGTTGTCTAAAAGGGATTGAATTTGTTGGTTGCCTAATAGTTTTTTGGTAGATTTCTACAATACATTCCTTCCATCTATAGTATTTCTTAATATTATTAAGTTCCTTTTGGTTTTGATGCCTCATGGTTGAGCATGAGCTCTGTTCAAGTGTCCGGTCTCTTCTCTCTCTCACTCTCTCTCTCTCTCTCCTCTCTCTCTCTCCTCTTCTCTCTCTCTCTCTCTCTCTCTCTCTCTCTCTCTCTCTCTCTCTCTCTCTTCTCTCTCTCTCTCTCTCTCTCTCTCTCTCTCTCTCTCTCTCTCTCTCTCTCTCTCTCTCTCTCTCTCTCTCTTCTCTTCTCTCTCTCTCTCTCTCTCTCTCTCTCTCTCTCTCTCTCTCTCTCTCTCTCTCTCTCTCTCTCTCTCTCTCTCTCTCTCTCTCTCTCTCTCTCTCTCTCTCTCTCCAGCTGTACATCCAGACCACCACCCTCTGTATCTCTATGAATCTCAGTGCCTCGGTGGCCTTGGGGATGCTCTACATGCCTAAAGTCTACGTCATCATCTTCCACCCGGAGCTTAACGTCCAAAAGAGGAAGAGGAGCTTCAAGGCGGTGGTGACGGCCGCATCCCTGACCACACGCCTCTCACACAAGACCAGTGAC